>CANNQC010000009.1:0-549572 GCA_947507595.1 Pyralis farinalis | reverse complement strand
AGAGCGGCTATGCAGAGAAGGCTCCACAAGTGAAAAGCGACAGAACTTGGTATCTGCCACATTTTGCAGTTATCAACCCGCAAAAGCCCGAGAAACTACGCATCGTGCACGACGCGGCAGCCAGGACCCGTGGTATCAGCCTCAACGACATGCTGCTGTCTGGGCCCGACCTCATACAGTCTCTACCCGGAGTGCTGATGAGGTTCCGTCAACGCCCAGTAGCGGTCGCAGCCGATATCAAGGACATGTTCCTGCGCATCAACATACGGGAGGAAGACCGAGACATGCAGAGGTTCCTGTGGAGAGAAGACAGAAGAATAGGTCCACCCACAGAGTACCGCATGAGAAGCGTGATCTTCGGCGCCACGTCGTCACCATGCACGGCGATATACATCAAAAACAAAAACGCCGAGGAATTCAAAGAACAGTTTCCCGAGGCAGCGCAGGCAGTGATAGCAAACCACTACGTCGACGACTATCTTGCCAGCTTTGACACGGAGGAGGTCGCCATACAAGTATCAACACAAGTCGCTAATATACACAAACGAGCGAATTATCATCTTCAACGCTGGGCATCGAACTCAAACAAGGTGCGCGCCGAATTCTCCACTACACCTAAGGGGAATTTAGTGCAACTCGATGCAGAGAAGATATTGGGCATGGTGTGGGACCCGAATGAAGACAATCTGGGCTTCAACATCAATCAACACAAGCTTCCGCCTTCAATATTGGAAGGCACGAAAACACCGACGAAGCGAGAAGCCCTACGTACAGTGATGTCTTTGTTCGACCCGCTGGGCTTAGTTACACCTGTTACAATACAAGCGAAGAAGATTTTACAAGATACTTGGCGTACTGGAATCGACTGGGATGTCAAGTTGCAAGACAGTGAAGCCGAAAGTTGGTCATACTGGCTCTCTCACGTGAGAAGACTACCGAGCCTAGCTATACCAAGGTGCTATCCCGGCGTATCGACCGCACATACGAACGAGATACATACTTTCGTCGATGCAAGTTCGTCGCAATACGCCTGCGCTGTGTATTGGAGGGCACAGGATGCATGCGGGAATATACATGTGTCGTTGATAGCTGCAAAAGGCAAAGTTGCACCGTTGAACAAAGTGACGTCAATACCGAGACTCGAACTCCAGTCAGCTGTACTTGGGTGTCGTCTTGCGCGCACAGCCATAGACGAACACGACATAAAGCCGACCCGCCGAGTATATTGGTCGGATTCACGCACGGTACTCTCGTGGCTACGCACTGGCCCGCGAGCGTACAAGCCGTTTGTGGCCCACCGGATCGCGGAGATCGCCGAGGAAACGAAGACCAGCGAGTGGAGATGGGTGCCTACCAAGGAAAATGTTGCAGACGACGCAACGCGCGACACTCCACACGACTTCAACTCACAACACCGGTGGTTCCACGGGCCCGCGTTTCTACGCGAGTCAGAAGCAAACTGGCCGCGAGAGGTCAATGAACCCGACCATATGGGTCTGACCGGCGAGGAAAGAGTCAACTTTGTTCGAAACACTACATCACTAAAGGAAGCACTGCCCGACGCAACTCGTTTTTCAAGTTGGTTAAAGTTAGTGCGTACTACGGCGCGTGTACTACAATTCATCGAATTTCTGCGCATCAGAAAACAACTGTGCAACGCGGCCTACAAACGCAATAAGAAAAACGAAGTTGACGACGCTACTTGGACGAAAATAAAGAAAACAGCGAAGGGAAAAAACAAGAAAATCAGTGTTACATGTGAAAGTGAAAACAGCTGTTTCATTCAACTCGAAACACATCACTTACATCGTGCCCAACAGCTGTGGATACGCTCAGTGCAAGATGATGCGTTCAGTGAAGATGTCGCAGCTTTAAAGTGTAAAAAACAGTTGCCTGCTAATAGCCGACTAAGTCAGCTGTCCGTCATTATAGACAGCGATGACGTCATACGGCTACGGTCACGAATAGCAGCCGCTGTCGACATCACGGACGAACAAAAAGCTCCGCCGATTATGGATGGCAAACATACATATGTGCAACTGTACATCTCATGGGTACATCGCAGACTCCATCACGGGGGCTTCGAGACCACGACCAACGAAGTTCGACAACACTTATGGGTACTACGACTGCGCAATACAGTTAGAAGTGTGTTGAAAAGATGTCAACAGTGTCGCATCAGGCGGGCCGTGCCCGCTCAACCGTCTACGGGTGACCATCCACGGAGCAGACTGGCGCATCATCAGCGCCCTTTCACCTACACCGGCCTCGACTACTTCGGCCCGATGACAGTCACTGTTGGACGTGCTCATCAGAAGAGATACGGCGTACTGTTTACGTGTCTAACAACGCGAGCAGTACACTTAGAAGTCGCCGGCACTCTCAGCACCGACTCAGCAGTGATGGCATTGCGACGCTTCATCGGCCGTCGTGGATGTCCAACTGAGCTGTGGTCAGACCAGGGTACCAACCTGAAGGGCGCAGACGTGGAGCTGCGCAGAGCTGCGGAGGAAGCCATGAAGGAGGAATCTTCGGTGCGCTTCATACAATGGCGTTACATCCCGCCGAGCGCTCCATTTATGGGCGGCGCTTGGGAGCGCCTTGTACGGAGCGTGAAGACCGCACTGGCTGCCACACTGCATGAACGAGCCCCGAAGGAAGAAGTTCTCACCACTCTGCTCATCGAGGTCGAACATACACTCAACAGCCGACCACTCACTCACGTGTCAACGGAGGCCGACGACGACGACGCACTCACACCTAACCATTTTTTGATGGGAGGGCCATCACGAGTGCCACTGCCGGGGTCATTCACCGACGCCGACGCAACAGGGCGACGGGAGTGGCGTGCGAGTCAACAGCTCGCCAACCATTTCTGGAGTCGCTGGGTGAAGGAGTACCTGCCAGAACTCCAACACCGGCGGGACCCACGCGCTTCACACGGCGCTATCCGGGTCAATGACCTCGTCTTGATAGCAGATGGCACTCTACCTCGTAACTTGTGGCCACGAGGTGTAGTCGTCGCTACCTACCCCGGACCGGACGGAGAGACACGAGCGGTGGACGTGCGGACCAACAAGGGCGTGCTACGAAGACCCACCAAGAAGCTGGTGATCCTGCCTACAGCGACGGTCGACGGCGCGAACGCGAAAAATATCTCCAGCTGAGATAGCTGCGGCGGGAGTATATGTTCGCGACAACTATGTACATAAATAAATAACCGTCGCGCGTAGTTATAAGTGATGCACATTTTTATATAGTTAATAGTTATAGTTGTTTGTATTAGTTGTTTATGTAAGGATTAGAATAGGTTTACACAGTTTTCATACATACTTTGTTAGAGATAAGTTTTACATGTTTAGTATAGGTACGAGCTGTTGCAAGCCAAGTATATAATAAAGTTATAACGGCGAATTACTGGCTGCAACAGCTCAATAGTGCATAGATGTACCTATTAACGTAATTTTAAGTTTATAATGAAAACATTTTTATGTAAAACTTCACTGACCCATAAGTTTCGACAATAACTTTAGCAAAAGTTTTTATGGTTTTATATGAAAAAGGGTCAAATGTATGAAATAATAGTACAACTTACAAACATTTTAGACACAAATAAAGCGAGCACGATCAGGTATTGCCTCTAGGTCTGGGCGATTTTGGCTATTGCTATCTCTTTCCCACACATGTGCCTCTCGCTCGCACAGCGGAGGTATAAATATGGGCCATACATCGTTGATCGGTACCAGTCGTCCGCTACACTCAGCGCTCACACTACAGTGAGATAGCCAGCCAAGTCACTCCAACAGCCAAGCCAGTCCAGACCTAGCAGGAAGTACCTACGGCTCCATACTTCTGAAGACAGCAACAGGCGTTTCATTCTGCACCAACCCACAGACCTGCGACTTACAACCGGAGGTCGAAGAACGAAGCCCGCCAGTGCCTACATTCTATTATTTTTATATTCATTTACGAAAGTGTACGGGTCGTATCGAAGGGGCCCGTACAAATATACATATAAAAAAAAGTTAAATCATTGTGTAAAACATGATAATATAAATAACTTTTACTTAAACAAGATTATGGAATGGCTTCAGAACTTGAAAATATTGCATGATAAACTTAAACATATAAAGGAATATTTAACAAAGTTAGGCCCTAGTCGCCGTACTCTTAAAGTTATAACTGATAAAGGTTTGGAAGTCACGACATATTATAATGAATTTTAGTGTATTTTTAAAACGGTAGAGCAAAAGGTAGAAAATAAGGAAATTAAAGTTGAGGACATTGAGTATATCAGTGAGTTATGTGTAGCGGTTCAGGATTTATATGATCGAATAAGTATATTTTGTTCAGTATCGGACGCAGATAATACTAATAGCACTATTAGTGAACCCACGGACATAGATCAAACTAGAAGTATGGAGAAGTTCGAGTTAAAAACAGCAATTTCATTATTGCCGGTTATGACGGGTGACGAAGAGGTCACTAAATAGCTTATTGCAAACATTGAAATGTATGATGGTATGTGAAAGGAGCTAATAATGTGGCTGCAGACGCATTGTCTCGCATAATTATCACGTCTAATGATTTTAAAGAGATGAATAGAAATGTGATGAGTGTGATGACAAGAAAGATGATGAAAGAACAGGAGAGGACAAAACAATAAAATGAACCGGTGGATAACATCGCTACTAACGATTGGAATGGCCAGCCAAAAGTTGTAGAAATGCTAAAGAAACCGAATCATTGCACGGAATTAATACTTAAAAAATATACATATAGTAAGACTGACGAGGGATGTCCTACGGTAATAGGTACATTTACTTATTTACCTACGAATATGAAAATATACGCAGACCCTAAATCTCTATCATGTTCTGCGCGAGACGCGTTCGTGAGAGAATTAGCTTTGCTCTGCAATAAAGTTAACGTCGACGAAATATATATATTAAAAAATAAAGAAAGCGCTAATGATATTAAATGGTTAAATAAAGAGATAACCAATGATAAAACGTGGTCCGGGCCGCGTATTTGTATAATAAAAGATGTAATAAGAGTAGACAAAGATGACGACAAAAGAGTTATAATTAATGACTATCACTTGTTGCCCACTAGTGGTCATGCTGGTGTGAGGCGCATGTTGAATAATATTAAGAGACGTTACTTTTGGACAAATATGGAAAATGATGTTAAACAGTTTGTAAAGAGGTGTCAAAAATGTCAAAAAACAAAAACACTCTTTACCCACTAGACAACCTATGCAAGTTGCAACGACAGCAAATTCCTCTTTTGATAAGGTATATTTAGACATTGTAGGTCCATTAGAAAAAGATTATTATAATTATTCTTACATTCTCACTTTACAGTGTGAACTCACAAAATACGTAGAAGCTTATCCTTTAGAGACGAAAGATAGTGTCACGGTGGCAAAAACATTTGTTAATAATTTTATACTCAGGTATGGTATACCGCGTGAAATAGCAACAGACAGGGGAACAGAATTCATATCTAGTACCATGACGGAGGTCTGTAAGTTGTTGGGTATTAGCAAAATTTCATCAACAGCTTACCATCACGAAAGTATAGGTTCCTTAGAAAACTCCCATAAATCTCTAAACTCATATCTTAGAATACAAACCGACAATAATTCGAGATTGTGGAGTACTTGGGTACCCTTTTGGTGTTTTTCTTTTAATACCACAGTTCACACCGAAACAAAATATACGCCTTTCGAACTGGTATTCGGAAAGCCATGTAACGTACCGAGCAATGTATTAAGTGATGATGTTGGACCTTTATACAATATAGAAAATTATCCTTTAGAACTTAAGTTCCGTTTACACAAAGCTCATTCTGATGCTCGTAATAACTTAGTCATAAGTAAAACTAAGAGAAAAAATGTGTTTGATAAATATCTAAATCCTGTTACATATAGAAGAGGAGATAGATTACTTGTAAAAAGTGAATCTGGTAACAAATGTTGTAATGTTTATTCAGGTCCTTTTGAAGTCCTGGAGGATTTAAATCCTAATGTATCAATTTTAAAAGACGGTAAAATTGAAATTGTACATAAAAATCGCACGAAAATGTACTTTAGCTAAATAACACTTTATTAATAAAATAATGTTTCATTTTATTATTACGCTATTGTAAAAAAAAATAATTGATATAATATAATTAAAATGTTTGTATCATAGATGTAAGAACTATATATTAATGTATTTAAAAATAATAATAATAATGAATATTTTTTTTTTTTTCGCTATAAGGGGCGTGTAGTGTGAATACCCCTTTTGTCTATCCTATTATATATTAAACATATTTTACTTATAATAAACACTCATACTCGAGACACCGTGTTTACTTCACGTCCCAACCTTACAGCAGTGTCGGCATGTTGTACTTACTAACAGTAGTGGGTGGATGCCGGCCGGCGCTAGGCCGCATGAACTAGTTGGTGGCGGAAGCACACAATGCAGGTTAGATCAAATTGCATACAAAAAAATATGCAATTAAATTTGTCAATTCATTCTTGAAATATCGTAAAAAAAGCATTTCGTGTAAAATGTACCTATCAGAAATGGAATTTACTTTATAATAATTTTTTTGTTATTTTTTTCCATGTTTTAATACGTATTATCCTATTCCGGACGAAGACAAATCCAATGACACAAAAATCCTAAAAATAGATCCCGCCGTTCTTGAGTTATAAATGGTGTAACTGACACGATTTCTTTTATATATATAGATTTTGTTATTTTTTTCCATGTTTTAATACTTATTATCCTATTCCGGACGAAGACAAATCCAAAGACACAAAAACCATAAAAATCGGTCCCGCCGTTCTTGAGTTATAAATGGTGTAACTAACACGACTTTCTTTTATATATATACTAGCTGACCCGGCGAACTTTGTACCGCCTCAGAATCAATAAATGGTATGTTAACTTATTAGGTGGTATTTTATATTAAGACAAAATGAGTAGTCAAAATTAATTAAGTATAATAAATGTTCAAAAATATAAATGAGAAGTATTTTAAATATAATATAACTAATGTAATTCACATGGCGGCAAAGCATTAGCTTTAAATAAGCGAACGAAATTATTCGCGTACCATTGTTGTACTACTTTATATTAAGCTGTTTGTTGGATGGGTTGCATTCGAGTCGATTTCCTTCGTTGAATTGACTGCCGAGCTAACCTTCACTTGTAAATTGTGTGGGGGAAAGTCTGGCTGATCCAATGAGTTTAAATATTCAGGTGTTATAGGTGGTTGCTTCGTATTAGTTTGTTTGCGTCTGCACGTAACGACAATAAATAACCGTCGTATGAAAAAGGGTCAAATGTATGGAAAAATAGTACAACTTGAAAACATTTTTGATAAAAATAAAGCAAGCACGTTCAGGTAATGCCTCCAGGTCTGGGCGATTTTGGCTATCTCTGTCCCTTTCACACAATTGTACCTCTCGCTCCCACGTCGGGGGTATAAATATGGGCCACAGAGCGGTGATCGGTACCACTACGGCCCGCAGCACTGAGTGCACGTTCCGACGTTCGCTCCGTGTAGTACCTGTGCGATCCGCGTCTGACCAGTGTCGCTACGTGTATCTCTGTTGTGTTTCATAACGAAACATCAACAGAGATACGCCTGCGCCGCCGGAAAGTTTTTGTTACTTTTCGAAGTACAATAAACCTGAAGGCATTGCAGAGGTGACTCCATAGCCCTGACGACTCTTGGCTAGGCCTTAGTACTTTCTCCCCTCGGGCCTTAGGGTCTGGGGGCGTGAAGTTTTTGGCCCGCCAGACTGCGGATACAGGAGCCTAGACCGTCCCTCCGATGTCGAGCCCTTCTCAGGGCTCTGATAAAAAGGCCCCTCTCGGGGCCACACGCCCGCCGCCCACCGCCGCCAGCCGAGGCGCACCCCCCGTGCCGTCGCCGCGATCCCCCGCGCAGCCGTCGCGTGCGCCCGTCGTCGTACCTGCTCCGCAGACGTCATCTGCGTCGATGCAGTCGCGAAAGGGTGCAAAAGGTACCGACGCCGTCGCGGGCGTCGCAAGTACCATCGGCGTCGGTGAGTGGCAAGCCTGTTGCGCCGCCGAAAGCGAACCCGCGCTACCCACCGCTCATCGTCGAAACTCTCCCGGATTGGACGACGCGCTTCAAAGCCTTGAAGTCTAAGCTGGGCCATAGCCCGAACGCGAGACCCTTTGGCAGAGGAGTGCGGTTCAATCACCGAAGTCTGAAGAGGAGTACCGTGCTGTACAAAGGTTCCTCTACGATCTCGAGAAGACCCAGAAGCTCAGCTGGTTCTCGTATTCGTTGCCGGCTGAAACCAGCACTGAGGTAGCGATACGAGGGCTACCGTCTGACACGGATCCGAACGAGATTTCAGAAGCCCTAGCGGAACTGAACTTCGTACCCGAGTACGTGCGACCCATCCGCGCGCGACAAGGTAGACCCGGATGCATCTTCTTCACCCAACTGAAGAAGACCGCTGATACAATCCCACGGATTTATGACGTCACCGAGCTGTTGTGCATGCCTGGAGTCAAGACAGAGGCGTGGCGAGGCAGGCAGGGGCCAGCCCAGTGCCACCGCTGTCAGCGCTTCAGACATTCGTCGCATATGTGCCACCGCAAGCAAGCGTGTGTGCGCTGCGGAGAAGAGCACGCAGATAGTGATTGTCCGCGACCCAGAGAGCAGCCGCCGACGTATGCCAACTGTGGAGAGGCGCACACGGCCAACAATCCCAGATGCGCAGTGTTTCGCCGCGAATTACGAAACAAGAAAGCAGGGACAGTTGTCGCGGCGCTAACGCGACTTTACAACGGTGTAAATCGCACCAGACACTTCCCGTCTATATACAGAGACGGACGCGTTATATTGCTGCCTAAACCCGGTAAGAACGTGTTGAAACCGGAGAGTTATCGGCCCATTACACTGCTATCTACGCAGTCGAAAGTGTACGAACGCCTCCTACTGAAACACCTCGCCCCGCACATCGCCCCCCGCGACGAACAGTATGGTTTCAGAGCGGAACATTCGACGACACTTCAATTATTGAGAGTGCTGCACATGATGACCCAGGGTATGAACCAGAGGGGAAGCACAGTAGCAGTATTTCTTGATATGGAGAAAGCGTTCGACAGAGTTTGGCACGACGGTCTGCTGTACAAACTAGCGACGTCCAGCGCTTCCCAACGTCTAGTCCGAATAGTAGCCTCCTTCCTGAGTGATAGAAGTTTTCACGTATCAGTAGAAAGAGAGTCCTCGACGTCAAGGAAAATCTTAGCCGGCGTACCGCAAGGGAGTTGCCTCTCCCCGGCATTGTACGCACGTTACACCAATGACATTCCGATGTCAGACGAATCCACATTAGCACTGTACGCCGACGACGCAGCGTATCTGACATACAACAAAAATGCTAGATTCGCAGTGTTGAAAATGCAACGCGTACTAAATCTGCTCCTCGAGTGGCTTGACAAATGGAGGCTCTCGGTTAACGTGCGAAAAACACAAGCAATGCTGGTGAATCTTTCCGTAAAGAAGCCCTCCACCCTGTATCTCCATGGTGAGCAGCTAGCTTGGCGCGAATCGGCGACCTACCTAGGCGTCGAAATCGACCGGCGGCTCACTATGAAAAAACACGCAAAACACGCGAACAAAGTCATCGCTAGGACCCGTGCATCGCGCGCTTTACTGCGACCGGTGCTCTCCTCGAAGCTTCCGCTGAATACAAAACTCAGCATATACAAGACCTACCTACGGCCACGTTTAACATACACAGCGCCAGCTTGGTACGCCCTACTGAGCAAAGGAAACGCTGAGAGAATCCAACAGCAACAGCACATCTCCCTCAGGCAGATTACAGGCGCCCCGCGCATTGTAAAGAACGCCACCATAGATAGGGATTTACGCATGGAGAGCACGGACGCATTCATACGCCAACTCACCGTAAGCCTGTTCGAGCGTGCGGACGCGTCGGATTTGCGTCATATACGCAATCTGGCGCCTCTACATACTCGGCCGCCGGACGGACGCCCTTACGCTCGTGAGTTACTCGCGAACAACGCAAGCCGCGACGATCTAACGAACTAGAAACGTAGAGAACATCTCGGCCAATACGGCCAACACAACGCCCGGTAAGTATTCACATACTGCGATTGACACCTCAGTAGAGAGATATACATCTCGGAACTGACTCTCCAGCCACCGTGAGGAGGTTGTGAGATGACCCACACTACTGATCGGTACCAGTCGTCCGCTACACTCAGCGCTCACACTACAGTGGAATAGCCAGCCAAGTCACCTTGAAGCCAGACCACTCCAGACCTGGAAGGAAGTACCTACGGCTCCATACTTCTCAGACGGCACCAGGCGTTTCATTCTGCACCAACCCATTACCTGCGATTTACAACCGGAGGTAGAAGAACAAGCCCGCCAGTACCTACATACTATTATTTTACAACATTCGTTTACGAAAGTGTACGGGTCGTATTGAAGGGGCCCGTACATTTTGGTCCTTCAGAAGCCGGATACTGGGATTAGTTCTTCAGAAGACGCAGATTGCTGAAGAAAATGCATGTTACAAGAAGTATGGAGTCGGAAAGGAGGACAACGCCTGCTCAAGTCGACGGAGCCACCGCCGCCGCCACTGCCGCCGCACCCGCCGTAGCGACGCCAGAGACGTCTACAGCCGAGACATCGACGACGACGAACACTACGGCCACTACAACGACCGGTGAGACGACGGCAACTGGCGAGACGACAACCGGCAAGGCTGCAGCCACACACAGGACCGCCAGCCCACAGAAGGAGGCCTCACGCCGCCCGCCCAGCGCGCCCCGCACTACGTCAACATACAAGCGGAGGGCGCTGGCCAAGGCCCGGGAATTCCTTCTGCAGAAGCAAGTGGAGCTGGCAGCTGCACGTGTTGCCGCGTTGGAAGCGGACTTTGAAGACGAGGTCGAAGCAAACGAGGACGTGACAACTAGGAACGAGCGCACAACCGACTGGGTCAACAGAAGCACGCTGGCACTCACAATGGAGCCCTACGTACCGAAGCCCGACGTCCCAGGCCCGGGCCATCGCAGGACCGATGAAGAGGAGGTTATAGCAGCGCCGCCGCCGCAGACGTGCAGCACCGCACTTACGCACGCGGTACGCCGAGCAACAAGTACCGGTTCCAGTGAGAGAGGATATAGAGCCAGCACGCTATTGTGAATAGAGACGACCACAACGGGAGTTCGACTACAATCAACTAGCAACTGCCATCACACTTGCAGCGAGAGCCGTTCAACCCGCCATAGCACCGAGGACCGTCGAGTTACCGTCTTTTCACGGGTCATCTAACGAGTGGCTGCCATTCAAGGCCGCCTATGATGAAGCTGCAAGTCACCTCTCCGAGCAAGAATGGCTGTCCAAGTTACGTCACAGCTGGAAGGGAGCCGCCAGAGATGCAACACTATGTCTCTTCGTCGGGTCAACGACTTCAGAAGAAGTAATGAAGATGTTAGCCATTATTAGGTACAAGTGACCGGTCCGAACGGTACATACAACACTTACGCCCGTTTGGACGACGGCTCTACGTGCACAATCATCCGCCCGCGCCTTTTTACATAGAGGGTGTGGCCGGCGCACGTATTACGGCCGATACATCGGAACGTGTGCACTTCACTATACAAGGAAGAAACTCAGTGAAGCATGATGTGACGAATGGACAAGCTGATGCTGACGACTCAAGGTGTGCCACGTAGTGTCGTGAAACACTATCGTCATTTGGAAGAGATAGAAGATCAGCTGATTTATGAGGAAGGCCATCCAACCGTGTTGCTGGGTCAAGATAATTGGTCGTTGCTGCTCACACGACGTGCGAAGACGGACCACAGCCCAACCAGTCGCTTCACTAACCGACTTGGGATGGGTATTGCACGGCGCTACGGAAACTACTAAGAAGAAGCAGCAAGTCCATCGAGTCAGCCATCTGACTACAGTAACACTAACGGAGGAACAGACAATGGATGACCTCATGAAGGAGCACTTCGCCCTCGAGTCTCTGGGTGTTCAGCCCAAACATTCACACACCAACGACGAGCTCATCGCGCTGCGTACACTCGAGGAGAAGACGCGTCGGTTACCGGCGAGAGGGTTTGAAACAGGGTTGCTATTCAAACAAAGCGATTTTGTACCGCCGGACAATTACAACACAGCGATGCGTCGCCTCGAGTTAGTCGAGAAGAAACTCGACAAAAATGTTGAAATGAAGCGGCGCTACGAGACTCAAATGAATAAATACCCTAATACAGAGCGGCTATGCAGAGAAGGCTCCAGCAGTGAAAAGCGACAGAACTTGGTATCTGCCACATTTTGCAGTGAAGTGTGTGGTTGAGTGAAAAGATCACATATCCCAAAGAAGATGTTTATTGTCTTCGTTACAGTGACAGAATGATATTAAAACTAATAAATTAATTGCTATACATTATTGCTTACGCTTCATTTCATGCTACACGCGCCGGTGTCCCAATTATTGTTTTGCAATAGAGTGTAAAGTTCAATATACTACAACTCCCCTGAAAAGTATATGGGTCACCACCGGATCAATTGAAAAAAAAAACGTATAACATGAAGTAATTACAAATTCTTAAATAAACTATGAATTTAATAGAGTGAGTGCTACAATAGTAGAATGGTAGGTTTTTTTTTTCTTTATTTCTATTTTTTTTTTTCTATAAGCATATCTATGTTTATTAATTTCTAATTATAATCTTTATGCATCATAAAACAATTTCGTATTGTTTTTATGTACAATATATTCTTGGTTATTCTTCAAAATTTTTACATTTGGTGATATATCTTCTAATACTTCGAATGAGCCATTATAAACATTTTCTAATTTATCTCCTATTTGATTTTTTATTAAAACTAGATCACCTAACTTATATTTTATAGAGTTAATATTTCTATCGTAATTAGTTTTTCTTACATATTTTGATTGCAACAAATTTTCTCTAGCATCAGCTTGTGCCCTTTGGAGCCTTAACTTCATTTCCAAGGGGTAGTTATCAAAGTTATACAGAGGGTCAACACCACACTGTAAGGAGTTCGGCAACGAACACTGTTTTCCGGACACTAGCTCATAGGGCGTGTATTTTGTCTCTGAGTGTACTGTCGTATTAAAACAAAAACACCAGTACGGCAACCAAGAGCTCCAATTACTCTTGTTCTGTTCACACTTTTTTTTTTTTTGGTGGGTAGGCGTCACAATAATAAGACGTGTCACTTATGTTTGATAAAAAAATATTTAATTTTAAAATAGTATTATACACTAAAATATTATCACAATATGAACATATAGTTAAGTTACATACCAGTGTAGCATTTCCATAAATCAAAGTCCACTTCAACACTATAATAACAGTGCACTATACACAGAAGGCTTTTTCAATTGCAAAGTGGTAAATTTTTACAATGGCGAACTTACAAAAATCCATTGAAGACTTCACTGAGCAGCTTAATAAGAGGATGGCTCACTTTGACGCAGCGTTGGCAGCGGCCCGAGTGTCTCCAAGCACGTCACATACATTGGATTCCCTCGCAACTGATTTTGAGACATTTAGATCAGATACAATTTCCGCTCTTAGCAACATAAAGTCAATTGTCTCATTATTAGCACATGATGTGGAAAGAATTGAGGTACGCAGTCGTCGCAAGATATTGTTGGTCCACGGTGTGCCCGAACAAAAGGAAGAAAACACCACCGATGCTGTTATGTCTGTGTTCGCAGACTGTTTGGACTTTCCTGTGAGTCCAGCTCATATTAGCAGATGTCAACGCATGGGGCGCTCAGTTAGTGGAAAACCAAAACCCATTCTTGTTAAGTTCCAAGATGTAGCATGCAGAGATAGGGTTTGGTTTGCTAAAAAGCAGTTTAAGAATAGCGGTAAGACTCTGTCTGAGTTTTTAATATCATCGCGTCATAGACTGTTTATGGCAGCACGTTTGAAGCTAGGAGTGTCTCGGTGTTGGACCCGTGATGGTGAAGTTTTCTGTGTAACTGCAGATGGAAAAAGGCAACGCATAGCTTCCCCGGCTGAGCTGAATGTCATTGCTGGCCCCGGTATAGCGGGTGAATCGAATGTAGGTGCGGAAAAGGCAATGGAGGAGTCTTCGACGCAGCCCCCAACACAGAAGGTCATCCAAACACGAAAACGTGTAACCCCGTCCGTGAAGAAGTAATAAACGTTTAGCCTTTGTTCTAGTAAGTGCAGTGGGTTTGTGAACAAGTTCCACACTATAACTGTTTGTACCCGCGCTCTATTTTTTACAACATTTTTCTTAGCTTGTCTCTGCAGGTAATTTTATAGAATATTATTTCATATCTACCTATATTCTGTTACTGTGTTAATGTGCTTTTATTTGTTACGGTAAACTTTACGATACGAGTAGCCAATTGCCAAAGTCATTAGTGACAGGAGTGAGATATTTTCTTTTTGATTGTTGGCAATCAGACACTACTCAAATTTTTATTTTTTTATTTTCTTTTTTTGTTCATAATTATTCTTCATTATGTTTTTCATTATCTTTCTTTATTACGCAAAGAACAAACTTAAATTATAAACTAAATTGAGCCGGGTAATGCGAGGAACTTTTGTTATTATAATTTTTCCTTTTTTATAAGCTGCCGGTAGGTAACGATACATGCGCGAAAGTAAGCGTATTTTTACATATATATTCATATATTATTTTCACCTATATACGTATAAGTTATACATATATATATATATTGGTTATATATTTAATTTTTGATATTTAATATTATGTCAGGTACTGATGATGAAGGAGCCAGTGACAACTACTTATCAATAAGTTTATCCGACAACTCAGCTAGGAGCGATAGCTTTCATAGTATCGATGACATCCCCCTCTCAGAAGCTCTCGACGTCACGTTTACTGATGTCGCAAAAAATTATAACGCTGTTCACATTAATGCGCAAAGCATTCCTGGGCATTATTCAGATATGTTGCTCACTTTTGGTAGGAATAAAAATATTCACGCTATCTTGATATCAGAATCCTTTCTACATCCTTCGCTGCCGTCGACCTCCTACTCTCTCCCAGGTTTCCAGCTCATCCGCAATGATCGAACTACTTCTGCTTACGGTGGGGTGGCTATCTATCTTCGTAGTCATATACCTTTTACCATCCTAAACAAGTCTCCGCAACCTCCTCCACCTAATACTGCAGAACATCTCTTTTTAGAAATTTCTCTAAATAGTATTAAAATCCTCCTTGGTGTCTACTATAGCCCAAATTTGACTGTCAATTACTTTTCTTCTTTTGAAAATCTTCTCGAAGACTTTAGCTCCGCGTATAGCCATTCTATTATAATGGGTGATTTCAATACGTGCCTTCTAAAAAATGATTTTCGGGCTCGACGTCTACAAACCATAATTAATTCTGTTAATATGAATATTCTTCCTTTAAATGCAACACATTATTTTCCTAACTGTGCTCCTTCTCTTCTTGACCTTATTATGGTTACTTCCTTCGATCATGTTGCGAAGCATGGCCAGTTAAGCGCGGATGCATTTTCTTATCATGACCTGGTTTACCTATCCTACAAAATCCGTCCTCCTAAACCCAAACCTAAACTCCTCATGCAACGAAACTTTGGTGGTATGGATATTGAATTTTTACGTAACGATGCGAAGCAAATTAACTGGTTGCTTATTGATAATGCAGACACAATTGATTCCAAAATTGACATATTTAATTCATAGCTCAAGCAGCTGTATGATGTGCATGCACCTATTCGACCGGTAAAGCTCAGACATCTGCCAGCTCCATGGTTAACGGATGATATCAGGGTACTCCGTGAAAGGAAGAACCGTGCAAAAGCACGTTATAAGGCAGATTCCACAAACACAATCAAGCGAGATAATTATCACCGCATAAGAAATCATTGCAATAAGGTGTGTAGGGATGCTCAGCGACGCCACTTCATCAGTCAGTTGAAAATGAGGACCAAGCAAAAGTTTGGAAATTTCTCAAAACCATGGGAGTGGGTAAATCTCAAAATTCAAATACTTCCGATCTTGATCTGGACCTAATTAACTGTCATTTCTCTTCTTGCTCTTCTCTTGACATAAACGTCTAAACCGACACGTTAAATCAGCTTTCTACGATATCCCCTCCAGACTATTCTCCATTTGTTTTCGTTCCATTTACTGATTGTGATGTTAAGAGAAGCATACAGTCCATTGCATCGAATGCTGTTGGAGTTGATTGCATTAGCCGTAAAATGATCACTCCTCTTATCGACATCCTTGTTCCTGTTCTAACAAAAATCTTAAACTTTTCTATTTCGACTGGTTCATTCCCAAAATGCTGGAAGGACGCAAACATAATTCCTTTACCTAAAAAGCCTTTTCCTTCTTCTGTCAGTGACTACCGTCCCATTTCAATTCTCCCTTTTCTTTCCAAAGTGCTTGAACGGTTAGTACATTGGCAATTAAGTTATTTCCTCTCCTCCAATAATATTCATAATCCTTTCCAATCTGGATTCCGTCCTGGTCATAGTACGGCTACTGCGTTAATCAAAATTTCTGATGACATAAGACGTGGCATGGAAAATCATCAGCTCACAGTATTAACATTACTGGATTTCAGCAATGCCTTCAATACAGTTGATTTCGATGTCCTTCTGGGAGTGCTATCTTCTCTTAACATATCTCCAACAGTGATTGACTGGTTTCGTAATTACCTGTACGGGCGACGGCAACGTGTCAAAATTGATGATACCAATTCTACCTGGTGTGATACAAATGCTGGCGTGCCGCAGGGTGGTGTGCTGTCTCCTTTGCTATTTTCTCTTTTCATTAGTTCAATAACTCACAGAATCTCTTCATCCTACCATCTTTATGCAGATGATTTACAGATATATTCTCAGGCCTCTCTCATTAACATTTCACAGTGCATTAACCAGATAAATGTAGATTTAAATCTGATATCGGCATGGAGTAAACGCTTCGGACTGAAGGTGAACCCAGACAAATTTCAATGCATTATTATAGGCAGTCCAGCGTTTATTTCTAGGCTTGATGTTTCGAAAATCCGTTCGGTTGTGTTTGATGGTGTCTGTATTCCATTCAGTGGAACGGTGAAGAATCTTGGCGTTACTTTGGATTCTACGTTATCCTGGAGGTCGCAGGTGGCAGAGCTCAGCAGGAAGATGTTTGCCGCGTCGGCGTCTCTCCGACGTATTAGAAATTTTCTACCCACTGCCACTAAAGTTGTTCTTGCACAATCCCTCTTGCTACCTATCCTTGATTACGCCGATATTTCTTATCCAGACCTTAATGTAGATTTAATCAATAAATTAGAAAGATTACAAAATCTCTGCATTAGGTTTATTTTTGGTCTCCGAAAATATGATCATGTATCTGAATACCGTCAACAACTGAAGTGGCTTTCTATCCGTCAGCGCAGAAATATGCATATTCTTTCCTTTCTCTACTTCATACTCTTTAATCCTAAAGCTCCTTCCTACCTCAAAATTTGGTTCAAATTTTGTTCTTCCTCTCACAACTTACAACTTCGCTCCTGTGAAAATCTTATTCTTTCAGTCCCGTCTCATTCCTCTAAATTCTTCGACCAATCATTTACAGTCCAGGCTATTAGGTTATGGAATACTTTACCTGTAGTCATTAGAACAGCTAAATCTATTGCTGTGTTCAAAAAATTAGTAAAAAATCATCTTCTTAATTTATAACTTCAAAAGCTGTACACTGACATTTAGTATGTATAAATATATTTATGTTTGTATATTTTGTGTATGTATTTTATATATTATATGTGTTTTCTTTATTTATTATTATATATGTATTGTTATTTAGTATTTGTACACAAATGTATCCCTATGTATATATTTACACCTAGATAAGTAACTATATTAATAAGAATAAATTTTCCTTTCCTGCAAACCCTACCTTCTCTGAACGCCGATTCGTTACCTTAAGGTTGCCTTGAAAAGATTGCTTTTAGCAATAAGGCCGCCTTGTTGCATAATAAGTATATATGTTTACTATTTTTTAAGAAATTTCTTGTAACAATTATTATGTAAATAAAGCTTATTCTATCTATCTATCTATCTATCCTCAAATAAGCACCGAGACTTTTGTGTGTGTTTTCCAATGCTCCTATAGTCTCATGGTGATAAGACGTAGAGTTTAATTTCTTAATATGCAATAAGTTACATACTTCTGTCATTACGGATGACATAAACTCTGTACCTCTATCTGAAATTATTTCCATTGGAACTCCATATCTTAAAACTATATTGATGTGGCGTTGCCACGCGGGCGGGTCTGGGAATATTCTAAAATTATGAAATTCTTCACCAATAACCCTATGGTTCAAAATATGGTTAATGGACTGTATTTATATTAAAGAAAAGGATATGGAAAATATAAGGACGGACTAACCTCTTCTTGAGATATATTCCTCCTAGTCGGCCGACTGACTCCTTGACGAGATTCTTTCTCCTTGAGGTTTCTTCCGTCACCTTTGTTGAAATGGATGGTTGGATGGGTGGATATATAAGGAGCAGGTTTAATATATATATATATGAGCACATATGTCTCGCGCGGCGCGGTTGCAACCAACAATTATTTGAGTTGCATAAAACATGCGCATACGGCACCGTGTCTCATTGGCAACTAACTTGAAGCGACCCCTTCCGGGTTATAAAAATGTCACCTATATGTATAACAAGCATACGGCGTAAACATTCTCCCCCCCTTAAAGGGTCACCTTTAAAGAAAAGATATATTGCAGTATAATTATACTGCACCAGAGTTACTAACTCTGTAAACTGAAATGAGTATTAAATATAGAGCTAAACCTATAAATTGAAAATGGGTATATAGCACAGAGGCAACCCTATAAATTGGAATGGGTATATAGCCTAGAGCGGTACAATAAATAAATGAATTAAATACAACATATACTTACATATATATAGCTATATATATACAGATGCGCTGTGTGTAGCTTTGAGTTAGTTGTTTATTGTGTAGGCAAGGGACACAGACGCACCACAGGTCTGACTAATATTCCCTTGGCTGTTTTGACTATAGCCACACGAATTACATTGTCCTTTGACGGATGCACCTTTTCAATAACACCTAAGGGCCACGAAAGAGGCGGTGAATTTTCATTTATTATAATGACTACAGTACCAACACGAATAGGTACGGAAGTATGATTCCATTTCTGCCGAGCTTGCAAGCGATGCAAATACTCAGTACGCCAACGACGCCAAAAGCTTTGCACAAGCTTATCTAAGAGCGAATGTCTTTGTAATAAATTGTCTGCAGACGACTCTACTTCGGCCGCAGGCAATGATCGAAGTGGTAACGTATTTAAATAATGACTCGGAGTTAGAGCTGAAGGCTCCGTGGGATCTGGGCTAAGCACAGTAAGCGGTCGTGAGTTTAACAAACATTCAATTTGTGCTAAAACTGTTATCAGTTCCTCATAGGAGAGAATCTGCTGTCCAATCACTTTAAACAAGTGTGTTTTAACGCATTTTACCATGCTCTCCCAAGCCCCTCCGAAATGTGGCGACGCGGGAGGTATAAATTTAAATTGAATGCGATTTTCCGCTAACTTTCGAAATGAAATCATATAAATCGCGGAGATACGAGCGTGCACCTACAAAATTTGTACCGTTATCACAGTATATATATTGGACCGGACCTCGCCTTGACAGAAAGCGTTGCAGTGCCGCTAAAAACGAAACGGTGCTGAGATCCGTCGCAACTTCTATATGGATAGCGCGCGTAGTCAAACAAGTGAAAATGCATATATACGCCTTGCGAGATTTAACTCCACGTGCGCGAATGGGCGTATATGTTAAAGCTCCGCAAAAATCACAGCCTGTATGACTGAAAGCTTTAACCACTTGCGTGACACGTGCAGATGGTAAGTCCGCCATTAACGGATATTGCGGTCGCGGTTTTGATTTAAAACAATTATTGCACTTATTTATTCTATAGCGTACGACACTCCGGGCAGCTAAAATCCAAAACCTCTGGCGCAATAACGACATCAGGAGCTCAGGGCCAGCGTGTAAGTATTTCTTATGATAAAAATCAATCAACGACTCGACAATCGGGTCGCGGCGCGGTAATATAGATGAAAATTTATAATTGTAACTCTCAGCGGCGTTACTGAGACGGCCGCCCGCGGCCGCGGATTACTCCTTTATCGTCTATAAAAGGCCGTAGCCTTATTAAAGCAGAAGAGCATTCTCTGCCTTCTTTCAAATTGATAAAATCGCACTGAAAATGACGACTTTGTATATCGCGAATGATGAGGCTATCCGTAAAATCTAACTCGGACGCAGTGACTGCAAGTACCACCAGCACGGATTCTCTCCAGGTAAATCAACAGTTACGGCACTGGAAGAGATTTTAAGCACAGTTAAAAATTCTGTATGTAAGTATGTGTAATTTATATGAACTAAGTATTTAACTTTAGTATGTTTATTATTTGTGCTGCGCCACCTACCTATTTTGTTCTTTTATTTTTTCCTCTACCCTAAGGTTGTCTGGAAGAGATCGCTATGCGATAAGACCGCCTTTTGTACTTTAATTTTAAGTTGTCATTTTAATATGTATACTGTCTTATGTGGTGCAATAAAGAGTATTGTATTGTATTGTATTGTATGTTCAGTTAATATTCTTGGACATCTCTGGTGCCTTTGACAATGCCTGGTGGCCGATTGTAATGCTCAAAGCGAAGAGGGGAGGCTGTCCCCCCAACATCTATAAGATGCTGGCGGACTACTTCTCCGGACGCCGACTGGGCCTAATCGTTGGTGACCGGGTGCTGTGGAAGGAATCCACCATGGGGTGTCCGCAGGGCTCTGTGCTTGGGCCGACGCTATGGAACGTCCTTATGGACGACCTACTGCGTTTGCCCCTTCCTGCTGGGGTAAAAATGGTAGCGTATGCTGACGACGTCACGGTCATAATAGAATCTCACAGAGCTGCCATAGAGAAAACTGCTAGGGCGGTTTTAAGCCTAGTTGGCGACTGGGGTGCCTGTAACAGGCTAAGCTTCTCCCCCACAAAGTCGGTAACTATGACGGTGAAGGGTAAGTTTCAGCGGCCCCCAGTGATTAAATTCGGCTCGGACTCTGTTAGGGCCGTCACGTCAGCGAAAGTCCTCGGCGTGGAACTGGATCCAAGCCTGTTATTTATGCAACACGCCACTAGGATTGGTGAACGAGCTGCGGCCTGTTTCGGCAAAATGTCTAGGGTAACTGCGACCTCTTGGGGAGTCAAGTACCCTGCTCTGAAGGTACTTTACAAGGGAACGTATGCTGCAACGTTAACGTATGCAGCAGCAATTTGGTGCCACCGGTTAACAGCGTATGCTTGTCGCAGTGTCGTATTGAGAAGTCAGAGACAAGCACTAGTACTCATGACTAAAGCATATAGATCCGCCAGTACGGCTGCCCTGCCCGTTCTGGCCGGAGTCCTCCCTGCAGATCTGGAGGTGATTCGTGCTGGCCATCTGGATGGCGCGCGTAAATCAGTTAATGATGGGGAGTTGCGCCGACGGAAACGGGATATTTGGGTCGCTGCTGTGAGCGAATGGCAGGATCGTTGGGCTGATGACACCAAAGGGAGGGAACTGCATAAATTTTTCCCGGAGGTGGAGGTTCGACTCAGAGCCCACTGGGTCGAGCCTGACTATCAAACTTCTCAGATGCTGCTGGGTCATGGCATATTCCGAAAGAGACTGTATGAACTGGGGAGGTATAAATCTAGTATGTGTGCGTGCGGAGAATGCGAGGAGGGCAGAGATCACGTCCTGTGGTCCTGTCCTAAATATAACGATCTGCGATGTGTGATGATGGATGGGATTCAGCGCTGCGGAGCTGAAATGGGTCCGGTGTACCATACTGATCTCGTGTCGTCGGTGGCAAACTTCGCGGCTTTTCGCAGATTCGCCCACGCGTGGCATGCGCGGAGGTCCGCAGAAGAGCGGGCAGAGAAAGGTCTGTCGGACTCGATGGACAGCTCACTTGTGGACGGCAACGAAGACAGACTGGGTTTCTCCCCCACAAAGTCGCTATCTATGACTGTGAAGGGAAAACTACAGAGGCCCCCTTTAATCAAGTTCGGCCAGGACTCAGTGAGGAGCGTCACGTCTGCGACGGTCCTCGGCGTGGAGTTGGACTCGAGCCTGTTGTTTGTGCAACACGCCACCCGGATAGGAGAACGAGCCGCTGCATGTTTTGGCAAGATGTCGAGGGTAACGGCATCATCTGGGGAATTAAATACCAAGCCTTAAAGGTCCTGTACAAGGGAACGTATGTGGCTACGCTGACGTATGCAGCCGCCATATGGTGCCACCGATTAACAGCGTATGTTCTTCGTAGTGTCGTACTAAGAAGTCAGCGACAGGCACTCATACTGCTGACCAAAGCATATAGGTCCACCAGCACCGCTGCCCTGCCCGTACTGGCTGGAGTACTCCCCTCAGACCTGGAGATGACCCGTGCTGGTCGAATGGAGGGAGCGCGTAGATCCGCGACCGGTAGAGAGTTGAACCAGCGAAAGCACGATATTTGGGACACTACGATGCGCGAGTGGCAGGATCGTTGGACTGCGGATACGAAGGGGAGGGAACTCCATCGGTTCTTCCCGGAGGTGGCTGGCCGACTGAGTGCAAGCTGGGTCGAGCCGGATTATCAGACCTCCCAGATCCTTGGAGGACATGGCATATTCAGAAAGAGACTCAATCCGTTGGGACGACATGAAAGTAGCATGTGCGAGTGTGGAGAGAGCGAGGAGGACAGAGACCACATACTGTGGTCCTGTCCTATGTATGATGACCTACGTTGTGTGATGATGGCTGGAATACAGCGCTCCAAGGACCAACCGGGACCGGTGTATTTCACCGATCTCGTATCGTCGGCGGCGAACTTCGCAGCTTTGCGCAGGTTCGCCCACGGATGGCACGCACGGAGAAGCGCAGCGGAATGGCTCGAGAAGACCGGAGGAAGAGCGCCTATGGACAACAGCGAAGGCGTTATTGTGGATGTCGCTGCCCCAGAAGGGGGAGAGAGCGGAAACATAGAGACAAGGACACAGAATTAAACAATTTGTAGGGAGTCAAGAAATGTCCACGGCACGGCGAAGAGCCTTAGAGCAGCAAGTGCCGTGCTGCATCTCCCGCGATTCGGCTCAAATGATCGCAAGGTCGGTGGAGCCATGGGCGGTGGAGGGTTTGTACGCCGACGACGCAGCGTATCTGATATACAACAAAAATGCTAGATTCGCAGTGTTGAAAATGCAACGCGTACTGAATCTGCTCCTCGAGTGGCTTGACAAATGGAGGCTCTCGGTTAACGTGCGAAAAACACAAGCAATGCTGGTGAATCTTTCCGTAAAGAAGCCCTCCACCCTGTATCTCCATGGTGAGCAGCTAGCTTGGCGCGAATCGGCGACCTACCTAGGCGTCGAAATCGACCGGCGGCTCACTATGAAAAAACACGCAAAACACGCGAACAAAGTCATCGCTAGGACCCGTGCATCGCGCGCTTTATTGCGACCGGTGCTCTCCTAGAAGCTTCCGCTGAATACAAAACTCAGCATATACAAGACCTACCTACGGCCACGGTTAACATACGCAGCGCCAGCTTGGTACGCCCTACTGAGCAAACGAAACGCTGAGAGAATCCAACAGCAACAGCACATCTCCCTCAGGCAGATTACAGGCGCCCCGCGCATTGTAAAGAACGCCACCATAGATAGGGATTTACGCATGGAGAGCACGGACGCATTCATACGCCAACTCACCGTAAGCCTGTTCGAGCGTGCGGACGCGTCGGATTTGCGTCATATACGCAATCTGGCGCCTCTACATACTCGGCCGCCGGACGGACGCCCTTACGCTCGTGAGTTACTCGCGAACAACGCAAGCCGCGACGATCTAACGAACTAGAAACGTAGAGAACATCTCGGCCTATACGGCCAACACAACGCCCGGTAAGTATTCACATACTGCGATTGACACCTCAGTAGAGAGATATACATCTCGGAACTGACTCCCCAGCCACCGTGAGGAGGTTGTGAGATGACCCACACTACTGATCGGTACCAGTCGTCCGCTACACTCAGCGCTCACACTACAGTGGAATAGCCAGCCAAGTCACCTTGAAGCCAGACCACTCCAGACCTGGAAGGAAGTACCTACGGCTCCATACTTCTCAGACGGCACCAGGCGTTTCATTCTGCACCAACCCATTACCTGCGATTTACAACCGGAGGTAGAAGAACAAGCCCGCCAGTACCTACATACTATTATTTTACAACATTCAACAACGAAAGTGTACGGGTCGTATCGAAGGGGCCCGTACAGTTATGAACCTGTATAAACCTCCTAGCACGCCCTTTGAAATATTTTCAAATATCATGGAGGATGCCTTAAATAAATTATCTAATAGCCATAAAACTGTTATAATTTGTGGAGACTTTAATATAATCGATCGATAAATAAATCTTGGAGAAAAATACTGTTACCTACAACTTTTTAAATTTATTTAAATCAAACAATTTGCATCATATTTTTACAGAGCCAACAAGAGTAACTGCTACAAGTGCTACATGTATTGACAATATATTTAGCAATGTAAAACCTTCATATCAATCTATAATTAATAAAGTTCAGTCAGACCATTCAGATCAGTTGGTTTCATTTCCAAATTCTTCAAAAATACAAAGAAAGCAAATAAATTAATTTACTAAATGGTATACATTTAGTAAAAGCCGCTTAGAAAGATGTAAGTCTAATATAATAATATCAGAAATAATAGCAGAAAAAATTGTATTGTTGCCCTATCACGGTACTCCGGACCACTTGTACAGTTCGTTATTTAGCTTAATCACTAGTGAATTTAATGCAATCTTTACTCCAAAACAACTGTCTGTAAGTGACCGTATGACATTCAGTGATTGGGCAACTCCCGGTATTTCCAAAACTCGGAATAAATTGTATGAACTTTATGAAGAAAGGACCTGTAATCACAATACGACTTTTAAAGAACTTGTAGAAAAAATATGCTAAAATATTTAAACGAGCCTGTTCCAATGCTAAGTCTATATATTTAAGAAAAAAAATAATGGTTCAACCAATATTATGAAATTTTGGAATATGATAAATAATGGACGGGTAGAGCGAAAGTACATAGTCGAGACTTTCAGTTAACCCCTCGAGCGTGTTAGGCCCGTATACGTGCATAAGGCAAAATGGGCTGTAGTGTGCTAGGCTCGTATACGTGCGTAACGGTTTGGCCCACTTTTATTTCATTGGTTCTTCCGTATTATTCGTTTGGCTAGCTTGTAAATGTTTGTACCTTGTCTATGTTTATTTCAGTTTATAATAAGGTCGGTTTTGACCAACCTGTTGCTCCGAAGACCAGTAAAAAAATGAAATCTGAGTGAGTCGGTACATTTTTCCGTTTCGCGCCATTTTGATATTGCTGTGTGTGTAATGGATTCCGATAAAAATGTTTGTTATAAATAAACAGTCAGTGCTTTTTACATGTAATATATAAAATAGGCTTCAATCTTTTGGAAATTTTGTGTTATTTCAAGTTATTATGTTACTTTTAGTGAATAACGGGATATTATTCGTGAAAAAACATTCAAAAATAGTGAAGCCGGCATTTCCAACATGTCCGTCGTACGAAATTTATTTGTAAAATGTGTTTATGTTTAATTATTATTAGGAGTGTAATAAATGTTATCTTGTGGCAAATTTATCCAGGAATCTGTTTCTAAAATTACTTTTTAGCGATTGTTCATTAATTTCGCGTAATAAATATCTGTTCATATCAATGGACTGAAGTGGACTGAAGTTACCTAAACTCCCCCACTAGAATGTGCTTGGTTTCATTTTTATAATATATATATATTAGACATTTGAATAGTTTCACGTGATTATAAAAGAGTGTTCAATTGAATATATCTCCCGAAAAAGTGCAAAGTGAATTGAACTGCAGTGTATGAAGTAAAAATGTTCGCGGTGTCGTGACTTATAACCTAAATGTCTCGATATATCGTACATATAAGGTCTCGATATATCGTACATAAAGTATCGTACAATAAAGGTATTTTATCTACGAGATCTTTTTATATTAGTAGTATTGGAATATCAGCTTTCCAACGATGTATATTTCATAAAATATAATTATCAATTACTCGAGAAATTTCACTTTTTCTAACCGCGGTCGCGCATTAGTTAACGCGAAAGAATGCTTGGCCACACTATAGGCATTTCAGATCGCCCGGGCCGCCACGCTCCAGGGCAACCCTTAGAGACCCACAGGTCATATATGACCAGTAAAATTAGTACCGTAAAACCCCACTGGTCATATATGACCACCTGTCAAAACGTCATAAATCAATGGTTTTTAGGTAGTTTTAAACTTTATTTGTGACGATTGTGTGACTAGAATGGCTTGTTACTTGATTTTATAATGTAGCGTATCATTCCAGTAATGCCAACAAAAATCCACGATACTCTAGTGGCCAAAACAAAAATTTGTAAATTCAAAGCGTCAGTACTAACGGCGGCGTCGCCGGGCCTTGACGGAAATATTTTTTGTGGAGTGTTTTTCGTGTTTTTGTGTTTTTCGGTGTATAAACAGGTATGTTTGTGTATTTTTTTTATGTTAGTTTATATTGTTTTATGATAGGAAATGCCAACAATAATGTGGTTTAGTGAGTTTATATATGAGAAAAAAAATATATTACGTAACGGGTAGGTACTTTCAAATTGCATATTTCCTTCGTGAATATTTCGTCTAATTGTCTAAAATTTTATTATTGCCGAAAAATAAATAAATATCGTATTGTAGCTGAATAGATTATCTATAAAATGAGGTAAAAATCAAATATATAGCTCCTATGTACTATTTTATAGGAAAAGTTTGAAAAATTAGTACGGCGCGTCGTAAATAATCCGATTTTCAAACTCAATTTTCAAATGCGAATGTTTATTTTCTATATATAATATGTACTATTATTTTTCGATTTATGTAAACTATGTACATTGTCGTATAAATATACATAGACGCTAATCAAAAATTATAACACGATCTGAACTTATATTCATTTATCTGAAATAAGTAGGAGTATTTCATCGGCTCTGTTTGAAATGCCTATAACAAATTATACAAACATTCAAATTAGTAATTTGAAGTTTTATTATCAAACATACACTATTCAACAATCAAAATAAGTGCCGCAAATGCTTCTAAGTGTAAACAACTGTCTGCCGTTATTTAAACAATGCTTTATGACGGGCCGCCGGCTCATATTTCAAGTGGCCTTGAGACCACCCAGGGTATCGTGGGGACTGAAGGGTTAAATCAATAAATATGAAAAACACTAAAGATCTGTGGGGTCTATCTGTCAACACCATTTCTTCTATTATTATTTCAATCGCTCCACATTTAGCTACAATTTTCAATTGTTGTGTGGCATCTGGTGTATTTCCTGACTTGATGAAACATAGTAAAATCATTCCATTATTTAAATCTGGTGATAGTTCGGACCCTTCGAATTTTCGACCTGTTTCCATACTGCCCATTCTCAGTAAAATTTTTGAAAAACTAATGCTTAGCCAGTTGCTCAGACATTTCAATACACATAATTTGCTTCATAGGAGACAGTTCGGATTTACGAGAGGTTGTTCAACTATAGACGCAGGGATTCATTTGCTTAAAAGTATATTCGCGGCATGGGAAGGTTCGCAAGATGCCTTGGGAATTTTCTGTGATCTGTCTAAAGCGTTTGACTGTGTGCACCATGACACTCTTGTCAGAAAATTACACCACTACGTTATCAGGAACAAGGCTCTCGAACTTCTGTCTTCTTATCTGGGCAATAGGATACAGAAGGTCGATATTAATGGTAAAAGATCTTCGGGGTCCCCTGTAGGTATGGGAGTCCCACAGGGGCCAATTCTAGGTCTATTCTTATTTTTAGTATATATAAATGACTTACCTTATTATGTAAAGGATAAACATGAGATTGTATTGTTTGCGGATGATACCTCTTTGACATTCAAAATTAATAGATAGTTAGGTATTTATGACGAAGTTAACGATGCTCTCTCTAAAGTTATGCATTGGTTTAATGTTAATAATCTGCTTTTAAATGATAAAAAGACTAAAGTAATTAAGTTCTCAACACCTAATGTAAGACAGGTGACTACCAATGTACATGTTAATGGAACTAATTTAGCCCCTGTGGAGTCAACTGTGTTCTTGGGTATAACAATTGACTCCAGACTACAATGGGGTCCACAAATTGAAAAATTATCAGGAAAACTAAGTTCTGCAGCCTATGCAGTGAAAACTGTTAGACGGCTCACTGATGTCGATACGGCTAGAATAGTTTATTTCAGCTACTTTCACAGTATTATGTCATACGGAATTCTTCTTTGGGGTAACTCCGCGGACATTAACACCATCTTTTTATTGCAAAAGAGCTATCTACAAACTTGGTCCCCGGGAGAGCCTTAGAGAAAAATTCAAAGAAATAAATATTCTAACAGTCGCATCGCAATATATCTATGAAAATCTTTTGTATGTCCATAAAAACATAGAGTGATTTTGTAAAAAGAGTGATACTCATAACATAAATACTACACCGTCTACACAAAATAAGTAATTCTTTTATGGGGCAATGTATACGGTTCTATAATAAAGTTCCCAGCAATATAAGAGAATTGTCAATAAACAAATTTAAAACTACCATTAAAGCCAAATTGTGTATATTATAAAGTATCTGACTATATTAATGATAAAAATGCCTGGTATTGAGTCGATCCAATTATAATGTAATTAATAAATTATGTAAATTTGTTTGGATACTGTGATGTATGTGGGTAGTATATTTATCATAAAAGAATTGCAATTGTGTAGGTAGTTGTCAAAATGCCTCTCTCTCAATTATATGTGGTATCGAACAGACGTATTTTATTGTGCTCCGTATTTTGAAATCATTATCCTAACAAATATACTTCAGATACCAAAAGAGGGATGCCTGAGTTTTTTGGCAGTATTTTTATCAGTGCTCACCTAGTCATGAACTGCACGGTAGGGAAAAAAATTGTGACGATTCCAAACAAATGTAGCCTATTTTACGGAATAAAAAGATTTTGATTTTAACTTTGCCTTTGACTTTGATACACTCTAGAATTTATATGTAAATAGGAACGTTCAGTATTGTCTTAGGTTTTCGCGATTGTTACACATTGAATTAAACAATTTTTAACGGAAGTATCGCGTATTTTATTTATTTTGTTGAACCTGACGTTTCGAACGCTTTGCAGCGTCCGTGGTCGCAGGAAGACTCAGACGTGGACGCTGCAAAGCGTTCGAAACGTCAGGTTCAACAAAATAAATAAAATACGCGATACTTCCGTTAAAAATTGTTTAATTCGACAAGGAACGTTCAGTATATTTAACATTGTCCATTTATGATTAATTTAATTTGATATGAAATGAAACAAATTTAATAATGAAAAACTTTATTCGTCAACATGAAAGCCATAGGAATATTTACTCTAGCTAATTAAGCACAGGCTCATTGAGTACGTCTTACAATTTACGTGAATTCAATAATAAAAAATCGGCCAAGTGCGAGTCGGACTCGCGCACGAAGGGTTCCGTACCATTATCTATAAAAACAGCAAAAAAAATCACGTTTGTTGTATGGGAGCCCCCTTAAATATTTATTATATTCTATTTTTTAGTATTTGTTGTTATAGCGGCAATAGAAATACATCATCTGTGAAAATTTCAACTGTCTAACTATCACGGTTCATGAGATACAGCCTGGTGACAGACGGACGGACGGACGGACGGACGGACGGACGGACGGACGGACAGCGGAGCCTCAGTAATAGGGTTCCGTTTTACCCTTTGGGTACGGAACCCTAAAAACTATAATTGGCAACATGAAAGTCATAGAAACATTTTCCCTTACTAACTTAACACAGTCTCATCAAATTGAACAATAATAAAACTATTTGGCAACATGAAAATTATAGAAACAATTTCTCTTACTAACTAAACATAGCCTCATTGAACACTTCATACAATTTACATTTGTGAAGCCCTTTTGACAATATTTACATCTGCCGTACGATACAAACACCGGTAAATGACCAGTGTTGTCGTATCTAACAGATTCAGGAGGTCTGCGTGCAGACGTAAAGTTGTCGAAATATAGAATTGAAGGTCTTTCCTTTATTGTCTTAGCAAGAGCCAGAACAACTTTCGCTCCTAAAGCGAAGCTACTTTCGTCGTCGGTAATGTATCGTCGCCTGCATATGGTATAAAATCGTAGACCAATCCTGAAATTCCTGCCCTCACGAACATCTTGAAGCCCCATTTCTTGGGTTTTTTAGGTAGATATTGGCGACGGCTTCCAGCTCTTGTTCCCTTATAGAGGACCATCATTTCATCAATGCTGTATCGCTCTACTTCTTCGAGTTGTATGCAGTTTTTTCTAATTTTCTCTATTAATGGACGGATCTTAAAATAGCGATCTTCATTGGTGTCGTTATTATCGACAAAATGCAGATATCTTCTAATCTGTTCATATTTGTTTAGGGGCATTACATCAGCTATGAGCGGATACCTCAGAGTTCTACTCCAATAATCCCTATACGACGGCATTTGTACAACGCCCATTAGAATCGTGATAGCCAGAAAGTCATACAAATCATTTGCTGTAATATTTACGCATTTCGCAAGACCGCACTGAACGGAGTACAAGTTTGTTTGATCAATAATAAGCTCCATAATATCCGAAGAAAAAAAGTCACAAAAATATTCAATAGGGAATTTTGTCGTGATAAGGGCAGATGGTGTTTCGAAGTGTAGTTCTTCTATCACTGCTGTATGTTGAAATTTGACAGATTTCCATTTAAATTGTAATGGTTTCCTAATGTGCTTTTTGACTCTTTTTGCTACCACTGTAGATGCATTCACATTTTTGTTTTTGGAACGAGTATTTTGTCGTAATGTAGACAAAATTGGAGAGCTTATCGAAGGTAACTCTATATTGATGCCTGGCGGGAACATCTCATTTATGATGGGAGTCAAAGGTACAGTATCTTCATTATAGGGAAGCATGGGTGAATCAACATTCTGGATGTCCGTATTATCATAACCGATATCGTCGTTGAGAATATTCAGTCGTTCGAAAGAGGAATCTAATGACCTTGGTTCTGAACTTAAATATGAAGCCTCATTTATATCTTGTGGTTCTGAAGATTTCATACTTATAATCTCATCTTCCGAATTACTGCTACTGTCTGAACCAGCGCGTTCTGATGGTACCAAAGCCATAATTTTGTTTAACCGCTCCCATTGTGGCTTAGCATCTGAGGGCTTAGCCTACAAAAAAAGAAACAAAAAAGCTATCAAAACCCATTCTAAAAGCAATATTTTAAAAAAAATGCTGATTATATAAAATGGCTTATCATTCATGTTAAAAAAAAAATTGTAAATAATTGCCCAACTTTTAAAATTAATTTCGATACCCAAACTAAAATTATTAACACTATCAAACAAAAAGTACTTGTAAAATTTAGAACAAAGCATTATTCTAGAAATTGTACAATGTTGAATATTCTTAACATATAAATGCATATATTCTTTATTCATTATCTCGCAATGTTGAGTATATTCAACGTTCACGTTCTGGCCGTTATAACTTGTTAGAAAAAGCGATGTAATGTCTAGTAAAAAAAAGATATAATAAGGAAAGGGTATAAAGAAGATACATTATTATAATCAATATTGCGTTTAAGTCGAATATTTACCATAAATATTGATAAAACTTACCCGGCGTTCGCGCGTTACTCGGCGCCATTTTGTCGCTAAGTGTCAAAATATCAGCTGGACTGACATTTATTTTTTTTGGTTGGTTGTATTCTGATACTGCAATAACTTATGTCGTAATAGCACAGACAAAATAAATAGTTTTCATAAAAAAAAAAAATTGTTTCGAGCGTTGAGTATTTTCAACGTTGCGAATTAAAGGGTTAAATATAACGCTCTCAATTTTATTTTTATTTTGAAAGAAAAAAAAAGGACATATTATATTTGTAAATTTAACATCATGGTGTCCAGTAGGGAATAATTCGTGTTAGATCCTTGACGAGCTCGGTGGCTCAGTCGTGAATGACGCGACTTTGACACCAATGCTCGTGGGTTCGATTCCCACACAAGGCAAACATTCGTGTGCATGAACATGTCTGTTTGTCTTGGTCTGGGTATTTTCTATGTATAATAAGTATGTATTTACAAAAAAAAATGTATTTACGTATGTTTATCAGTTGTCTAGTACCCATAACACAAGCTTCGCTTACTTTGGGCTAGATGGCGCTGTGTAATTTGTCCGACAATATTTATTATTATTATTATTTATTATTATCCCGTGATTCAAACACGAATTAATCTTGGCTGGGCGTAGTGGCGGACTGGTCAGGCGCTTATCCGCCTGAAGAATGGCTAAGCACGTCAGTCAGCTAATCTCTTGACCATTAGGCATGCGTATCGGACACTTTACAAATAAATGATGAATTTTCTTAAAGTACTATAAGGTTGAAAACCTTGAACACGAGAGCATAAATTACGCGATAACGTCCCGCATCAATAATTAAAAGAAACGCTATATGCGTCAATAGACTTTGATTTCCGATAAGCTCGTAATCCAGTCAATATATCGAGACAGTAATTAACATGTTCTATATGTTAAGGCAGTTCGTCGAGTTGAATTCACCATCAGTGAATCCACTCCAATCCAGTCCAAACTAATTGGTAAAACCCAAGCATTAACCCTGCTTGATTTTGAGCAATCAAATAAAGTGCACATATAACTTGTAATATATAAATATATACCAATGGACTAGGAATAAAAGGTTTGAAACAAGTGGCTACTCATTGCAACAACAAATTATTAAATAAAAGTCGTACGCATCTAAATATATATATAAATACATTGATTTCTTGCGAGGAAATCAGCTTCAAAAACCTTAGCAGTGTGATGGAGAAGGCCTGACCAGGGTAAATTGCCACGATATAAATACCATAATACGTACCACACACATGCAATTAAAACTCGCTTAATCCCGAGTTTATGGGCGAACTTCCCTTACTATCTCGTATATATGGCCCTAGGCACCAAGGCATCGTAATATCTTATATCAATAGATACATATATCAATAAATCGATATATAACTGCAAATTCAACTGTACAGAGGATTGGGAGATTGTTTTAGTTGAATATAGAACAAATAAGACAGTAGATAGGTAATCTAGGTAGGTTTAATACTAAACATATAACTAGGGCATAAGACGGCATTTAAGTCACCTAGGTAGGTCTTAACACTAAATACATAAGTAGATCTTAGAACAGGTACATAAAGGAAACATAGGTTAGGCACATAAGTAGGTATTTAGGATATTAGTTAGGAGGATTTGTAGGGCTTAGCAAGGTAGAAACATTTAGTTCGTCAGGTAAGATAATAATAATAAGACAGAAATAATATTAGGTAAGGTACTTCAGTAGCAGTGGGGTTAGTTAGTTAGTTAGGTAGGGCGTAGTGCGGCTTGCAGCTATAAGAGGCTGTTGGTATCATTACTTAGTGGATGACGTGGCCTTAGATCAGATCGTCAGGTCGGGTCTCATTTATTTATTTATTTATTTATTACATTACATGCAAGTTTACAGAGTATACTAACTCCAACGCACCAGCAAGTCATACTAATACAATAGTTGCAGAATAAATTAAGTTGATTACAAACGACCACTCGTTACTCGAAACAATTATGATAGATTATTATGTTAAATTACGATAGTGTCACAAATTACAATAGAATAAGAATATCAGGTCCCAATTCACTTATCAACATCCTAAGTCAGCATCATACCATTTATGTCAAAAAATAATATAAAATTAACAAATAAAATTCAAATACAAATTGTAATGTCAAAAACAATTACTATTGAGGAACCCAGCAGCTCCGCTGAGCAGTCTTTCAATACTGTCAGCAAACATATCCAAGTCCTCACAATGGGTGAGCATGTCGCCGATCAGTGGCCCATGTGGTAGGCAGGGGATAGAAGGCGGCGGGTCGCGCAATCCATTACATCTGGTGCTCGTGAGCAAGGATCGAAGACAAGTAGGGATACTACAGCTTAAACACAACGTAATTTATATAATAATATCAAGCATATCGGTTATGTAGATAGTTTGCGGTAACTGTGTAACATCAGACAAGGTTTGATTTCATACGACGAGCATATCGGCTATTTAGATAGTTAGCGGTAACTGTGTAACATCAGGCGAGGTTTGGTTTCATACGACAAGCATATCGGCTATTTAGATAAGTTTGCGTTAACTGCTTAACATCAGGCGAGCTTAAGTTAACATAACATAGAGTAAACTAGCATACAAGCTATCTATCTATACGTACTTCAATACAAACCATAAATGTCTTAAGATATATATTCAACTCTTTCTAACGACAGGTATTCCCTATCATTCGTCTCTTTGTGTGTCATAATAAATAACTGTAAGTACGTAGATATAGTACTACTTGCGCCATTTTAAAATACAATAATGTTGATGTATAACGTGTCTACCATTTGACACGTCGCTGATGTTATGTATTAAGTGGTGATAACATTTAGGCTCATTAGGTACTTTCGATTGAAAAAACACCTGCATGAAATCCTCTCCTCGCGTCTGTTCCGTCTGAGAAATATCTGTATTAAATGAAATTCGAGTGACGTGTGTTAGACTTTCGAGTGTGTTTAGTAGTTATAAGTGTAGTTGGTATTAAGAATGTGCATTGCGTGAATACGTTAGAGAGCGAGCATGTACGAAAAATACGAATGCACGTAGCAGGTAAACAGTGTGATTTTTATTTTTATTTTGTTGAACCTGATGTTCCGAACGCTTTGCAGCGTGCGTGGTCGCAGGAAGACTAAGGTGATATTTGTCTTACATTAGTTATTCAATTATTACATCTACCGACATGGATGGATTAATTATATGTTCCGATTCACACAAAAATCGCTCACAGTGTCCGAACGTTTTTTAGTAGATCTCTACCCAGAGATCTACTAAAAAACGTTTGTGACTTGATTATTTTTAGGACCGGATCCCAAGCAGGTGGTACTTGCCAACCATCTTCTCTATTGAAATTGGGGTGTTTTCTTATTTCAATAGCCTCGCGCAACATTCTCGGCATGTAGCGATTCTCCTTGGCGAGGATTTGTGGTTTATCGAACCGGATGTAATTGCTCTCAAATCCCATAATACACTCAAGTCACTTTGTAACACTAAAGATAAAATCCCGCCCAATAAAAAATCCGGCGTCTATAAGCTGTTCTGCGATGAATGTGAACACGTTTATATCGGTCAAACGGGACGTAACTTTATAACACGATTTCACAAACACGTGTCGGCGTATAAAAACAATCGCCCAGAAAGGTCACACTTCGCTGAGCATCTCATAGACAAAGGACATAACTTATCCCCCACTAATACATATCAAATTTTACACACCATAGACAAAGGTTTAAAACTAAATATTAGGGAACAATTAGAAATTAATAAACATAAAAATTCTAAAATTACTCTCATGAACAAACAGACTGACGTAAACCATTCCCCACTATTAAATATCTTTTCGCTCACACCATCCACCCCCACCCTCAATTCAATATAAGGGACGGCACTGCGATGGATTTGTCACTTGTAGCATGTTATTCTTACGATTAACGTCTACAACGCCTGATGATGCCTCGTGGAGAGGCGAAACACGTGTCGCAGCGACGACCAGGCCAGTCGTGGCAGCGACGGTGGTGGTGGGGGCATGCGGATTCTGTTCCAGATGGCGGACGACCGCAGCAGCCGAGGCAGAGACTACCGGAGCAGCCATGGCAGCGTCGGCATGATGCACGCACTAACAGTAGTGGGTGGGTCCATTCGTAGCATGTTATTCTAACGACTAACATCTACAGCGCCTGAGGATGCCTCGTGGAGAGGCGAAACACGTGTCGCGGAGACGACCGGAGCAGCCAGGGCAACAACGGTGGCGGGTGCATGCGGTTCACATTTCAGATGGCGAAAACTCGCAGAGACGACCGGAGCAGCCATGGCAGCGGCGGCATGCATCTACTAACGGTAGTGGGTGGGTGCCGGCCGGCAGTAGTTCGCATGAACTAATCGGGAGCGGAAGCACACAAAGTAGTTTGGATCAAATTGCCTAAAGCAGGTTGGATCAAATTGCATGTAAGTTTGACTTTCGCAAAATAACGCCTGAATCTATTAACTATTTAAAAGTTATTGCCAAAACCTATGGGTCAGTTAAGATTTTTATACATAAATGTTTTCATTATAAACTTAAAACTATGTTCATAGGTACATTTATTCATTATTGAGCTGTTGCAGCCACTAATCAAACGTTATAACTTTATTATATACTCGGCTTGCCACAGCTCGTACCTATATACTAACGTAGAATGTAAACATGTAACAAACTAAGTACATATGTAAAAACTGTGTAAACCTATTCTATTCATGTATATAAAACAACTTAAGAAACAACTATAACTATTAACTATTACAATGTGCTTACTATACTACGCGCGACGGTTATTTCTTTATTTACATAGTTGTCGCGAACACTACCTGTCTGCGGTCTAGCAAACCAGACAGTCTGAACATGTATAGGTAACTGCTTGGCTAAATATAGCTCCATCGAATTTCCAGACGAATCTCTCCTATATTGACTTTGATTTGTCACTTGTAGCATGTTATTCTTACGATTAACGTCTACAACGCCTGATGATGCCTCGTGGAGAGGCGAAACACGTGTCGCAGCGACGACCAGGCCAGTCGTGGCAGCGACGGTGGTGGAGGGGGCATGCGGATTCTGTTCCAGATGGCGGACGACCGCAGCAGCCGAGGCAGAGACTACCGGAGCAGCCATGGCAGCGTCGGCATCATGCACGCACTAACAGTAGTGGGTGGGTGCCGGCCGGCGCTAGGCCGCATGACTAATTGGTGGCGGAAGCACACAAAGCAGGTTGGATCAAATTGGTAGCCAAGTTGACGGCTACCTTGTCCGGCGTCGTGGAGGTATCCAGACCGGTGAAGTGCGCGGAGTTCCGGATCACCGGGCTGGATGACGCCGCCACAGTACAGCGGGTACAGGTTGCGGTCGCTCGCGAGGGGGGCTGCGCCCCCGAGCAGGTCCGGGTGGGCGAAATCCGCCCGGACTGGCGGAACTCCAGTTCAGCGCTGATGCGCTGCCCGGTGACGGCAGCGAAGAAGCTGCTCGAACTGGGCAGTATTGGGGTGGGCTGGGGCCGGGTGCAGCTCCACCTGCTGAAGGCGCGCCCCATGCACTGCTTTAAGTGTATGGGGAAGGGGCACACAGCGGAGTTGTGCCCCTCCAAGGCGGACCGCAGCCGCCTGTGTTACAGGTGCGGGCAGCCGGGGCACATCGCCTCGGGCTGCTCGGCACAGGCCCGCTGTGCCGTGTGTACCGACGCCGGACGAAAGGCGAGCCACGTGATGGGGAGCCGGCTCTGCAACCCCCCATCCATCCGCGGGAGAACGCCCCCCACCTCTCGCGGGAGTGGGCGGCAGCAGGCGCCTGAGGCCAGGATGTCCAAGTAATGGCCGGACATCCTCGCTTCCTGCAGGCCAACGTCAACCACTGCGCTGGGGCTCAGGACCTTTTCCTGCAGTCCATGGCGCAGTGGGACGTGGACGTGGCGGTGGTTGCGGAACCATACTACGTGCCCTCCCGGCCTAATTGGGCCGGGGACCGGGACGGATCCGTGGCCATCGTCGCGAGGCCTGGCGCCAGCCCCCCACTCGTGGTGAGGGGGAGAGGAGCGGGCTACGTGGTGGCGGTTCGGGGAGAGTACGCAATAATCGGTGTGTACTTCTCCCCGAACCGCGACCTGCCGGACTTGGAGCGGCTGCTCTACGCTCTTGGGTCGGCAGTGAGGCGGCTAGCGCCCGCCCAGGTTATCGTGGCCGGGGACTTCAACGCCAAGTCCACGGCATGGGGCAACCCGGCCACGCAAGCCAAAGGGCGGAAGGTGGAGGAGTGGGCGCTGGCCGCGGGACTGTCCCTCTTAAATAGGGGGACGGTCCATACGTGCGTGCGGTGGAATGGAGGGTCGGTGGTGGATCTGTCCTTCGCCACCGCGTCCACCGCACGCAGAATTGAGGATTGGAGGGTGGAGACGGGGGTAGAGACACTCTCGGACCATCGGTACATCAGGTTTGAGGTGTCCCGAGCCCCCGGGAGTCCGGCGATTTCGTCCCGGTGGCGGAGCCGGTTCCCGCGTTGGGCACTCACCAGGCTCGACCGGGAACTGGCAGAGGAGGCGGCCATTGTCGGCCGCTGGGGCCTCCCGCCATTGGAGGATTTGGGTGCGGAGCAGGGGGCTGGTCGTCTTTGCGACGCCTTCACGGCGGTGTGCAGGGCGGCCATGCCCAACGTTGGGCGTCCGCCCCCAAGGCGGGCGGTCTACTGGTGGTCGGCGGAGATAGCCGACCTCCGGGACGACTGCAACGGGGCGCGTAGAGCGTATACCCGGAGCAGGCGTCGCCGCCCCCGGGACGAAGGAAGGGATAGCCATCTGCACGGTGTCTACGTGGAGAGCAGGAGAGCCCTGCAGATGGCTATAAGTAGGGCCAAGGAGGGAGCGTGGCAGGAGCTGCTGGAGGGCCTAGACAGGGACCCGTGGGGCCGACCGTACAGAGGAGCGCGGAACAAGCTCCGCGCTCAGTCGGTCCCGCTGACGGAGACCCTCCAGCCGGCCCTGCTGGAGAGGGTTGTCGGGGAACTCTTCCCTGACACCCCGCGGGGTTTCGCTCCCCCGAGGATGGCCCGATCGCTGGACTCCAGAGGAGCGGTGGAGGGCGCTCCGCCGACCGTCACCGACCAGGAGATGGAGGCGGTCATTGACCGCCTCCGAAGCAAGAAGAGGGCGCCGGGTCCGGACGGGGTGCACGGAAGGGTGCTAGCCCTAGCCCTCGTTCACCTCGGAGACGGGTTCCGGGACCTCCTTGACTGCTGCTTGTGGTCGGGGTGCTGCCCGGGACCCTTCAGGGTGGGCCGGCTCGTACTTCTGTTAAAGGGAGACCGGCCCCCGGACTCGGGGTCGGCGGTTCGACCAGTCATTCTGCTGAACGAGGCGGGCAAAGCCCTGGAAAGGGTTGTCGCCTACCGCCTCGCTCAGCATTTGGAGGATGGCCCGGGCCTCTCGGATGCCCAGTTCGGGTTCCGGGCCAGACGGTCGACCGTCGACGCCATAAGGCGCCTAAGGTCGGTGACGGAGGATGCGGAGCGCGAGGGAGACGTGATGGTGGCGGTGTCGCTGGACATCGCCAATGCCTTCAACAGCCTCCCCCACAGTACCATCCTGGAGGCCCTCAAATACTTTGAGGTGCCTCCGTACTTGGGGAGACTGTTGAAGGCATACTTGGAGGACAGGGAGGTGCGCTACGAGGACGCGAGGGGTCAGATGATCAGAAGACGCGTCGTGTGCGGTGTCCCACAGGGGTCCGTTCTGGGCCCCATCCTGTGGGACCTCGCATACGACTGGGTCCTGCGGTGCCGTCTCCTCCCCGGGATGAGTGTCATCTGCTATGCAGATGACACCCTTGTTACGTCCCGGGGTAAGACCTTTGTGGAGGCGGCGCGGCTGGCCGAAGTCGGAGTAGGACTGGTGGTCAGCCGCATAGAGAGACTTGGGCTTCGGGTCCGATTGGAGAAAACCGAGGCCCTCCTCTTCCGCGGGACCGGTAGGCGGGGCCCCCCCTCGGGAGCGCACCTCCAAATAGGAGGAGAGAGTATAAGGGTGAGTGCCCAGATGAGGTACCTGGGCCTCACCCTTGACGGAAGATGGACCTTCGGTCCCCACTTCGAGCGGTTGGGACCGAAGGTCATCAGAGCTGCGGCGGCGATGGGTCGCCTCCTGCCCAATTTGGGCGGACCCAGCGCCGCGTGCAGGCGGCTGTACTCCGGCATCTGCCGGAGTATGGCCACGTACGGTGCCCCTATATGGGCGGACGCTCTCTGCGCTCGGAACAGGGCTCAGCTGCGCAGAGCGCAGCGGGTCATAGCGCAGAGGGCGATAAGGGGGTACCGGACGGTAGCGTGGACGGCCGCGACCGCCCTTGCTGGCGACCCGCCCTGGGAGTTGGTGGCGGAAGTGCTCGCCGAAGTGCATAGCTTCGTCGCTAGGAGGAGGGCAGTCGGCGAGCGCCCCACGTTGGAGGAAGTGGGGCGGTGTCGCCAGCGAGGGCATTCAGAGATGATGCGGAGGTGGGGGGAGGACCTGGCGCAGCCGCAGTATGGAGTCCGCGTTGCGGATGCGCTGCGCCCGGTCCTGGAGGCGTGGATGCGCCGTAGGCGCAAACCCCTCACCTTCCGTATGGTGCAGGTGCTCACTGGGCATGGGTGCTTCGGTGAGTACCTGCACCGGGTCGCGAGGCGGGAGGAACAGCCGGGCTGCCACGATTGTGGCGCGGCCGAGGACACTGCCCAACACACGCTGGAGCAGTGTCCCAGATGGTCTCGGCAGCGCCATGATCTGGTGTCCGCGCTTGGAAGCGCGGACCTCTCGCTCCCGAGCGTGGTCCGCTCCATGCTCGGGAGTGACAGTGCCTGGCAGGCGATGGCCTCCTTCTGTGAGACGGTCATGTCCCAGAAGGAGGCCTCGGAGCGGGACAGGGAGGATGATCCCGAGGCTGTCCCGCTCCGGAGACGGCGGACGGGAGTGCGGCGTAGGCGCTACGCGCACCTATTGCCGCCTCCCTAACTTGTGGGACTAGGGGTCAGGATGGGAACCTGGCCCCATAATGGTCCCGCCGCCGGAGGGGCTGTACCAATTTGCCGGGACGGCCCCTAGATTGAAGAAGTCCGGCCCCTTCTGAGGGGCTGGCCAGTCGCAGTGGTGTCCTGTTGCTGACAGATCCGGGGCACCACACCAACGCGGCCGATGGCATTTCGCGGGGTCGTTTAGTGGGTATACCGTCGGACAGCCGACGGGGAGTCCCACACTACCACCGGAGGCCACCCAGGCACCGGTGGTGTGCGTAATGCATTTTTCCCCGCGTCACAAAAAAAAAAAAAAAAAAAGGTTGGATCAAATTGCAAATAACTTTTAGCAAAAGTTCCCGCTTCCTCGCGAGTCGGGTGCGCTTATTTTCTCCGTGTATTTGTTTGCTTATTTAAATATTTTACTTCGTTGTTATTGTACAGTGTGTGTGATATTTCGTTGAATTTGGTTTATTGTGATATAAATATCTAAATTCCGCGTCGATTTTCGTTTAAATTAAGGTTTAATTTGTAATATTTCATCGCAGTGAAATAAATCAAGAAACTGGTAGGTAGTACGTACGCACGGGCCGTCTCGTCGTCCGCGGCTTTGTAAAAACAGGTTTGCCCCGTTGAAAAGTAAGTAAATATTCGATATTTTGTTTTCTATTTTATTGAAAAGCAATAGTTAAGATTAATTAGTAGCATAAAAATATTAAAAGCGTATGCAAATTGTTATCTCCTGGTGTTGTCAGTCAATAAATTTACCCCGGTATCGGGGTAATAATTTGTATTGATACGTATTAGCTTTATTTAAATTTATTCTATTTTTATTTGTTACTAAGTTCGTTGTTATTGTAAAATGCCGAACAACCCCGATGATCCTGGTGGTACAAAAATTAATACGCCGGTTTTTCGCCGCAGTAACCTGACCCCACGCTCGCCGCCCGCAACAACCAGTAATGTCAAAAGACCGTTAGGCGATATATCACCTAATAATTTGTCACCTAAAGAAAAACGACTACAGCGGTCGTCTAGCTTTGAAAATATGGCCAATTTAAGTCGTAATAGCTCGCTTTAAGTTGTAGACTCGAACGTTGACAATATCGAGTTGGTCCGCGAATCATCACAATGCTTGGCAAAAATTAACGAAATTATTAACGGACTGACCTCTCGCATTGGTGTCGCTCATAGATCGGCAATAATGGATATGACTCAACGGGTTACCTCTCTAGTGTCTATGATGACCATAAAGTCAGCAACAACTGAAACGAAGCTTGCCGTAACAGAACGCGATTTGCTAGCACTCAAATTAGAAGCCAAAAATAACCATGTAGCACCCGTTGCTAAAACCGGTGAATCGTACTCAGACAAATTGAAACTTCGATTGCCCAAGCAAATTAAACCCATTCAAACTCGCGAACCAATGCCTTGCATTGTGGCATATCCCACAGAGACACGATCCGCGGAATTCAAAACGTCCGAAGCTACGAAGGAGGCTCTTATGAAAGCCATCAAGCCATCCGATGATGGTTTTCAAATCGTAGGCGTTAAAAAAACTGCCAAATCGGGTGTAGTTTTACGTGTATCAAATGATGCTCAGTTACGGAAGCTGCAATCGGCAGAAGGTATAAAATCGGCGGGGCTTAAACTCGAAAAGCCCAAAGGACGCCGACCGCGTATTATTATAAAAGACATTCCCGATAAAATGGACGACACAAAGTTTTTGTCAGCGTTATATAATCAAAATATAAAAAACGAAATGAACATTACATTGTCTGAGTACTTGAAAGATATAAAAATAGTGCGTCGTCGTCCTGTAGCCTACGGTAGAAAATGGATGGGTATCGAACTTTCCCCGGAAATACGCAAGCACCTTATTTCAACAAAAGAAAAATTTTTTATCGACTTTGCCACATGTAGATTCGTGGATGACATTGAAGTAGTACGTTGTTTAAAATGTCAACAATACGGTCATGTTAGCAAATATTGCACAGAGACCAAACCAACTTGTGCTCACTGTGCTGAATCTCATGACTCGCGGGAATGTACTAAGAAATCGGAAAAAGACTTTAAACCGATATGCGCACCATGTAGGCGGCTAAAGAAGGTGTCTGACCACAAGACCGGGTCAGAATCTTGTCCAACTTATGCGGCTAGGTTGGAGTACAATATTTTAAATACCACATATGGATAACGTCGTTATTGCTCAATTAAATCTTCCCAACGATAAAATTGCAACATCAGAGTTAGATAAGCTCGTTGCGGACTATAAGCTCGATCTAGTCTTAGTTCAGGAGCAATACCAACGAGCCCAACTAACCAGCAAATTCCTACAGCTCAGTAATAAGTCACGCGCGGGTATTTATGTTCCAAAAAGCGGTTTAACTATAACAGCGATAAATAACTTAATGTCCACGCACTGTGCGGTAGCTGAAGTAACATCGCCCTATCTAAGAGTGTTCGTAGTGAGTTGTTATTTTCAATATTCAGACCCAGTAGGTCCTCATTTACACCATCTGCGTAGAGTTTTACATGCGCTTTCTGGTCATAAAGTAGTTATAGGAGCTGACGTAAATGCATCATCGCCATTATGGTACGGTAAGCTGAGAGCAACCGATGCTGACAGACGCTCTGCTGTTGAAGAGTTCATTGCTGAAATGAATCTTCTTATTCACAATACCCCAGAAGCACCACCTACATTTAGCAGCCCAATGGGCGAGTCTTCTATTGACGTCACACTTTCTAGTGTAGACGTCCGAATACAAAACTGGCGCGTTTTACCTGAGGCTTCTTGCAGTGATCACCGTCTGATCGTTTGTAACTTCTCCCCGGTTGTAGACAACTTACACCCGCAACAATATACTGGCTTTCAGTATAAAACTAAAAATGTCGATTGGGCAGCCTTTGCTTCTCTTTTCGCTTCTCGTGCCGGAGATTTCACTCGTGCTGAACTTACAGTCACAGAAAGTGTTCAAATTATGTCTGATACATTCACATACTGTGCCGACGTTATTATGGGCCGAAAAGCTATAGTTAATAAGAGACGTTGTGACTGGTGGAATGATACGCTTGTCAGGCTGCGTAGGAGTCTCCGCTGTGCCCGACGTAAGATTTCTAAATTAAGAAAACGTAAAATCGAAGGAGAGCCATACCAAACAGCTCTGAGTAACTTGCGTATTGCTAGATCTCACTATCGCGCCGCCATCGAAAAATCTAAGGGTAATTTGCTAAAACGAATAGTAGAAAGATTAAATTGTGAGGGACCGTGGTCTCCCCTGTATCACGAATTTAAGGCAAATAGGCGCATTGATCAGGCCTTTGTTTCTAATATTAAACTTGATAACACCCACACCCTCGGTATAGAGAAGACTACTGATGCACTTTTGCATGCTTTAATTCCGGATGATTGCCCTGATAATGATAGTGACTACCATCGCGAGGTGAGGGCCGCGGCAGATCTATGCCCTGCCACTCCAATGTCAACTGTGGTGTCAATGGACGAATTTCTACATGTTGTAAAAACATTACCAACAAATAAAGCTTCTGGTGATGATAAAATCTCAAACAAAATGATCAAGGAAGCTTGTAAAGTAGCCGCGGAACCTATTTTAAAGGTATTAAACCGGTGTATTGTAGAAGGCAACTTTCCTAGCGTTTTGCGTAGTGGTGTTATAAAGATAATACCAAAAAGCGGTGATAAGCAACCCGACGATCCGAAGTCTTATCGCCCTATTACCCTACTGCCATCGTTGGGTAAATTACTTGAACGTTTAATTGTACCACGTCTGTTGCCCGGTGGCCCTCAATTTCATAAAAATCAATTCGGCTTTACCATCGGCAAGTCTACTGTTGATGCGGCACTCGTAGTGCGTAAAATTGTGGAACTCTCGGTTAGTAAATACGTTGTAGGTATTTTCTTAGACATTTCAGGTGCCTTCGATAATGCTTGGTGGCCAATGTTGTTGCTGAAACTAAAGGCGAGAGGTTGCCATAGCAACATATACTCCCTTATTCGATCGTACTTTTTTAATGGTACAACTAAATTAACATTTGGGCATTATGCTGCTTCGAAGGTGCTTACGCAGGGCTGTCCTCAGGGTTCGGTGTTAGGGCCGTATCTTTGGAATATCGGTTTTGATGACTTTCTTAGCCTACCCTTACCGGAAGGGTGTTCGTTAACTGGCTACGCCGATGACGGCCTCTTATTAATAAAAGCTAATTCCAGATCAAGTATAGAAAAACTAGCCATTACTTGCCTTGGCCTCATTTCAGACTGGGGTTATCGTAACCGTCTCGATTTCGCACCTCACAAAACATATCAGCTCTTGCTTAAGGGAAATTTGCAGGTTCCGCCGCGATTCCACTTCAATGGAGTATCAGTTGCAAATAAAAACTCGGTTTGTTACTTGGGATTACTGTTAGACAAAGGTTTTAATTACATTGAACACATAAAGCAGGTTGGAGAAAAAGCCAAAAAGAACTTTTATGCGTTAACTCGAATTTCCACCTCGACGTGGGGCTTAACTTTTAAAACGTAAAAAATTATTTACACAGCCACATATTTAGGATGTATTACGTACGGTTCACCTGCATGGGCTGATAGGGCTACCATAGGTGCTGCGCGTCGTAAGTTGCTGCAAAGTCAGCGGCTCGCTTTAATATTCTTATGTAAATCGTATAGAACTGTGAGCACCGAGGCACTACCAGTGCTGGCAGGCGTATTACCAGTTGACTTAGAAATTCAACGCCGGGCTTCAATGTACTACACCTCTAAAAACATACACCCTGACTTTCTAAAACGCCGCGATATTGACAAAATACTTAGATTGTTCAAACCCATTGACGAGGTATTTGAAACTTTACTGTCGGAATGGCAAGAAAGATGGGAAACTTCTACTAAAGGACGCCATTTGTATCTGTTCTTTCAATCAGTGCGAGACAGATTAAGTAAAGAGTGGTTAGAAGTCGATCATCCTGTTGCGCAATTTTTAACAGGGCATGGAAACTTTAGGGCGAAGCTCTTTTCATTTAGACTTGTGTCATCGCCTTTATGTGAGTGTTCTACGACAAATCATGAATTCGAGCAAACAGCACATCATGTTCTCTGGGAGTGCGATCTCTGGCAACGGGAGCGGGACGATATGTTAAATTCCTTGCGTGTCACATCCGGGGTAGTATACTATTCTGATTTGGTGGCAACAAGGGAGAACTACCAGGCGTTTAGGCGGTTCTGCAATCTATATTATTGGAATCGATGTGTTAGGTAACAACTCACAGTTTAGGTCCCAATAGTGTTAGATATTTGATAATCCGTGGTGCACGGCAGTTGAGCTTCACTTGACTAGCCATATCTTTGAGGTTTTAAATGCCTTATTTGTCATATTGCTGTCTCTCACTTTGCCAAGAGGGGAAGTCACTTCCAAAACTTCCTACTCCTACAAATTTCTTCTGATTAAATTCGTTGTGAGTTCCAAGGCAGCTGTAGTTTAACCCCCGGGACGGCAATGGACTTCACTGTTCATTGCCTTTTTTGTGGTCGCCGCTGTTAATTCTGGCTACACAGGAGACACAGTGGTGGGTATGAGTGGTGGGCCTGTCCCGTAAAAGTTTTATGAGTTTGTATGAAAAAGGATCAAATGTATGGAAAAATAGAACAACTTAGAAACATTTTTGACACAAATAAAGCGATCACGTTCAGGTAATGCCTTCAGGTCTGGGCGATTTTGGCTATATCTGTCTCTTTCCCACACTTGTACCTCTCGCTCCCACAGCGGGGGTATAAATATGGGCCACAGAGCCGATCGATATCGATACTAGTCGTCCGCTACACTCAGCGCTCACACTACAGTGGAATAGTCAGCCAAGTCACCTCGAAGCCAAGCCAGTCCAGACCTGGAAGGAAGTACCTACGGCTCTATACTTCTCAGACGACACTAGGTGTTTCATTCTGCACCAACCAGTTACCTGCGATTTACAACCGGAGGTAGAAGAGCAAGCCCGCCAGTACCTTTTTTTTTTTTTTTTGACGCGGGGAAAAATGCGTTACGCACACCACCGGTGCCTGGGTGACCTCCGGTGGTTGTGTGGGACTCCCCGTCGGCTGACCGACGGTATACCCACTAAACGACCTCGCGAAATGCCACCGGCCGCGTTGGTGTGGTGCCCCGGATCTGTCAGCAACAGGGCACCACTGCGACTGGCCAGCCGCTCAAAAGAGGCCGGACTTCTTCTCTCTAGGGGCCGTCCCGGCAAATTGGGACAGCCCCTCCGGCGGCGGGACCATTATGGGGCCAGGTACCCATCCTGACCCCTAGTCCCACAGGTTAGGGAGGCGGCAGTAGGTGCGCGTAGCGCCTATGCCGCACTCCCATCCGCCGTCTCCGGAGCGGGACAGCCAAGGGATCATCCTCCCTGTCTCGCTCCGCGGCTTCCTTCTGGGACGTGACCGTCTCACAGAAGGAGGCCATCGCCTGCCAGGCACTGTCACTCCCGAGCATGTAGCGGACCACGCTCGGGAGCGAGAGGTCCGCGCTTCCTAGCGCGGACACCAGATCATGGCGCTGCCGAGACCATCTGGGACACTGCTCCAACGTGTGTTGAGCACGCGACACACGCACCCGCCTCGCGACCCGGTGCAAGTACTCACCGAAGCACCCATGCCCGGTGAGCACCTGCACCATGCGGAAGGTGAGGGGTTTGCGCCTTCGGCGCATCCACGCCTCCAGCACCGGGCGCAGCGCATCCGCAACGCGGACTCCATACCGCGGCTGCGCCACAATCGCGGCAGCCTGGCCGCTCTTCCCGCCTCGCGACCCGGTGCAAGTACTCACCGAAGCACCCATGCCCGGTGAGCACCTGCACCATGCGGAAGGTGAGGGGTTTGCGCCTTCGGCACATCCACGCCTCCAGGACCGGGCGCAGCGCATCCGCAACGCGGACTCCATACCGCGGCTGCGCCAGGTCCTCCCCCCACCTCCGCATCATTTCCACATGCCCTCGCTGGCGATACCGCCCCACCTCCACCGACGTGGGGCGCTCTCCGAGACTCCTCCTTTCAGCAACAAAGCTGTACACCTCGGCGAGCACCTCCGGCACCAACTCCCAGGGCGGGTCGCCAGCGATACGGTACCCCCTTATTGCCCTCTGCGCTATGACCCGCTGCGATCTGCGCAGCTGAGCCCTATTCCGAGCGCAGAGGGCGTCCGCCCATATGGGGGCACCGTACGTGGCCATACTCCGGTAGATGCCGTAATATAGCCGCCTGCGCGCGGCGCTGGGCCCGCCCAAATTGGGCAGGAGGCGACCCAGCGCCGCCGCAGCTCTGATGACCTTCGGTCCCAACCGCTCGAAGTGGGGGCCGAAGGTCCATCGTCCGTCAAGGGTGAGGCCCAGGTAGCTCATCTGGGCACTCACCCTTATCCTCTCTCCTCCTATTTGGAAGTGTGCCCCTGGGGGAGGGCCCCGTCTGCCGGTCCCGCGGAAGAGGAGGGCCTCGGTCTTGTCCAAACGGACCCGAAGCCCAAGCCTCTCTATACGGCTGACCACCAGTCCTACTCCGACTTCGGCCAGCCGCGCCGCCTCCACAAAGGTCTTACCCCGGGACGTGACAAGGGTGTCATCTGCATAGCAGATGTCACTCATCCCGGGGAGGAGACGGACCCGCAGGAGCCAGTCGTATGCGAGGTCCCATAGAATGGGGCCAAGAACGGACCCCTGCGGGACCCCGCACCCGACAGACCTCCTGACCATAGGGCCCCTCGCATCGTCGAATCACACCTGCCTGTCCTCCAAGTATGCCTTCAACAGTCTCCCCAAGTACGGAGGCACCTCAAAGTACTTGAGGGCCTCCAGTATGGTACTGTGGGGGAGGCTGTTGAAGGCATTGGCGATTTCAAGCGACACCGCCACCATCACCTTGTAGTGGGCTGTGAGTTGGTTCGTCTCAAATAAAAGTCACAGTTACTTACAATTGTGTTGTAATCTCCATAAACAAACACAGATTAACAGCAAGAACAAATACACTGGCACAATTCAACGATAACAAGCAGAAGCAAGCGAAATCGATTGCAGCGAGAAGCGCAGGTAAGCAAAAATAAAATATTGCGAGTAGCGACGTGCGTTCGGCGTGAGAGCGTTCAGCGGAGTCGCGCGGGGTCCGCGGGGTGGAGGCGCCTGCGACTGCGACCGTTGACCGGGCGCCGTGACATCTTCCGACACGACACGATGATGCTCGACGACTGCCTTCCGACTACGTATTACAGGTATGCTTGCATGTATGTGTGTTGTAGTTTATATGTGTAGTGTTAGTTTTATATATATATGTATATATTGTTTACTATATAATTATATTTTTTTATATTTTGTATTTATATTTTTATATTTTTATATTTTGACGAGCTCGGTGGCGCAGTGGTGGAACGCGCTGTTACGCTACTTTGACACCGACGGTCGTGGGTTCGATTCCCACACAGGACAAACATTTGTGTGCATAACATGTCTGTTTGTCTTGGTCTGGGTATTTTCTATGTATAATAAGTATATATTTACAAAAAAAAAAAAATGTATTTACGTATGTTTATCAGTTGTGTAGTACCCATAACACAAGCTTCGCTTACTTTGGGGCTAGATGGCGCTGTGTAATTTGTCCGACAATATTTATTTATTTTATTTATTATATTATATACCTATGTATTATTTATATACTCTTTGCAGTATACATATATGTGTGTATTATTTATGTGGCATCGCCACAACCTTACCCTCGCTCTTCGCATCCTCCGTCACCGACCTTAGGCGCCTAATGGCGTCGACAGTCGACCGTCTGGCCCGGAACCCGAACTGGGCATCCGATAGGCCCTGTCCCGGGCCATCCTCCAAATGCTGAGCGAGGCGGGAAGCGACAACCCTTTCTAGGGCTTTCCCCGCCTCGTTCAGCAGAACGACCGGTCGAACCGCCGACCCCGAGTCTGGGGGCCGGTCTCCCTTCAACAGAAGGCAGAGCCGGCCCACCCTGAAGGGTCCCGGGCAGCCCCCCGACTGCAAGCAGCAGTCGAGGAGCTCTCGGAACCTGTCTCCGAGGTGCACGAGAGCCAACGCAAGTACCTTCCCGTGCACCCCGTCCGGACCCGGTGCCCTCTTCTTGCCTCGGAGGCGGTCCACGACCGCCTCCATCTCCTGGTCGGTGACGGGCGGCGGAGCGCCCTCTCCTCTGAAGTCCGACGATCGGGCCATTCTCGGGGGAGCATACCCCCGTGGGGTGTCGGGGAAGAGTTCCCCGACAACCCTCTCCAACAGGGCTCGCTGGAGGGTCTCCGTCAGTGGGGCCGACTGAGCGCCGATCTTGTTCCGCGCTCCTCTGTACGGTCGGCCCCACGGGTCCCTGTCTAGGCCCTCCAGCAGCTCCTGCCACGCTCCCTCCTTGGCCCTACTTATGGCCATCTGCAAGGCCCTCTTCTTCTCCACGTAGATGCCGTGCAGATGGCCATCTCGTCCTTCGTCCCGGGGGCGGCTACGCTTGCTCCGGGTGTACGCTCTACGCGCCCCGTTGCAGGCGTCCCGGAGGTCGGCTATCTCCGCCGACCACCAGTAGATCGCCCGCCTTGGGGGCGGACGCCCAACGTGTGCAGGGCGGCCATGCCCAACACTGGGCATGGCCGCCCTGCACACCGCCGTGAAGGCGTCGCAGAGACAGCCAGCCCCTTGCTCCACCCCCAAATCCTCCATCGGCGGGAGGCCCCAGCGGCCGACTATGGCCGCGTCCTCTGTCAGTTCCCGGTCGAGCTTGGTGAGTGCCCAACGCGGGAACCGGCTCCGCCACCGGGATGAAATCGCCGAACTCCCGGGGGCTCAAGACACCCCGAACCTGATGTATCTATGGTCCGAGAGTGTCTCTACCCCCGTTTCTACCCTCCGATCCTCCACTCGGCGTGCGGTGGACGCGGTGGCGAAGGACAGATCCTTCACCGACCCCCCGTTCCACCGCACGCACGTGTGGACTGTCCCCCTATTCAAGAGGGACAGTCCCGCGGCCAGCGCCCACTCCTCCAACTTCCGCCCTTTGGCTCCCGTGGCCGGGTTCCCCCACGCCGTGGACTTGGCGTTGAAGTCCCCGGCCACGACAACCTGGGCGGGCGCTAGCTGTCGACCCCAGAGCGTCGAGCAGCCGCTCCAAGGCCGGCAGGTCGCGGTTCGGGGAGAAGTACACACCGATGATTGCGTAGTCTCCCCGAACCGCCGCCACGTATCCCGCCCCCCTCCCACTCACCACGAGTGGGGGGCTGGCGCCAGGCTTCGTGACGATGGCCACGGAACCGTCCAGATCCCCGGCCCAGTTAGGCCGGGAGGGCACGGAATATGGTTCCGCAACCACCGCCACGTCCACTTCCCACTCCGCCATGGTCTGCAGGAAAAGGTCCTGAGCCCCGGCGGAGTGGTTGACGTTGGCCTGCAGGAAAAGCCCACCAGTACCTACATACTATTATTTTACAACATTCGTTTACGAAAGTGTACGGGTCGTATCGAAGGGGCCCGTACAGGTAGTATACGTGAGGCTATAGAATTCTTACGCCATCTAGAGAGAAATGTGGTGGTGGACCCGGTTAGTCATTATGGTAGTAACAGGCGGGATGCACCACGTACAGGGCGTGCATGGGGCCCACAAACAAACACTATTAGGGCCAGGCCGTATTATAGATCTCAGACAAGCCGAGGGAATTTACGCGGCAGTGTAAATAGTAATAGAAATTTTAATAGACGAGGGCGTGGCTCGTATATACATGGTCGCAGTAGTGTAGGAACTAATAAAGCGATTGAATTCGTAAAAAGCACGGAAAATTTGGACAAGACAAGGGAAAACTTAGATAAGGGAAAAAACTAATTCGCGTGCGGGAGTTAGTCCCCGCGCGGAACTTGTAATGTAATTTTTCATGTAAATAGATGAATAAATTTGGGTTTAAGGCGACACCTCGATCGTGAAGCTTTAAAATGGCTCCGCCCAATCACCCCGCGCCCCTCAATTGACACTCGACGCTCGATTTGTAAAATTTGAAATTAGCGCCTAATAGGTAACCTGGGGTCAACGTATAGTCAATGCAAACGAACAGAAAAGCTACAGAGTCGCGTCACACTTAAATAAAATTTATAATATTAATATTTAATAAAAATTATTGATTTAATTATTATTTAGCTTTATACATACTAAACCAAACATATTTATTTAAGCTAGACGGAAAACAATAGTAATAATAGTAATAAAAAACTACAGAAACGTATTCACTTTTAAAAGTTTATTGAAAGAGAAATCAATGACATCGTTTTATGTTTATATCTCTATAAGTTAACATGTCTTGGTATCTATGTTGTTCTTACTTAGGTCTCGTCCAGTGGCGCCCTCATTGAATAAAAAAACATATTATAGCATAGAAGATAAACATTATGAAATCTTATGTTGCATTTATTACGAAGATAGTAAAGTATTTTTACGTCATTAAACCAACACTCAAAATATTCCACTATCGTTGTTATAAGCAAAAGTGCTAAAAGAGGCCGTTTTTTGGCAATTATGCCTATAACAACGAAAGCAAAACATTTCAATTGTTGGTTTAATGACGTAAAAGTACGTTATTGTATTTGTAACACACGCAACACATGACTTTATAATGTTTATCTTCCACGCTAAGATACGATATTTTATTCCTTGAGGCGCCACTGGACGGCATGTATCCCCCTTAAGAAGAATGAAACACCAGCTACATAATACAACATTGTTTATCGAGAGGCTAAAGCGGGCCATTTGTTGATTCGGACACATATGTTTAGTTAGCAGATACACCATCTAAACTGCAAACACTGGTCACAGCGATGAAAGACGACTGTATGGAGAAAGGCTTACTACTGAATGCGAAGAAAACAAAGATAATGGTATTTGAAAGAGAAGAATCCAGAACTAATGTAAGGATTACGATTGATGATGAAGTGTTGGAACAAGTGGATGAGTTTGTATATCTTGGATGCGCTTTCAGCAGGGATGGAAGGTACACCGCAGATGTGGAAAGAGGAGTGAGTGCTGGGAATAGTGTGAATGGAGCGTTGGGAAAACTTCTTGGCAGTAAAATCCTGAGCCAGAAGGCACAACTCGCTATACACAATGCAGTGTTGGTCCCAACGCTAACTTATGGAAGCGAGAGTTGGGTATGGCAGAAAGAGCATGAAAGTAGAATAAACGCGGTTGAAATGCGAGCGCTGCGCAAAATTTGTGGCGTAAGGCTTGTAGACCGTATTCGTAATGATGATGTTAGAAATAGAGTTGGTCTGAAAGAGAGCGTCGGTGTTAAAATAAGAAGAGGCATGCTCCGATGGTTCGGGCATGTAGAAAGAATGCAAGATGAAAGAATGACGAAGCAGATATACAATGCAAAAGTGGAAGGATGTAGGAGCCGGGGAAGGCCAAGACTTACCTACCATGACCAAATTGGTCATGTTCTATCAGAAGGTGATGTCAGGAGCCCTAGAAACCGGCGTGCGTGCATGAGAAGAGCAATGAATGTTAAAGAAGCGAGTGAGATATGTAAGGATCGAGTCACGTGGCGCTCGGCTCTCTCTGCCTACCCCGCAAGGGATTTGGCTTGAAGTTATAGATGTTCGAGTGTCATAATGGCTGATAGCGCCGAGTAAACACAGGATTTTTTTATTTCGAATAAATAAGAGAAATAAAATTATCAGATTGAATTAGATTGAAATTGAAATAGAAAATTGGAATTTTTTTGCAACTCCCTCCTGGTGAAGATTCACAAGTTATTTTACACAGTTAGGTATAGCTCTGGTAGGGATCCTAGCTTTTTCCCTAAATATAATACACTCTCGAATGACTAGGTATGCGCTTTCACTAACAGTCAATTTAACTTCGCGAATTTTATAAAAAAGTACAGGAAGAACTTGACGGTTAGACGGTAATTTTGCGCCTATTATTTGATAATTTACGTCTCCAACTAAGAAAATACTTGATTTATTGCTTCTCAATTCTACTGCCATCTTATAAAAGTTAAAACATTACGTATTAATCACGAGAATAACTGACATTCAAAATTAATAGACGGTTAGGTAATTATGACGAAGTTAACGATGCTCTCTCTAAAGTTATTCATTGGTTTAGTGTTAATAATCTGCTTTTAAATGATAAAAAGACTAAAGTAATTAAGTTCTCAACACCTAATGTAAGGCAGGTGGCTACCAATGTACATGTTAATGGAACTAATTTAGCCTCTGTGGAGACAACTGTGTTCTTGGGTATAACAATTGACTCCAGACTACAAAGGGGCCCACAAATTGAAAAATTATCAGGAAAACTAAGTTCTGCAGCTTATGCAGTGAAAACTATTAGACGGCTCACTGATATTGATACGGCTAGAATAGTTTATTTCAGCTACTTTCATAGTATTATGTCATATGGAATTCTTCTTTGGGGTAACTCCGCGGATATTAACACCATCTTTTTATTGCAAAAGAGAGCCATAAGAGCTATCTACAAACTTGGTCCCCGTGAGAGCCTTAGAGAAAAATTCAAAGAAATAAATATTTTAACAGTCGCATCGCAATATATCTATGAAAATCTTTTGTATGTCCATAAAAACATAGACTCATTTTGTAAAAAGAGTGATATTCATAGCATAAATACTAGATATAAGCATAATCTTGTGTTATATGCAAGCCGTCTCCACAAAACAAGTAATTATTTTATGGGGCAATTATACGGTTCTATAACAAACTTCCCAGCAATATAAGAGATTTGTCAATAAACAAATTTAAAACTACTATTAAAGCCAAATTGTGTAGCAGGGCATATTATAAAATATCTGACTATATTAATGATAAAAATGCCTGGGAGTGAGTCGATCCAATTATAATGTAATTAACAAAATATGTAAATTTGTTTGGATACCAAAAGAGGGATGCCTGAGTTTTTTGGCAGTATTTTTATCAGTGCTCACCTAGTCATAAACTGCACGGTAGGGGAAAAAAATGTGACGATTCCAAACAAATGTAGCCATTTTTACGGAATAAAAAGATTTTGACTTTGAATTTGAACAAATGAATACCGCGAGTACGTGCGGCACTGCCGCGCAACTTGTATGAACATGTTTCGATGTAATTCGGCACGGATTATCGTAATCCAAATAAGTTAAAAATTAATTTCCGAGTGTTTTAAAAGCAAATGAACAAAACTAAGACATATGCGTTAGAAAATAAAAACTTTGAAAAATAAGGGACACCCTAATATACATATATACAAATAGATTTTATAATCTATTCATATTTAAAAAAAACATGTGACAAATGATTTTCTTGCTGTTTCATAACTTTAACTTCAGTATAATGACATTTATTGTATTTTACTTATGTATACTCTGTGTTTTGTATTGTTGTACGTTTCCTTGTTATTTATTAAACTCTCAAGAAGAAAGAACCAGGACCATCTCTGATGTTGCAAAATAAATCTAATCCGTACAATAGTTCAATACTAACCACAATGTATAGAATAGATGATTTTTTTGTGTTTTCAGTGTTGGTTCATAGTAAATATTATTTGTTTTCACGAGTACCATGGGTATAAGTATACTATCTATCTATATCTTCACGCTAAATCCCTCGTGAGCGCCACATGACTCGGTACTTACACACCTCGCTCGCTTCTTTAACATGAAACATACCGAGTTTTTTTAAAAACTATCAAAATATACTATTTTACCAGTAATTATTTTAATACAAAAAAAAAAAAACCTCCACTGGTTTTCTATCTTCTGATTGGATAAATTTCCAACGTAAACTAACCTTCACCTACGTACAATGTCTAAGTCGGAGTTCGGTGAGCTTATAATGGTTACTATGAGTTTGTCGTCCCGTATGACACTTACGTTAAAGTAGCATATAAATCGAGTAGTGATTCTTCTAGTGGAATATGTTTATTTAGTAAGTTTCTCCTAAAAAACAAAACAGCAAAAATATTCTATTTTATAAGTTTTTATTTTAATACAAAGAAATAAAGAGTCTCCACTGGTTGCTATGTGCTGAGAACGCGAACCTTATTGGTATAAATTTCCAACGTAACCTGACCTCCACCGACGTACAACTTCTAAGTCGGAGTTCGGTCAGATTATAATGGACAAAATAGGAGTTTGACGTCCTATATAGGTACGCGGTCAGCCTGTGGATAATGTATACCAATTATCAAATGTTACTGTTTATTCCTGCAAAAAATAACTCTTATTTAATTAATGCAGTTTTATATAGAGTTATTAAGTAATCAAAATTAAAAAAAAGTTTGAAGAGGAATTAAATAGCTTGGGCCAACCATACCTAGGAACTGTTCTAAAAACTAGAAATATGTCTACACAATGTTATTATAATATGTTTAATGAATATAATAATTAAAAAAAATAAATACCTTGTCTTGTTCGCCTCCCCCATTCTACGAACATTTTCTTTGTATTTTTATTCTATATATTTTCTTTTTAGTGTTCCCCATTATTACAACAGTATAATAAATATATATAAACCTATAATATTATTTACTACTTATATCTAATAATAATACACTTACGCTAAATACTATAATATTGAATATTTACAACTATTAATTATAAAAACTTCGGTGTCGCGATGTAAATGGAGCGAGCTCGAGCAGACAGTCGACATAGGTCCTACCTCGAAGCGGGCTGCAGCCGGACTGGCTGGATGTAGTTAGTCAACGCGTTTATAATCCTCATTACCGCACAATAAGGTCGAAAACACGTAGCACCCAAGACGAATGTGATCGCTTAGAAATTGTCAGAAACTTAAAATATTTTAAAAAAATTTCATGTTTCACTTATCAAAATATGCAGCAAGCATATTATAAACATAGATATTACTAATAGATTTAAGTAATTTTGAAGCGTATAAACAGAACAACTTCGTTGTAATTTCAAAAATAATGAATTTCAGGAGGTGTTTTCGAAAGTAATTATTATCGAATCAATTTTACACAATCGCGTATTTGAGCAAGCAAATTCAAGATAAAGAAATGAATTTATTTATATTAAAATCTTAGATCCGTCAGTTTAGTCATTAGCCTATACTATTCGATGAAAGTTGGTCTAATTTTTCGATGTGTCGCCTTAAGCCTGATATTAATTCGATACGTACAGCGTATAACCTATGCAATATTGAAGCGTTAGTGGGTATAAATGAGTTTATCGAGTTAATAAATTTTAGGGGTAAATTGTTAAATATGTATATGTATGAGAACGAAGTTAAGTTCGGCAGAGATATGAAGGCATTATACACGGTATTTGCAGATACGGAGTTATTAGAGAATGAAAGAACGGAACAGGTTTCTTTGCCCGGGATAAAAGTGAAAATACAAGGGATAGAAGTGACTGCTTTAATTGATACGGGAAGTGAGGTGATGTGCATAAGAGGCGATATATTCGAGCAGATTTCGGCAGGGGGTAGGCAGTGGCCAGACATTCCCATACCAGCGATTAACGTTGTTGGAGCTTTTGGAGTTAGTAAAGAAAAGGTCAACAGGTTAATAGTTTTACCATTAGAAATCGATGAGCGTTATGTAGATACTCCTATGTTAGTTTTAAATAAGTTACCGAAAGAAATGATTTTAGGCTATGACTGGTTGACGACGGTGAAGGCGTGTATCTCATGTAGCAGGTCAGGTACGTTATCAGTGACGTATGGAGAGCATACTAGCGAGGTACATATGATTGATAACGAGGGTATGAATGAACGATGTAACTTTGTACTTACCACAAGTAAGAATGGTTATTTCATAGAGCAAATAAGAGAGTATGTATCTAAGTTGGATTTACCGGTGGAGCATAGGAATATGACGAGCTCGGTGGCGCAGTGGTGAAACGCGCTGTTACGCTACTTTGACACCAACGCTCGTGTATTCGATTCCCACACAGAACAAACATTTGTGTGCATGAACATGTCTGTTTGTATTGGTCTGGGTATTTTCTATATATAATAAGTATGTATTTACAAAATAAAAATGTATTTACGTATGTTTATCAGTTGTCTAGTACCCATAATACAAGCTTCGCTTACTTTGGGGCTAGGTGGCGCTGTGTAATTTGTCCGGCAATATTTATTTATTTATTTAATAAGTTGCAAGAAGTATTGGTTAAGAATAAGGAGGTGTTTTCTGATAGGCCCGGGGTAATTCATAAGTATGTTCATGAAATTAAAATTAAAGATGAAACGCCATTCATAAAACGTTTTTACCCGATTCCGCATGCGTATCGCCAGGAAGTACAAAATAAGATTTCGGAGTTGGAAGCGTTAGGCGTCATTAGTAGGGCGCAAACGGCTTACAGTAGCCCATTGACGACTAGTGACCAGTCAGAACCCGTTATATACGTTTTCCCATACATTTCACGGTCATATATGACCACCCGGGTGTCGAAGGGTTAAGAAGGACGGTTCTCTTAGAGTTTTGCTTGATGCCCGGGAATTGAACACCCGTGTGGTGGGAGAAACAGAGTATGCTCCTTTGGCTAGTGATATTTTACAGTCAGGTTACAAAATAGATTATTTAGCAGTAGTAGATATAAAGGATGCATATTTTAGTGTACCTTTGACCGAGGAATCTAAACAGTACACAGGGTTTGTAGTGTCAGGGAAAAGTTATGTGTACAATCGTCTACCACAAGGGTTAAAAACATCTGTTGGATCCTTTTCGCGTGCGATGGATATTATACTAGGAAGCGAAGTTAGAAGTTATTGTTTGAACTTCTTAGATGATTTGGCTATATTGACTAAAGGCAGTTTAGTGGATCATATAAAAGAGATTGACGTCGTATTGACTAAATTGAGAGAGGCAGGGTTCAAGTGTTCTTTAACGAAGTGTCAATTCGCCGCGAAAGAAGTTAAATTGTTAGGATTTATATTGAGTACGGAAGGGGTACGTATAGATCCAATGAAGGCGGAGGCAGTGCAGGAATATCCGATACCTAGAACAATTAAACAGGTCAGAGCTTTCCTAGGGTTTGTAAATTATTTTAGGCGGTTTATTCCGAATCTTGCAAATCTGACTAAGCCATTATATGAGTTATTAAATAAAGGAGTTAGATTTTATTGGGACGAACAATTAAAGGTTGTTTCGAAGAAATAAAAAAATCCTTTGTGCATAATATTATTTATATGGTTCTAAGTTTTATGTGCAGACTGATGCGAGTTCAGTAGGGCTCGGAGGATATGTATATTAATTAGATGAAGGAAAAGAAATTAGAATAATAGGGTTTTGCTCGTGTGCTTTCAAAGGAGCTCAATTGAGATGGTCAGTATCAGAACTTGAGATGTACGCTATAATTTACACCTTAAAAAAAGGAGACGGATCATCTTCCATAGAACCTTGGGCCTGGGATGTAACACAATGAAAGTAGTATTATTTGAAAGGTAGTAGAAAACTATACGGTTTCTGAAAATTTGGCCATAATTGGCAATCTGAGATCTGAGATCTGAGAAATAGAATATTATTAAAAAGTGGGGTTATGAAAATACTATGGTAAAACAGTGTAGTTTTTTAGGGAAAAAACATCATAAAGCTATATATTTTTAATGATTTTTAACATACAAAAGCATATTAATGTACCTAATTAAATATTAGTGACTTTATGTTAGGTAGGTACTGGAAGTTTTGGTGTGTCTAGTTACCAATTTAGGTACCTAGGTAAGTATAATAGAAAACTATTCCACGCATAATACCTACTCACCTTTAAGAGTACCTAATAGGTACTTAAATATGATTTTCATAAAACTGAAATCCGTATTAAATCGCAAAGGTAGAAGAAAAATTCAAAACATCAAGAGCACATTCAAAAGGTAACGAATTAGACGAAGCAAACGAGTCGAGTGACGTGACATGCAACTGACATTTACTTTTTTTTTAGTGTCAATGTCAGTTTTTTTCCACAGCGCTGGCATCTGAGTATTTAAGACAACTTATGTAAATAATCGATTAAAGATAGTTGGCCATTTTATAAAACACTGTCTTGTTGATTGCATGACATAAATATCATTATTTGCTGTGTAATGTGCGTATGAGTTTGGTAAAAATATTATTTTTAGGTCGCCTGCAGTAAAACTATTATCAAAGCCACATCAAGGCAAACAATGTAATCGATTATAGCATACTATTCGATTCATTCGTTAACTTTTAATTTTAAACCTTATTTTCTCTTTTCTCAGATAGCAATTAAGGCTCAGTTTTCTAACATATCACTACTATGATTTAAGAGTTTTTATAACGTATAATTCCTCATGTTACATTTTGGCCCACAATGAACCGTCTCCTTTGAAACGTATTTGAGGGGTAATAAAATTGTTATAAACACAGATCACAAAGCGTTAATATTCTTGAAATCATGGACGTTATTAGGTGCCCGAGTGACAAGATGGATTCTGTATTTAGAAACTTTTGATTATGAGATCCATTATGTGCGAGAAAGTGAGAACGTTGTAGCTGACGCACTTAGTCGTTACATAGTAGGTACAGAGCCTGGGAGACGCAGTAGGGATTATAGGCCGGAGATTTTATGGTTTAAAGCAGCGAATCATCGAGAGATTTTACAAAAGTTGAGAGACATAGAGGCGTTACAAGCGGAAAAGGATAGCTAATATCAAAAATTGCTTGAAAAATGGTATACAAGACAGTTGTGTAAAGGGAATTAAACATTATAAATTGATAGGTGAGACTTTATACTATATGAGGCCAAACGAACATAAATTGTTGTTAGTCATTCCGGGAACGCTGCGAGTCGGGTTGATATCACACATTCATGAAGAGATAGGTCATTTTGGGAAATATAAGGTGTTGGCCTTTGTAAAATCTAGATATTATTTTCCCAGGATGAATGCGGAGATTGGTTGCTAGGGTCGTAAGGAGTTGCGATATTTGTCAAAAAGCCAAAATTGATAGATTAAAATTACGAGAGCCGTGTACGCCTGTAATTTCTAATAGTTTAGGCGAGAAAGTGATAGCGGATCTGTACGGACCATTACCTACAGGCAAGTTCGGATATAAATACGTATTTGTAATACAGGACATATTTAGTAAACTGATTAAATTGTACCCATTACGCGCGGCAACTAGTCGTGGGGTTTTAGCGTGCACTAAGAAGTTTAATGAGATAATACCTATAAAGACAATTATTACTGACAATGGATTACAATTTGTGTCTAAGGTATGGGAGTTAGGCCTAATGATGCTCAATATAAACGTTAAACATACATCGGTCTATTGTCCGATATCGAATTGTACAGAACGGGTTAATAAAGAGATAGGTAGACTAGCGAGTACGTATTGTAACCAGTCACTTCGTAGCTGGGTTGATTTAATCCCTGAGATCGAACGGTGTTACAATGATGTATGTCACAGCAGTTTAGGTAACTCACACAATGGGGTTGTATATGGAGAAAGGGCAGGATTGAGTACTGATAGGTATTTGAATATAGATACGAATACAGTCAATGTAGAGTCAATCCGCACACAAGTTAGCGAATATGCACGTAAGATGGCAGGACAGCGAGCCAAATGTTTTGATAAAGTAAATAGGTTGATAACTTACCAGGTCGGTGATTTAGTTAAGTTGCGGGCAGTTCCTAAGTCTGATAAGGCGCACAAATTGACTAAAAAGTTCGCATTATTATATACTGGGCCGTACGAGATTGGAGCGATACCATATGCCAACTGTTACACATTGATAAACCCGAATACGCGGGAAATTAAAGGTAATTATAATACGATTAATATAGCGCGATACTATGGTGGCATGAAAGAAAAGACTACTGTGGTTAAGGTTTAGTGTCATAGGAGTTAAGGAAGTATTTAAATTAGAGACGGGAAATCATTAAAGCTATGTAGAAGTTACCAAAGATGGGAATTATGAGTTAATTTTTTTTTTCTCTTTACTGACGGAGAAGGTTATATCTTGTGAGGATGCAGTCTAATATTTGCACGTTATTCAGCACCTCAAGGGGGAGATTGTAATGGTACCAGCAAATCTTATCGATAATATGAAATTGTTTGAAAATCCCTTAAGATTGGTGTATTGTCGAGTCAGATGCAACTTAGCTGGGCTCACATGTGCAAGCCATTATGTTTTTTTTTGAGACTTGGCGACGAGCTCGCCGGGTCTATACAAGCAAATCAGAGGTCCGTGGGATGGAGAAGAAACCACGGAAGATGGGCCGATGCTTTGGTGAAATTCGAAAATTGACAATAAATACAAGATCTAAACGATCTGTTGGAAATAATTATAACGAGTAATAGATGTTTGAGAATAAAATGGGATTACAAATGGATCAACGTATCTCTGCCCTAGGGAGCAGTCTCTGGGCGTGACAGACAGACTCGGTCTGAAGTCTATCGGGAATTTAAAATAAGATCTAATTTTAGTACTAATCACGGACCTAGTCTAGAGTGGATAATGTGTACGGAACTTTGCTTCTAAACGCAAATCGGCGTGACAGTTTTACCGGGGCGAGACCGGGGGTGCGAGGTGTGAGGGTATAGCTGAATACGGTGTCCTTATACAGGATGGGAATAAGGAGACGAGACACATTAGCCCATACTGACTTGTGAGACGAGGTGTATCTCGTGAATTCTTAATTTTTGCATTTTTGTAACTTAAGTAATCAATATTCGTTTGGGGCTGGTTGGCTATAAGATTTGTTAACAAATTCTTATAGTTTTTTAAACCTCGCGGTAGTTATTTAAATATGGCCTGTTATTTGGGCACTTATTAATGCAATCAAAATTGTGGAAACCCTGCGGTGTTAACTAAAGCGATTGATGTGGCGTTGCCACGCGGGCGGGTCTGGGAATATTCTAAAATTATGAAATTCTTCACCAATAACCCTATGGTTCAAAATATGATTAATGGACTGTATTTATATTAAATATGGAAAATATAAGGACGGACTAACCTCTTCTTGAGATATATTCCTCCTAGTCGGCCGACTGACTCCTTGACGAGATTCTTTCTCCTTGAGGTTTCTTCCGTCACCTTTGTTGAAATGGATGGTTGGATGGGTGGATATATAAGGAGCAGGTTTAATATATATATATGAGCACATATGTCTCGCGCGGCGCGGTTGCAACCAACAATTATTTGAGTTGCATAAAACATGCGCATACGGCACCGTGTCTCATTGGCAACTGACTTGAAGCGACCCCTTCCGGGTTACAAAAATGTCACCTATATGTATAACAAGCATACAGCGTAAACATTCTCCGCCCCCCCCCCCCTTAAAGGGTCACCTTTAAAGAAAAGATATATTGCAGTATAATTATACTGCACCAGAGTTACTAACTCTGTAAACTGAAATGAGTATTAAATATAGAGCTAAACCTATAAATTGAAAATGGGTATATAGCACAGAGGTAACCCTATAAATTGGAATGGGTATATAGCCTAGAGCGGTACAATAAATAAATGAATTAAATACAACATATATATAGCTATATATATACAGATGCGCTGTGTGTAGCTTTGAGTTAGTTGTTCATTGTGTAGGCAAGGGACACAGACGCACCACAGGTCTGACTAATATTCCCTTGGCTGTTTTGACTGTAGCCACACGAATTACATTGTCCTTTGACGGATGCACCTTTTCAATAACACCTAAGGGCCACGAAAGAGGCGGCGAATTTTCATTTATTATAATGACTACAGTACCAACACGAATAGGTACGGAAGTATGATTCCATTTCTGCCGAGCTTGCAAGCGATACAAATACTCAGTACGCCAACGACGCCAAAAGCTTTGCACAAGCTTATCTAAGAGCGAATGTCTTTGTAATAAATTGTCTGCAGACGACTCTACTTCGGCCGCAGGCAATGATCGAAGTGGTAACGTATTTAAATAATGACTCGGAGTTAGAGCTGAAGGCTCCGTGGGATCTGGGCTAAGCACAGTAAGCGGTCGTGAGTTTAACAAACACTCTATTTGTGCTAAAACTGTTATCAGTTCCTCATAGGAGAGAATCTGCTGTCCAATCACTTTAAACAAGTGTGTTTTAACGCATTTTACCATGCTCTCCCATGCCCCTCCGAAATGTGGCGACGCGGGAGGTATAAATTTAAATTGAATGCGATTTTCCGCTAACTCTTCTTCCAAACGCGGTCGATATTCCTTCGAAATGAAATCATATAAATCGCGGAGATACGAGCGTGCACCTACAAAATTTGTACCGTTATCACAGTATATATATTGGACCGGACTTCGCCTTGACAGAAAGCGTTTCAGTGCCGCTAAAAACGAAACGGTGCTGAGATCCGTCGCAACTTCTATATGGATAGCGCGCGTAGTCAAACAAGTGAAAATGCATATATACGCCTTGCGAGATTTAACTCCACGTGCGCGAATGGGCGTTTATGCTAAAGCTCCGCAAAAATCACAGCCTGTATGACTGAAAGCTTTAACCACTTGCGTGACACGTGCAGATGGTAAGTCCGCCATTAACGGATATTGCGGTCGCGGTTTTGATTTAAAACAAGTATTGCACTTATTTATTCTATAGCGTACGACACTCCGGGCAGCTAAAATCCAAAACCTCTGACGCAATAACGACATCAGAAGCTCAGGGCCAGCGTGTAAGTATTTCTTATGATAAAAATCAATCAAAAAGTACCTCGTCTACAGTGATGGCGTGCGCTGTCACCCGTTCTTCAGGCACAGAGCCCACCATTGACTGGTCTAATTTATTTATTGGCCAAAAGGAGGGGTCTAATAGGATCCACGATGGACCTTGAAACCATAGAGGGTGATTAAGCAGCTTCCCTGGAGGGAGACCACGTGACAAACAATCTGCGGGATTGTCAGTACCTGCCACGTAGTAAAAATGCTCAGCGGGTATGTTATCTAATGTTTTAACTACACGGTTGGCTACAAATGTTTGCCAACGGCACGGAGAGGAATTGAGCCAGCACAGAGTTACCTTTGAATCGGTAAAGGCATATATATCGCGTATAGGAAAGCGCGGGTTATAAATATCGTACACTCGTCGCATGAGTCTCGCCAGCAACTCGGCGCCACAGAGCTAATCTAATCTAATCTTGCGATAGACAGAGTCTTAATGGGCGCAACCTTCGATTTGGCACACACTAATGTTACGACGACCTCGTCCGCCATGGTTATAGACGCCGTAGACGACTGCACCGTACGCTCCTTCGCTCGAATCTGAAAAGCCCACCAAACGTAGTATACAACCCTCGCGAACACCTAAGTGCCGCGGAATCTTTACCTCATTAAGAAACGGGAGCTCCTTGCAAAACTTATGCCATATATCCACTATATGCCGCGGCGGAGTTTCATCCCAATCCAGCTTTAACAGCCACAGCTCCTTTATTAATAATTTTGCGTACAGGACCACGGGTGCTACGAAGCCCATAATGTCCCAGATCTTGGCCACAGTGGCTAAGATGGCGCGTTTAGTATAGTGATCACTATGTGGAGCCACTGTAAATTGAAAACAGTCCTCAGATTTAGACCAGCTGAGACCTAAAATCTTCGGCTGCGCGGATTTGTCAAACTCGATTGACTCTAAAGCCCTGTGCGTCGCGGGGATAGCATTTGACACCGAATCTTTATTACACGCCCACTTCACTAATTCGAACTGTCCGCATTTGAACAGTGCTATTAATTGGTTAGCCGTAGAGAAAGCTTGCTCGTCCGAGATGGCGCTAAAAACTCCGTAATCCATATATAGATACTGAGAGGTGACCGTATGACATTCAGTGATTGGGCAACTCCTGGTATTTACAAAAGTCGGAATAAATTGTATGAACTTTATGAAGAAAGGACCTGTAATCACAATTCGACTTTTCAAGAACTTGTAAAAAATTATGCCAAAATATTTAAACGAGCCTGTTCCAATGCTAAGTCTATATATTTAAGAAATAAAATTAATGGTTCAACAAATATTATTAAATCTGTTTGGGATATGATAAATAATGAGACGGGTAGAGCGAAAGTACGTAGTCGAGACTTTCAGTTAAAGATAAATGATATAGATATCAAAAATGATATAGAAATTGCGACTGAGTTTGAAAAATATTTTTCTAACATTCCTCTTATTACTACGAGAAATCTTATGTCTTCTTCTATATCTGATGAACAGGTTCTCAAACAAAGCGTGGCAGAATGCGACACAATATTTGAATTTTCAGCTGTAAGCCCAAAAGATGTTTTGAACGCTTTTAAATCAATAAATATGAAAAACACTAAAGATCTGTGGGGTCTATCTGTCAACACCATTTCTTCTATTATTATTTCAATCGCTCCACATTTAGCTACAATTTTCAATTGTTGTGTGGCATCTGGTGTATTTCCTGACTTGATGAAACATAGTAAAATCATTCCATTATTTAAATCTGGTGATAGTTCGGACCCTTCGAATTTTCGACCTGTTTCCATACTGCCCATTCTCAGTAAAATTTTTGAAAAACTAATGCTTAGCCAGTTGCTCAGACATTTCAATACACATAATTTGCTTCATAGGAAACAGTTCGGATTTACGAGAGGTTGTTCAACTATACACGCAGGGATTCATTTGCAAAGTATATTCGCGGCATGGGAGGGTTCGCAGGATGCCTTGGGAATTTTTTGTGATCTGTCTAAAGCGTTTGACTGCGTGCACCATGACACTCTTGTCAGAAAATTACACCACTACGGTATCAGGAACAAGGCTCTCGAACTTCTGTCTTCTTATCTGGGCAATAGGATACAGAAGGTCGATGTTAATGGTAAAAGATCTTCGGGGTCCCCTGTAGTTATGGGAGTCCCACAGGGGTCAATTCTGGGTCCATTCTTGTTTTTGGTGTATATAAATGACTTACCTTATTATGTAAGGGATAAACATGAGATTGTGTTGTTTGCGGATGATACCTCTTTGACATTCAAAATTAATAGACGGTTAGGTAATTATGACGAAGATAACAATGCTCTCTCTAAAGTTATTCATTGGTTTAGTGTTAATAATCTGCTTTTAAATGATAAAAAGACTAAAGTAATTAAGTTCTCAACACCTAATGTAAGACAGGTGGCTACCAATGTACATGTTATTGGAACTAATTTAGCCCCTGTGGAGACAACTGTGTTCTTGGGTATAACAATTGACTCCAGACTACAATGGGGCCCACAAATTGAAAAATTATCAGGAAAACTAAGTTCTGCAGCCTATGCAGTGAAAACTATTAGACGGCTCACTGATATTGATACGGCTAGAATAGTTTATTTCAGCTACTTTCATAGTATTATGTCATATGGAATTCTTCCCTGGGGTAACTCCGCGGACATTAACACCATCTTTTTTCTGCAAAAAAGAGCCATAAGAGCTATCTACAAACTTGGTCCCCGGGAGAGCCTTATAGAAAAATTCAAAGAAATAAATATTTTAACAGTCGCATCGCAATATATCTATGAAAATCTTTTGTATGTCCATAAAAACATAGACTCATTTTGTAAAAAGAGTGATACTCATAGCATAAATACTAGATATAAGCATAATCTTGTCTTACATGCAAGCCGTCTCCACAAAATAAGTAATTCTTTTATGGGGCAATGTATACGGTTCTATAACAAACTTCCCAGCAATATAAGAGAATTGTCAATTAACAAATTTAAAACTACTATTAAAGCCAAATTGTGTAGCAGTGCATATTATAAAGTATCTGACTATATTAATGATAAAAATGCCTGGGAGTGAGTCGATCCAATTATAATGTAATTAATAAAATATGTAAATTTGTTTGGATACCAAAAGAGGGATGCCTGAGTTTTTTGGCAGTATTTTTATCAGTGCTCACCTAGTCATAAACTGCACGGTAGGGAAAAAAATTGTGGCGATTCCAAACAAATGTAGCCATTTTTACGGAATAAAAAGATTTTGAGTTTCACTTGACTTTGACTAACATCGACCGGCTCGTCGGCAACCTGGTGGACGGCCGGCTCGCCGCGATTGAGTCGCGCCTGCCTCCTCCGGTTGTCGCCCGTCCGCCATTGGCGGGCGACAGCTCACCGGTGGCGAGGGCCGCGAGGGCTGCCATCGAGAGCGCAGGTCGGCCGGCGACTAAGCCGAAGAAGGTGAATGCGCCGGCCGAACTCGAGGTACGGCCTCGGGCAAGACCGGCCACCGGAGCGGGTCCCGCCCGCAGTGGGGCCCCGCAGGAGACGTGGACGGGAGCTTCGGCCCGTCCACATTAAGGGCGAGGCCGGCCGCGGTAACGCTGTCGCCGGCGGCAGGGGAGGTCCCCAAGGAGGCGTGGACCGACGTGGTCCGCCGCAAGCCGCGAAAGGCCGCGGCCGCCGCGACTCCTGCGGCGCCAACGCCTTCCAAGGCGTCAGCCACTCCCGCGGGCAAGGAGGAAGGCCGAAGGCCCAAAGTGGTGCTCCCCGGCTCTACGGCCGTAATTCTGAAGTTACGGCCGGAGGTAGACCAAGGGGGGGCATCGTATGCCTCGGCCCTGCTTAAGGCCGAGCGGGAGATGAATCTGGGGGAGCTGGGAATCAGCTCGCTCCGGATTCGAAAGTCGGCAATCGAAGCGAGGCTGATTGAAGTCCCCGGCTCCATCAGCCACGAGAAGGCTGACGCCTTGGCGGCCAAACTAACGGCCGCCCTATCCGGCGTTGTCGAGGTGTCCAGGCCTGTGAAGTGCGCGGAGTTCCGCCTCACGGGTCTGGACGACGCCGCTACGGCATAGCGGGTTCAGGTTGCGGTCGCGCGCGAAGAGGGCTGCACCCCGGAGCAGGTCCGGGTGGGCGAAATCCGCCCGGACTGGCGGAATTCCACTTCCGCCCTGATGCGCTGCCCGCTCACGGCAGCGAAAAAGCTGCTCGAGCTGGGCAGTATAGGGGTGCGTTGCGTCGTCTGCAACATTTTCCTTGGTAGGCACCCATCTCCAATCGCTGGTCTTCGTTTCCTCGGCGATCTCCGCGATCCGGTGGGCCACAAACGGCTTGTACGCTCGCGGGCCAGTGCGTAGCCACGAGAGTACCGTGCGTGAATCCGACCAATATACTCGGCGGGTCGGCTTTATGTCGTGTTCGTCTATGGCTGTGCGCGCAAGACGACACCCAAGTACAGCTGACTGGAGTTCGAGTCTCGGTATTGACGTCACTTTGTTCAACGGTGCAACTTTGCCTTTTGCAGCTATCAATGACACATGTATATTCCCGCATGCATCCTGTGCCCTCCAATACACAGCGCAGGCGTATTGCGACGAACTTGCATCGACGAAAGTATGTATCTCGTTCGTATGTGCGGTCGATACGCCGGGATAGCACCTTGGTATAGCTAGGCTCGGTAGTCTTCTCACGTGAGAGAGCCAGTATGACCAACTTTCGGCTTCACTGTCTTGCAACTTGACATCCCAGTCGATTCCAGTACACCAAGTATCTTGTAAAATCTTCTTCGCTTGTATTGTAACAGGTGTAACTAAGCCCAGTGGGTCGAACAAAGACATCACTGTACGTAGGGCTTCTCGCTTCGTCGGTGTTTTCGTGCCTTCCAATATTGAAGGCGGAAGCTTGTGTTGATTGATGTTGAAGCCCAGATTGTCTTCATTCGGGTCCCACACCATGCCCAATATCTTCTCTGCATCGAGTTGCACTAAATTCCCCTTAGGTGTAGTGGAGAATTCGGCGCGCACCTTGTTTGAGTTCGATGCCCAGCGTTGAAGATGATAATTCGCTCGTTTGTGTATATTAGCGACTTGTGTTGATACTTGTATGGCGACCTCCTCCGTGTCAAAGCTGGCAAGATAGTCGTCGACGTAGTGGTTTGCTATCACTGCCTGCGCTGCCTCGGGAAACTGTTCTTTGAATTCCTCGGCGTTTTTGTTTTTGATGTATATCGCCGTGCATGGTGACGACGTGGCGCCGAAGATCACGCTTCTCATGCGGTACTCTGTGGGTGGACCTATTCTTCTGTCTTCTCTCCACAGGAACCTCTGCATGTCTCGGTGTTCCTCCCGTATGTTGATGCGCAGGAACATGTCCTTGATATCGGCTGCGACCGCTACTGGGCGTTGACGGAACCTCATCAGCACTCCGGGTAGAGACTGTATGAGGTCGGGCCCAGACAGCAGCATGTCGTTGAGGCTGATACCACGGGTCCTGGCTGCCGCGTCGTGCACGATGCGTAGTTTCTCGGGCTTTTGCGGGTTGATAACTGCAAAATGTGGCAGATACCAAGTTCTGTCGCTTTTCACTTGTGGAGCCTTCTCTGCATAGCCGCTCTGTATCAGAGTGTTCATTTGTGTCTCGTAGCGCCGCTTCAATCCAACATTTTTGTCGAGTTTCTTCTCGACTAACTCGAGGCGACGCATCGCTGTGTTGTAGTTATCCGGCGGTACAAAATCGCTTTGTTTGAATAGCAATCCTGTTTCAAACCCTCCCGCCGGTAATCGACGCGTCTTCTCCTCGAGTGTGCGCAGCGCGTTGAGCTCGTCGTTGGTGTGTGAATGTTTAGGCTGAACACCCAGAGACTCGAGGGCGAAGTGCTCCTTCATGAGGTCATCCATTGTCTGTTCCTCCGTTAGTGTTACTGTAGTCAGATGGCTAACTCGATGGACTTGCTGCTTCTTCTTATTTCCCGTCGCGCCGTGCAATACCCATCCCAAGTCGGTTAATGAAGCGACTGGTTGGGCTGTGGTCCCTCTTCGCACGTCGTGTGTGAGCAGCAGCGACCAATTATCTTGACCCAGCAACACGGTTGGATGGCCTTCCTCATAAATCAGCTGATCTTCGATATCTTCCAAATGACGACAGTGTTTCACGACACTACGTGGCACACCTTGAGTCGTCAACATCAGCTTGTCCATTGTACGCGCCGACACATCGTGCTTCACTGAGTTTCTTCCTTGTATGGTGAAGTGTACACGTTCCGATGTATCGGCCGTAATACGTGCGCCGGCCACACCCTCTATGTAAAAAGGCGCGGGCGGCCCGTGTACGCCGATTTTGTTCGCCACTGCCGACTCGATGAGTGTGCACGTAGAGCCGTCGTCCAAAAGGGCGTAAGTGTCGTATGTACCCTTCGGACCGGTCACTTGTACAGGCAGAATCTTGAGATAGGCAGCAGTGAAGTTTTCCCTTGTCGACGTAACTATGGCTGTTGAATTTTCAACTTCATTTTCTTTCCTTTTCGTGTCGTGTAGAAGAGGGTGATGCGTGTATTTGCATCCGTCGACTTCACACTGCTTTGGCTTGCAGTTATGCCGAAATTTGCGGACTCGCAAACAACGGAAGCATAGCCTGTGAGTTCTGGCTAGCTCCCATCTCGCAAATTGGTCGGCTTTATTGAACACGTTGCAGTCGTACGGATGGTGACCCTCTTTCTTGCAAACTTGACACTTTAGTTGCACCGCAGTAGACTTCTGATCTTGAGTGTGGTAAGCACGTAGTCCTTTTCGTACGGCAGGCTCCCGCCGGTCTTCAACCGCAGTGAGCTCGGCCGGTGCGTAGCTTCCACATCGATCGGCGGTGACTTCCAGAAACTTGGACAGCGTGAGAAGGTCTGGATGATCTTCCGGCTGTTCGGCGGCGAAGTCGTAATACCTGTAGCGCAGCGCTGGCGGCAGTTTTTCAATGACGCTGCGTACCACTTCGGCGTTGTGTAGATAGTGATGCTTCTTCAGTGCTTTAACTGTGGCTGTGACGTTAAGCACCTTTGAAGCGAAGATGCAGATGTCTCTTGGGTTCTCGGCCAGTCGTGGTAGCGCACGGAGCTTGTTCAGTTCGGTCATTGCCAGTGCATCTGGACGACCGAACCTCGCGGCTAACATCTTCATAACTTCTTCTGAAGTCGTTGACCCGACGAAGAGACATAGTGTTGCATCTCTGGCGGCTCCCTTCAGGCTGTGACGTAACTTGGACAGCCTTTCTTGTTCGGAGAGGTGACTTGCAGCTTCATCATAGGCGGCCTTGAATGGCAGCCACTCGTTCGATGACCCGTGAAAACACGGTAACTCGACGGTCCTCGGTGCAATGGCGGGTTGAACGGCTCTCGCTGCAAGTGTGATGGCAGTTGCTAGCTGATTGTAGTCAAACTCCCGTTGTGGTCGTCTCTCTTCACAATAGCGTGCTGGCTCTATATCTTCTCTCACTGGAACCGGTACTTGTTGCTCGGCGTGCCGCGTGACCTCGCTGTGGCCCCGATGAAGTGCGTCGCTGCACGTCTGCGGCGGCGGCGCTGCTATAATCCCCTCTTCATCGGTCCTGCGATGGTCCGGGCCTGGGACGTCGGGCTTCGGTACGTAGGGCTCCATTGTGAGTGCCAGCGTGCTTCTGTTGACCCAGTCGGTTGTTCGCTCGTTCCTAGTTGCCAAGTCCTCGTCTGCTTCGATCTCGTCTTCGGAGTCCGCCTCCAACGCGGCGACACGTGCAGCTGCCAGCTCCACTTCCTTCTGTAGAAGGAATTCTCGCGCCTTGGCCAGCGCTCTCCGCTTGATTGTCGACGTAGTGCGGGGCGCGCTGGGCGGGCGGCGAGAGGCCTCCTTCTGTGGGCTGGCTGTCCGGTGTGTGGCTGCTGTCTTGCCGGTTGTCGTCTCGCCGGTCGCCGTCGTCTCGCCGGTCGTTGCAGTGGCCGTAGTGTTCGTCGTCGTCGATGTTTCGGCTGTAGACGTCTCTGGCGTCGCTACGGCGGGTGCGGCGGCGGCGGGCGTCACTGTGGCGGCGGCGGCGGGCGTCACTGTGGCGGCGGCTCCGTTGACTTGAGCAGGCGTTGTCCTCCTTTCCGATTCCATACTTCTTGTGACAGGCATTTTTCTTCGTCGTCTGAAGAACTATTCCCAGTATCCGGCTGCTGAAGGACCAAAATGTACGGGCCCCTTCGATACGACCCGTACACTTTCGTAAATGAATATAAAAATAATAGAATGTAGGCACTGGCGGGCTTCGTTCTTCGACCTCCGGTTGTAAGTCGCAGGTCTGTGGGTTGGTGCAGAATGAAAACGCCTGTTGCTGTCTTCAGAAGTATGGAGCCGTAGGTACTTCCTGCTAGGTCTGGACTGGCTTGGCTTCGGAGTGACTTGGCTGGCTATCTCACTGTAGTGTGAGCGCTGAGTGTAGCGGACGACTGGTACCGATCGACGATGTATGGCCCATATTTATACCCCCGCTGTGCGAGCGAGAGGTACATGTGTGGGAAAGAGATAGCAATAGCCAAAATCGCCCAGACCTAGAGGCAATACCTGATCGTGCTCGCTTTATTTGTGTCTAAAATGTTTGTAAGTTGTACTATTATTTCATACATTTGACCCTTTTTCATATAAAACCATAAAAACTTTTGCTAAAGTTATTGCCAAAACTTATGGGTCAGTGAAGTTTTACATAAAAATGTTTTCATTATAAACTTAAAATTACGTTAATAGGTACATCTATGCACTATTGAGCTGTTGCAGCCAGTAATTCGCCGTTATAACTTTATTATATACTTGGCTTGCAACAGCTCGTACCTATACTAAAAACATGTAAAACTTATCTCTAACAAAGTATGTATGAAAACTGTGTAAACCTATTCTAATCCTTACATAAACAACTAATACAAACAACTATAACTATTAACTATATAAAAATATGCATCACTTATAACTACGCGCGACGGTTATCTATTTTATGTACATAGTTGTCGCGAACATAATAAATACATTAGACATTTGAATAGTTTCACGTGATTATAAAAGACTATTCAATTGAATATATCTTCCGAAAAAGTGCAAAGTGAATTGGAATGCAGTGTATGAAATAAAAATGTTCGCGGTGTCGTGACTTATAACCTAAATGTCTCGATATATCGTACATCTAAGGAATGATAAAGGTGTTTTATCTACAAGATCTTTTTATATTAGTAGTATTGGAATATCAGCTTTCCAACGATGTATATTTCATAAAATATAATTATCAATTACTCGAGAAATTTCACTTTTTCTAACCGCGGTCGCGCATTAGTTAACGCGAGAGAATGCTTGGCCACACTATAGGCATTTTAAGTCGCCCGGGCCGCAACGCTCCAGGGGTTAAGTTTGTTGCTGGTGAACGTTCGTCGGCCGACACCATTTGAATCACTTCGAACTGTCAATGGTGTAGTGTGCCCAATATTTCATGGTTCATGCTCAATTTGGTTGAAAACGATACTCATTGGGACATGATAATAGTTGAAGCCGATACTATATTTTAAAGTGCTTGCCACGGAAACCACATGAATTGTAGTACAAAAACATATATTATGTATGTCATAAGACATTTTACATTGAATTCGTGTCAGTTCCGGGAATCCCGATCTCGAAGTGAATGAAGAGATACATAACCAGGCTTTGCTTTTAATCGAACACATGTGGTACATCATGTGTTAGTGAAGTTAAGAATGCTACTACCAAATCGTGGAATGAACGTCGCTTTTAGTCGAGAATTGGAATGTGATCGTGAATATGTTCGAAATAACATACCAACAGAAGGAAATGTGTAATATGTTAACGAAGGCAATTGATAATGTAAATTCCTTATTTTTCCTCGACGCGCTCGGTGGCACTAGGCAGACAGGCATTGAATTTGTCCACTTTGCCCACTTTTCGCAAGATGTCCGAAACTGCAGTTGCTTCCTCTGGGATAGCGGTCATGTTACTAAAATATAAAAAAATCCCCCAAGTGCGAGTCGGACTCGCAGACGACGGGTTCCGTAACATTATCTATAAAAACGGCAAAAAAATCACGTTTGTTGTATGGGAGCCCCCTTAAATATTTAATTTATTCCATTTTTTAGTATTTGTTGTTATAGCGGCAACAGAAATACATCATGTGTGAAAATTTCAACTGTCTTACTATTACGGTTCATGAGATACAGCCTGGTGACCGACGAACGGACAGCGGAGCCTCAGTAATAGGGTTCCGTTTTACCCTTTGGGTACGGAACCCTAAAAATCACGTTTGTTGTATGGGAGCCCCCTTAAATATTTATTTTATTCTATTCTTTAGTATTTCTTGTTATAGCAGCAATAGAAATACATCATCTGTGAAAATTTCAACTGTCTAACTATTACGGTTCAAGAGATACTGCCTGGTGACAGACGGACGGACGGACGGACAGCGGAGCCTTAGTAATAGGGTTCCGTTTTACCCTTAGGGTACGGAACCCTAAAAATCGGCCAAGTGCGAGTCGGACTCACACACAAAGGTTACCTTACAATCTACATATATAAAAGAAATGTATATAAAAGAAAGTCGTGTTAGTTACACCATTTATAACTCGAGAACGGCTGGACCGATTTTTATGATTTTTGTGTCTTTGGATTTGTCTTTGTCCGGAATAGGATAATGAGTATAAAAAATAAAAAAAAATAACAAAAAACAAAATGTAATATAAATTCATTTTCTCATACATTTTACATGAAATGCTTTTTTACGATATTTCAAGAATGAATTGTCAAATTTCAATGAATATTTTTTTTTAGTTCGTCTTGGTGAGAGCTGAAATACCTCCAGCGACATTAACCAGTTTTTTTCGATTTGCCAAGGCGATTCATTCACATTCACATTCAAGGCGAAATGATCGTTGCCTCTGATATGCCACGTTATTACACTTGGAACGCTAATCTTAGATACTTCAACGTTCTGCTGCTGATGTTTTTGGTCGTATTTACAAAGTTTATTTAAAGAGTGACGAATGCTTCTGCTTGTGGTTGTTGCTCGTGAACGTTCGTCGGCCGTAACTGTCAATGGTGTAGTGTGCCCAATATTTCATGGTTCATGCTCAATTTGCTTGAAAACGATACTCATAGGGACATGATAATAGTTGAAGCCGATACTATAGTTTAAAGTGCTTGCCACGGAAACCACATGAATTGTGGTACAAAAACATATATTATGTATGTCATAAGACATTTTACAGCGAATTCGTGTCAGTTCAGGGAATCCCGATCTCGAAGTGAATGAAGGGATACATAACCCGGCTTTGCTTTTAATCGAACACATGTGGTACATCATGTGTTAGTGAAGTTGACAATGCAACTACCAAATCGTGGAATGAACGTCGCATTTAGTGGAGAATTGGAATCTGATCGTGAATATGTTCGAAATATCATACCAACAGAAGGAAATTTGCGATATGTTAACGAAGGCAATTGATGATGTAAATGGCTTATTTTTTCTCGACGCGCTCGGTGGAACTAGGCAGACAGGCATTGAATTTGTCCACTTTGCCCATTTTTCGCAACATGTCCGAAACTGCAATTGCTTCCTCTGGGATAGCGGTCATGTTACTAAAAAAAAATCGGCCAAGTGCGAGTCGGACTCGCGCACGAAGGGTTCCGTGCCATTATCTATAAAATCGGCAAAAAAAATCACGTTTGTTGTATGGGAGCCTCCTTAAATATTTAATTTATTCTATTTTTTAGTATTTGTTGTTATAGCGGCAATAGAAATACATCATCTGTGAAATTTTCAACTTTCTAACTATCACGGTTCATGAGATACAGCCTGGTGACAGACGGACGGACGGACGGACGGACAGCGAAGTCTCAGTAATAGGGTTCCGTTTTACCCTTTGGGTACGGAACCCTAAAAACGCACAACGTCTCATACAGTGTTGAAATTATCGTTAAACCTTCAAACGACTGAAAAACCGTTATCCAACATTGCAAAACACTCAGCAAGGACCAAAGTTTTCGTAACAAGTAAAATCATCATCACGGATGAATACACAATGGCGCCTAAACGCGTATTGAAAGCGTATCTAATGATGTGGGCAATGAGTCGAGATGTTTTGGAGGCGCAATGAATCTGCTGTCTGGCGATTTCTGCCAAATACTACCAACCATTTCTAGATCGACCGCTGCCGTTGATATAAACGCTGGCCTTAAATCTTAGTCTCTGTGGCGCTATGAGACGAAACTTCAGCTGATGGCAAACATGCCAGTTGCATTGGTAAACGATCCATCTGTTTCAGTTTTCGCCAAGCAATTACTGACTTTCGGTAATGGTCGCATTCCTGTCGACTAATCTAACGAATTGAGTTTGTTCCCACCGAATTTGGCAATTTCTTCTCAATGAAGAACGAGCTCATCAACAAAGTGTTACCGAGTATCTTTGATCACCACCAAAGTCACAATTGGTTGAGTGAACGAGTAATTCAAATGAAAATGTAGAACATTTAAACTTCAGAATTAAAAATTAAATCGTTGCTCTACTGCATTCCTACAAAAATACAGACTATGAAACAAACCAAAACGAAGCAACCACCTATACAACTGAATATTTAAACTCATTGGATCAGCCAGACTTGCCCACGCACAATTTACAAGTGAAGGTTAGCTCGGCAGTCAATTCAACGAAGGAAATCGACTCGAATGCAACCCATCCAACAAGCAGCTTAATATGAAGAAGTACAACGATGGTACGCTAATAATTTCGTTCGCTTATTTAAAGCTAATACTTTGCCGCCATGCGAATTACATCAGTTATAATATATTTAAAATACGTCTCATTTATATTTTTGAACATTTATTATACTTAATTAATTTCGACTACTCATTTTGTCTTAATAAAAAATACCACCTAATAAACACCATTTATTGATTCTGAGGTGGTACGAAGTTCGCCGGGTCAGCTAGTCTATATATATAAAAGAAAGTCGTATTAGTTACACCATTTATAACTCAAGAACGGCGGGACCGATTTTTATGATTTTTGTGTCTTTGGATTTGTCTTCGTCCGGAATAGGATAATAAGTATTAAAACATGGAAGAAAAAATAACAAAAAAATAATTATAAAGTAAATTCCATTTCTGATACATTTTATATGAAATGCTTTTTTTACGATATTTCAAGAATGAATCGACAAATTTAATTAAATATTTTTTTTTGTGCGCAATTTGATCTAACCTGCTTTGTGTGCTTCCGCCACCAACGAGTTCATGCGGCCTAGCGACGGCCGGCACCCACCCACTACTGTTAGTAAGTGCAACATGCCGAGCATGACGCTGCCATGGCTGCCCCGATAGTCTCTGCCTCGGCTGCTGCGATCGCCCGCCATCTGCAACAGAATTCGCATGCCCGCACCACCACCGTTGCTGCCACGACAGGCCTGGTCGTCGCTGCGACACGTGTTTCGCCTCTCCACGAGGCATCATCAGGCGTTGTAGACGTTAATCGTAAGGATAACATGCTACAAGTGACAAATCCATCGCAGTGCCGTCCCTTATATTGAATTGAGGGTGGGGGTGGATGGTGTGAGCCAAAAGATATTTAATAGTGGGTAATGGTTTACGTCAGTCTGTTTGTTCATGAGAGTAATTTTAGAATTTTTATGTTTATTAATTTCTAATTGTTCCCTAATAATTAATTTTAAACCTATGTCTATGGTGGGGATAAGTTATGCCCTTTGTCTATGAGATGCTCGGCGAAGTGTGACCTTTCTGGGCGATTGTTTTTATACGCCGAAACGTATTCAGCGTTCAGCACAGCAGCTGTTCTGCGATGAGTGTCAACACGTTTATATAGGTCAGACTGGTCGTAATTTTATAACACGATTTCACGAACACGTATCGGCGGTGATTATTGCTGGTTTGTTGTGGTTATTGCTGGTGAACGTTCGTCGGCCGACACATTTGGATAACTTGGAACTGTCAATGGTGTAGTGTGCCTAATATTTCATGGTACATGCTCAATTTGCTTGAAAACGATACTCATGATATTAGTTGAAGCTGATGCTATATTTTAAAGTGATTGCCACGGAAACCTCATGAATTGTGGTATAAAAACATATATTATGTATGTCATAAGACATTTTACATCGAATTCGTGTCAGTTCAGGGAATGCCGATCTCGAAGTGAATGAAGAGATACATAACCAGGCTTTGCTTTTAATCGAACACATGTGGTACATCATGTGTTAGTGAAGTTAAGAATGCTACTACCAAATTGTGGAATGAACGTCGCTTTTAGTCGAGAATTGGAATGTGATCGTGAATATGTTTGAAATAACATACCAACAGAAGGAAATGTGCGATATGTTAACGAAGGCAATTGATGATGTAAATGGTTTATTTTTCCTCGACGCGCTCGGTGGAACTAGGCAGACAGGCATTGAATTTATCCACTTTGCACACTTTTCGCAAGATGTCCGAAACTCCGATAGATAGTGAACGAGTAATTCAAATGAAAATGTAGAACATTTAAACTTCAGAATTAAAAATTAAATCGTTGCTCCACTGCATTCCTACAAAACTACAGACAATGAAACAAACCAAAACGAAGCAACCACCTATACAACTGAATACTTAAACTCATTGGATCAGCCAGTTCAGTACATGTTAATGGAACTAATTTGGCCCCTGTGGCGACAACTGTGTTCTTGGGTATAACAATTGACTCCAGACTAGAATGGGGCCCACAAATTGAAAAATTATCAGGAAAACTAAGTTCTGCAGCCTATGCAGTGAAAACTATTAGACGGCTCACTAATGTTGATACGGCTAGAATAGTTTATTTCAGCTACTTTCATAGTATTATGTCATACGGAATTCTTCTTTGGGGTAACTCCGCGGACATTAACACCATCTTTTTATTGCAAAAGAGAGCCATAAGAGCTATCTACAAACTTCGTCCCCGGGAGAGCCTTAGAGAAAAATTCAAAGAAATAAATATTCTAACAGTCGCATCGCAACATATCTATGAAAATCTTTTGTATGTCCATAAAAACATAGACTCATTTTGTAAAAAGAGTGATACTCATAACATAAATACTAGATATAAGCATAATCTTGTGTTACATGCAAGCCGTCTCCACAAAATAAGTAATTCTTTTATGGGGTCATGTATACGGTTCTATAACAAACTTCCCAGCAATATAAGAGAATTGTCAATAAACAAATTTAAAACTTCTATTAAAGCCAAATTGTGTAGCAGGGCATATTATAAAGTATCTGACTATATTAATGATAAAAATGCCTGGGATTGAGTCGATCCAATTATAATGTAATTAATAAATTATGTAAATTTGTTTGGATACCAAAAGAGGGATGCCTGAGTTATTTGGCAGTATTTTTATCAGTGCTCACCTAGTCATGAACTGCACAGTAGGGAAAAAAATTGTGACGATTCCAAACAAATGTAGCCATTTTTACGGAATAAAAAGATTTTGACTTTGACTTTGACTATCGCGCCGCCTTCGAAAAATCTAAGGGTAATTTGCTAAAACGAATAGTAGAAAGATTAAATTGTGAGGGACCGTGGTCTCCCCTGTATCACGAATTTAAGGCAAATAGGCGCATTGATCAGGCCTTTGTTTCTAATATTAAACTTGATAATACCCACACCCTCGGTATACAGGAGACTACTGATGCACTTTTGCATGCTTTAATTCCGGATGATTGCCCTGATAATGATAGTGACTACCATCGCGAGGTGAGGGCCGCGGCAGATCTATGCCCTGCCACTCCAATGTCAACTGTGGTGTCAATGGACGAATTTCTACATGTTGTAAAAACATTACCAACAAATAAAGCTTCTGGTGATGATAAAATCTCAAACAAAATGATCAAGGAAGCTTGTAAAGTAGCCGCGGAACCTATTTTAAAGGTATTAAACCGGTGTATTGTAGAAGGCAACTTTCCTAGCGTTTTGCGTAGTGGTGTTATAAAGATAATACCAAAAAGCGGTGATAAGCAACCCGACGATCCGAAGTCTTATCGCCCTATTACCCTACTGCCATCGTTGGGTAAATTACTTGAACGTTTAATTGTACCACGTCTGTTGTCCGGTGGCCCTCAATTTCATAAAAATCAATTCGGCTTTACCATCGGCAAGTCTACTGTTGATGCGGCACTCGCAGTGCGTAAAATTGTGGAACTCTCGGTTAGTAAATACGTTGTAGGTATTTTCTTAGACATTTCAGGTGCCTTCGATAATGCTTGGTGGCCAATGTTGTTGCTGAAACTAAAGGCGAGAGGTTGCCATAGCAACATATACTCCCTTATTCGATCGTACTTTTTTAATGGTACAACTAAATTAACATTTGGGCATTATGCTGCTTCGAAGGTGCTTACGCAGGGCTGTCCTCAGGGTAATAGGGGGACAGTCCACACGTGCGTGCGGTGGAACGGAGGATCGGTGGTGGATCTGTCCTTCGCCACCACGTCCGCCGGCCGCCGAGTGGAAGGATGGAGGGTGGAGACGGGGGTGGAGACACTCTCGGACCATCGTTATATCAGGTTCGACGTGTCTCCAGCCCCCGTGATTCTGACGATTTCGTCCCGGTGGCGGAGCCGGTTCCCGCGTTGGGCACTCACCAGGCTCGACCGGGAACTGGCAGAGGAGGCAGCCATAGTCGGCTGCTGGGGCCTCCCGCCGATGGAGGATTTGGGGGTGGAGCAAGGGGCTGGCCGTCTCTGCGACGCCTTCACGCGGTGTGCAGGGCGGCCATGCCCAGTGTTGGGCGTGGCCCCCAAGGCGGGCGGTCTACTGGTGGTCGGCGGATATAGCCGACCTCCGGGACGCCTGCAACGGGGCGCGTAGAGCGTACCCCCGAGCAGGCGTCGCCGCCCCCGGGACGAAGGACGAGATGGCCATCTGCACGGCATCTACGTGGAGAAGAAGAGGGCCTTGCAGATGGCCATAAGTAGGGCCAAGGAGGGAGCGTGGCAGGAGCTGCTGGAAGGCCTAGACAGGGACCCGTGGGGCCGACCTTACAGAGGAGCGCGGAACAAAATCCGCGCTCAGTCGGCCCCACTGACGGAGACCCTCCAGCCGGCCCTGTTGGAGAGGGTTGTCGGGGAACTCTTCCCCGACACCACACGGGGGTACGCTCCCCCTGGGATGGCCCGATCGTCGGACTCCATAGGAGAGGAGGAGGGCGTTCCGCCGCCCGTCACCGACCAGGAGATGGAGGCAGTCGTTGACCGCCTCCGAGGCAAGAAGAGGGCGCCGGGTCCGGACGGGGTGCAAGGGAAGGTGCTTGCGTTGGCTCTCGTGCACCTCGGAGACAGGTTCCGGGAGCTCCTCGATTGCTGCTTGCGGTCGGGGTGCTGCCCGGGACCCTTCAGGGTGGGCCGGCCCTGCCTTCTGTTGAAGGGAGACCGGCCCCCGGCCTCGGGGTCGGCGGTTCGACCGGTCTTTCTGCTGAACGAGGCGGGGAAGGCCCTAGAAAGGGTTGTCGCTTCCCGCCTCGCTCAGCACTTGGAGGATGGCCCGGGACCGGGCCTTTCGGATGCCCAGTTCGGGTTCCGGGCCAGACGGTCGACCGTCGACGCCATTAGGCGCCTTAGGTCGGTGACGGAGGATGCGGAGCGCGAGGGTAAGGTGGTGGTGGCGGTGTCGCTGGACATCGCCAATGCCTTCAACAGCCTCCCCCACGGTACCATACTGGAGGCCCTCAAATACTTTGAGGTGCCTCCGTACTTGGGGAGACTGTTGAAGGCATACTTGGAGGACAGGGAGGTGTGCTTCGAGGATGCGAGGGGCCGTATGGTCAGGAGGTCTGTCGGGTGCGGGGTCCGTTCTGGGCCCCATCCTCGCATACGACTGGGTCCTGTGGGGCCGTCTCCTCCCCGGGATGAGTGTCATCTGCTAGGCAGATGACACCCTTGTCACTTCCCGGGGTAAGACGTTTGTGGAGGCGGCGCGGCTGGCCGAAGTCGGAGTAGGACTGGTGGTCAGCCGTATAGAGAGGCTTGGGCTTCGGTTCCGTTTGGAGAAGACCGAGGCCCTCCTCTTCCGCGGGACGCGGGAAAGGGTAAGGGTGAGTGCCCAGATGAGCCACCTGGGCCTCACCCTTGACGGACGATGGACCTTCGGCCCCCACTTCGAGCGGTTGGGGACGAGGGTCATCAGAGCTGCGGCGGCGCTGGGTCGCCTCCTGCCCAATGTGGGCGGGCCCAGCGCCGCGTGCAGGCGGCTGTACTCCGGCATCTGCCGGAGTATGGTCACGTACGTTGCCCCCATATGGGCGAACGCCCTCTGCGCTCGGAATAGGGCTCAGCTGCGCAGAGCGCAGCGGGTCATAGCGCAGAGGGCGATAGGGGGGTACCGGACGGTAGCGTGGACGGCCGCGACCGCCCTTGCTGGCGACCCGCTCTGGGAGTTGGACGCAGAAGTGCTCGCCGAGGTATACGGGTTTGTTTTGGAAAGGAGGCGACTCGGCGAGCGCCCAACGTCGGTGGAGGTGGGGCGGTACCGCCAGCGAGGGCATGAGGAGATGATGCGGAAGTGGGGGGAGGACCTGGCGCGGCCGCGGTATGGAGTCCGCGTTGCGGATGCGCTGAGCCCGGTCCTGGAGGCGTGGATGCGCCGCCGGCGCAAACCCCTCACTTTCCACATGGTGCAGGTGCTCACCGGACATGGGTGCTTCGGTGAGTACCTGCACCGGGTCGCGAGGCGGGAGGAGCGGCCAGGCTGCCACGATTGTGGCGCGGCCGAGGACACTGCTCAGCACACTCTGGAGCAGTGTCCCAGGAGGTCTCGGCAGCACCACGATCTGGTGTCCGCGCTAGAGAGCGCGGACCTCTCGCTCCCGAGCGTGGTCCGCTCCATGCTCGGGAGTGACAGCGCCTGGCAGGCGATGGCCTCCTTCTGTGAGACCGTCATGTCCCAGAAGGAGGCCTCGGAGCGGGACAGGGAGGACGATCCCTTGGCTGTCCCGCTCCGGAGACGGCGGACGGGAGTGCGGCGTAGGCGCTACGCGCACCTATTGCCGCCTCCCTAACCTGTGGGACTAGGGGTCAGGATGGGAACCTGGCCCCATAATGGTCCCGCCGCCGGAGGGACTGTCCCAATTTGCCGGGATGGCCCATAGAGAGAAGAAGTCCGGCCCCTTTTGAGGGGCTGGCCAGTCGCAGTGGTGCCCTGTTGCTGACAGATCCGGGGCACCACATCAACGCGGCCGAAGGCATTTCGCGGGGTTGTTTAGTGGGTATACCGTCGGACAGCCGACGGGGAGTCCCACACTACCACCGGAGGCCATCCAGGCACCGGTGGTGTGTGTAACGCATTTTTCCCCGCGTCACAAAAAAGAAAAAAAAAAAAAGTGCTGTTCTCAGGGTTCGGTGTTAGGGCCGTATCTTTGGAATATCGGTTTTGATGACTTTCTTAGCCTACCCTTATCGGAAGGTTGTTCGTTAACTGGCTACGCCGATGACGGCCTCTTATTAATAAAAGCTAATTCCAGATCAAGTATAGAAAAACTAGCCATTACTTGCCTTGGCCTCATTTCAGACTGGGGTTATCGTAACCGTCTCGATTTCGCACCTCACAAAATATATCAGCTCTTGCTTAAGGGAAATTTGCAGGTTCCGCCGCGATTCCACTTCAATGGAGTATCAGTTACAAATAAAAACTCGGTTTGTTACTTGGGATTACTGTTAGACAAAGGTTTTAATTACATTGAACACATAAAGTAGTTTAACTCGAATTTCCACCTCGACGTGGGGCTTAACTTTTAAAACGTTAAAAAATATTTACACAGCCACATATTTAGGATGTATTAGGTACGGTTCACCTGCATGGGCTGATAGGGCTACCATAGGTGCTGCGCGTCGTAAGTTGCTACAAAGTCAGCGGCTCGCTTTAATATTCTTATGTAAATCATATAGAACTGTGAGTACCGAGGCACTACCAGTGCTGGCAGGCGTATTACCAGTTGACTTAGAAATTCAACGCCGGGCTTCAATGTACTACACCTCTAAAAACATACACCCTGACTTTCTAAAACGCCGCGATATTGACAAAATACTTAGATTGTTCAAACCAATTGACGAGGTATTTGAAACTTTACTGTCGGAATGGCAAGAAAGATGGGAAACTTCTACTAAAGGACGCCACTTGTATCTGTTCTTTCAATCAGTGCGAGACAGATTAAGTAGTTAGAATTCGATCATCTTGTTGCGCAATTTTTAACAGGGCATGGAAACTTTAGGGCGAAGCTCTTTTCATTTAGACTTGTGTCATCGCCTTTATGTGAGTGTTCTACGACAAATCATGAATTCGAGCAAACAGGACATCATGTTCTCTGGGAGTGCGATCTCTGGCAACGGGAGCGGGACGATATGTTAAATTCCTTGCGTGTCACATCCGGGGTAGTATACTATTCTGATTTGGTGGCAACAAGGGAGAACTACCAGGCGTTTAGGCGGTTCTGCAATCTATATTATTGGAATTGATGTGTTAGGTAACAACTCACAGTTTAGGTCCCAATAGTGTTAGATATTTTATTATCCGTGGTGCACGGCAGTTGAGCTTCACTTGACTAGCCATCTCTTTGAGGTTTTAAATGCCATATTTGTCATATTGCTGTCTCTCACTTTGCCAAGAGGGGAAGTCAATTCCAAAACTTCCTACTCCTACAAATTTCTTCTGATTAAATTCGTTTGTGAGTTCCAAGGCAGCTGTAGTTTTAACCCGGGACGGCAATGGACTTCACTGTTCATTGCCTTTTTTGTGGTCGCCGCTGTTAATTCTGGCTACACAGGAGACACAGTGGTGGGTATGAGTGGTGGGCTTGTCCCGTTAAAAAAAAAAAGTTCCCGGTCGAGCCTGGTGAGTGCCCAACGCGGGAACCGGCTCCGCTACCGGGACGAAATCGTCGGACTCCCGGGGGCTGGAGACACCTCGAACCTGATATAACGATGGTCCGAGAGTGTCTCCACCCCGTCTCCACCCTCCAACCCTCCACTCGGCGTGCGGTGGACGCGGTGGCGAAGGACAGATCCACCACCGACCCTCCGTTCCACCGCACGCACGTGTGGACTGTCCCCCTATTCAAGAGGGACAGTCCCGCGGCCAGCGCCCACTCCTCCACCTTCCACCATTTGGCTTCCGTGGCCGGGTTGCCCCACGCCGTAGACTTGGCGTTGAAGTCCCCGGCCACGATAACCTGGGCGGGCGCTAGCCGCCTCACTGCCGACCCCAGAGCGCCGACCAGCCGCTCCAGGGCCGGCAGGTCGCGGTTAGGGGAGAAGTACACACCGACGATTGCGTACTGTCCCCGAACCGCCGCCACGTATCCTGCCCCCCTCCCACTCAACACGAATGGGGGGCTGGCGCCAGGCCTCGTGACGATGGCCACGGAACCGTCCAGATCCCCGGCCCAGTTAGGCCGGGAGGGCACGGAATATGGTTCCGCAACCACCGCCACGTCCACGTCCCACTCCGCCATGGTCTGCAGGAAAAGGTCCTGAGCCCCGGCGGAGTGGTTGACGTTGGCCTGCAGGAATCGGGGATGTCCGGCCATTATTCGGCTCGAGCTCGGCCGGCCGGGTCGCCTTCTGCGGTGCCAGAGCCGGTCGTCCTGCGCTAGATGGCCGCCCTTGCGGCCTTGGCCACCGCAGACTTGTCACCCGCCAATGGCGGGCGGGTGACCACGGGGGGAGGCAGGCGGGATTCCAACTCCGCGAGGCGCCCATCGACGAGGTTGCCGACGAGCCGGGCTATGTTGGACTCCAGGGTCTGGATATCCACAGGGCCCGTCGGCCCCTGCGCCTGCGCCCTCCTCTCCTTCCGGAGCTCCTCAAATTCCAGGCGATGCGCCCGGACCTCTTCCCTCAGGGAGGAGACCTTCCGCTGGAGCCGAGCGTTGTCGGCTCGGAGACGGTAGGTCTCCTCCTTTTCCGTGCGCATCACCAGGTATTCGAGGATCTCCCGAATCCCGCCCGCCGCCTTCACAATCTTGGCGGCGTAGCCGCCCTTGAGGCTCGCCGACCGGCTGGTGAGGTCAAGGATGAGCTCCAGCTTCTCCCCGGCCACCACCATGAGCTCTTCGGCTCCCCTCTCATTAAGGCCCGCCGCCTTCCCCTCAGGGCTTTCCCTTCGGGGCTTTTCTTTTTCTCTGCCTCGGGGCTGTCCCCCTCGGCGCTTCCGGCGGCCGCCGCGCTGGCCTTCTGGCCTCCAAAGGCCCGCCTCTCAAGGAGCGCCTGGATGGCCTGCTCCATTTCCTCCTCCTCGCGCTCCTTCAGTTGCCGGCGGGCTCTGGCCAGCGTGAGGGCAACGCCGCCCCTCTTCCCGCGCCTGGCCGTTGGGCCAAGGGCCAGGAAGAACTCAGGGTCACTGTTGATGGCCCGAGCGCAAATGTCAGGCGTGACGCCGTCGGCACCGCCGAGGCATGGATAAGGAGGGTTGAGGACCGTCTGTCGCAGGTTGAGAACGCTAAGAAGGACCAGCTCATGTCAGTGCAAGGTCGACTGGATACACTGGAGGAGGAAGGCCGTAATAAGGAGCAATGGGCACGAATGAACAATATTGAGATCAAAGGAGTGAAACAAAGCAAAAACGAAAACTTGTTTGCTATTGTCGCCAGTATAGGGTCTAAGGTGAACTACCCTATAGAAAAGACCTCAATTAATTTTGTAACTAGGGTCCCCTCGCGGGATAGTGAGCATAAGCCGATAATTGTTGGTTTCAACAGTCGGTACGTTAAGGATGACTTTATCGGGCAGGCGATGGCCTCCTTCTGTGAGACGGTCATGTCCCAGAAGGAGGCCTCGGAGCGGGACAGGGAGGACGATCCCGAGGCTGTCCCGCTCCGGAGACGGCGGACGGGAGTGCGGCGTAGGCGCTATGCGCACCTATTGCCGCCTCCCTAATATGTGGGACTAGGGGTCAGGATGGGAACCTGGCCCCATAGTGGTCCCGCCGCCGGAGGGGCCGTCCCAATTTGCCGGGATGGCCCCTAGAGAGAAGAAGTCCGGCCCCTTTTGAGGGGCTGGCCAGTCGCAGTGGTGCCCTGTTGCTGACAGATCCGGGGCACCACACCAACGCGGCCGATGGCAATTCGCGGGGTTGTTTAGTGGGTATACCGTCGGGCAGCCGACGGGGAGTCCCACACTACCACCGGAGGCCACCCAGGTTTCACCGGTGGTGTGCGTAACGCATTTTTCCCCGCGTCACAAAAAACCGCCGCCGCTAGACCCGGTATGAAAGACTCCCCACTATCGGCCGCCTCCCTGAATCTCGGGACGGGGGTAATATATATGTCAACGACCATCTCACCATCCACAACAAATTACTTCTATCGAAAGCCAAAAAACTGAAGAAGGAGCTTTCTTTTCAGTATTTGTGGGTGAAACATTGCAAAACATTTATGAGAAGATGCGACAACTCACCCATAATCATGGTTTCAGCAGAGAAGGATCTATGCAACCTGGAAGCAAGTGCCTTGTGACAGTTGTGACTTTAATTGTTATAGCAATTTGCTCTGTTTATGTTTATGTGTGTGTCTATCACTTTAGTTTTCAAATGTTATTAATGTGTTTCGCTCTATCCAGTTTACATGTTGATAGTTTGAGAGGCATTTGCACCAAAGAATCTGTTATCGATGAAGTATGTTGCTGGGGCGGAGCAGGTAAAACAACTCATTATATAAAAATGATTCCCAATGTGAGTGATCGTTGGTCGCATTTGGTACGCGTCTTGTTGACACAGACCCTGCTACTTGTTAATCTTTTGTTTAACGACTCATTCAAAGTTATCGCATTCTACCTTATTTTCGCAACATTTAATATTAATTGGCATCTAATTAGTGTTTTATATTATTTAATGTTACTATTATTTATACAATATTTGTGCATTTATAATATATGCGGGTTTAAAACACATATACTAAATAAAATCATGTTTTGGCGAATATCTAATATTATTTTACTAATTGTTACATACTTTGTTGTAGTTCATACATACCACAATGTCACTTAATATATATTACCAGAACGCCCGGGGCCTACGCACGAAAACAATTATTTTTTTGCGAAATATTTACTTAAATTCCTATGACGTTGTTGCAATCACTGAGACATGGCTATTGGACGGTATAAACGACTTTAAACTTGTGGATAATCGTTATCTACTCTGGAGACGAGACCGGAATTATTCTCGCACTCGTCAGACTAGGGGAGGTGGAGTAATGATAGCTGCGCGACGCGACTTGACGATTATTGAAAGAAAGGAATGGCGCAGCTCCGCAGAGGACCTATGGGTTACTGTTTCTATGCGGCAGCGGCAACCCGGTGTGTCATATAATACTCATATTTGTGTACTATATCTTCTGGAAGAAAAGTTAGGTAATTCTTATAAGACACAACTATTTAATTTTCAAAATAAGTTAGCTGAAATCGTTACAACTAATCCACTCGATAAATTTATAATTATAGGTGATTTTAATTTCGGCCGTCATGTATCATGGTCACATAATGTCAACATACCAGAACTTACACCTACTAATATAGAGGGTGACCACCTTGTAGAATTTTTTTACACACTTAATTCATGCTGTCTTAACCAATATAATGCAGAACAAAATAGCATGGGTCGAATACTAGACTTAATCTTGTCAAACGCCCCTATAACAGTGACGGCATGCGCCCATCCTCTGGTGCCTGAAGATCCTCTTCATAAGGCGTTATGTATTCAAACAGACTTTATAAAAATTCACGAATTAGAGTACAAACCAGTATTAAAGTATCTGTATAACCGTGGTGACTATGCCGCAATCTGTTCTTCTCTTGATAAACTCGATTGGCCGAAAATCTTATCCTAGGGAGATATCGATCACGCTCTGTCAGTCTTCTACGAAAAAAATTACGAGTATAGAGATCTATATATACCTAAAAAATCAATACGATCCAGCTTCTATCCTCCCTGGTTTAGTTCTGCTCTAATTAAAGTTATAAAAGAAAAATCAAAATACCATAAAAAGTTTAAAGTATATGGCAATAAATCGGATTATGCCACATTTGCTTTACTACGTGACCGTGTTGTAAGGTTAGAAAAGGACTGTTTTAATGCCTACATAGCACGTATAGAGGAGTCAATTATAAAAAATCCAAAAGCCTTCTGGTCATATATTAAGAGCAAAAAGAACACTAGTAACTACCCCAGCCATATGACTTGTAATGACACAACCGCAGACACAGGCCAATCAATTAGTCAGCTGTTCGCGCGGTATTTCAGCTCCACCTTTCTGTCTAACGATACCAGCCTACCCTTAGCTGGCCACGCGCATACTAGTCAGAATATATTAAGTGATTCGAATACTTCCGATATTAGTACGGTCGAATTTGAACACTCTAGTATTCTCAAATTATTAAGGGGGCTTGATTTGTCAAAGTCGGGTGGATCAGACGAAATACCCGCCGTATTTATAGTGAATTGCGCCGACAGTCTCGCTACACCCCTCTGTATATTATATAAACGATGCATATCCGAGGGAGCCATGCCCGCAAAGTGGAAATCTGCCCTAATTACACCTACTCATAAAAAAGGAGATAAATCCAATATAGAAAACTACCGACCTATATCCAAGTTATGTTTGTTTGCAAAGGTACTCGAAAGAGAAATTCATAATCAAGTGTATGCTGCATTGAAGTCCTCATTCATAGATGAACAACACGGTTTTATATGTAAACGTTCAACTGTTTCCAATTTAATCTTGGCTAACGATTTTATCACAAAAGGTATGGATACTGTGGGTCAAGTGGATGTCATCTATACCGATTATAGTAAATGTTTCGACAGAATCGATCATTGTATTATGATCATTGTATTACTGCATAAATTGGCCATGGCTGGCATCCATGGAGACCTACACAGATGGTTCTGCTCTTACGTTGATAATCGTACACAAGCTGTAGTCTTGAACGGATACATGTCGGATTGGTCTCAAATCCCCTCGGGAGTTCCTCAAGGCTCTTTGCTAGCACCATTACTATTCACTATATTTATAAATGATGTCAACAAATGTTTTCTAAATTCTAAAATACTCATGTTTGCAGACTGCTATCAATGGTTAGTATACGCTGTAGCGACCCCCGATTGCGACAGCGTATCCGAGTGGATGTACCCACCGCGCATAGTAACTACAGACGTAACGCATTTGTACACAGGGCATCTACTACAATTAATAATCACGATATGATTATCGACCTCTTCTGCACCAGCACTGCTTCTGTTAGAACTTATGTGGCAAAGGACTTCTTTTCCTGTTAAATGTTTCATCCAACATTGCGCTTAGTTATTGTTTTTGTCTTATAAATTTATTATTACCTCAAACGCTGCTCGAGTTACTAACTGTTTAACTACACAATGGTGGAGTCTTGTAATTAGCAATAAGGTTACATATTTAATCATATATATTGATCATTGAGCTGTTAGACTCCCAAATAATTAAAAAAAAAAAACATCCACCTTATTTTATACATCCAAACTCATGCAAAACAAGCACTTATTTATAACTTAGTCGTTAATGGATTCTATACGGAACCTTACAACTTTTAATTCTCTAATCTTAACCCTGATTATCTAACAGACTTCGTTAATCCGCGGCTATCTAGCTGAATACCGACCGCGAATTTGGCGAAACATAGACCCGGGTATGACCTAACGCCCTAATGCGAGTGTGCCTGTGGACATTGTGCATAAATATTTGTGTTATAAAATATATATATGTGTATATAACTTTGTGTAGACAGCCAACGAGCGTGTGTGTATCTGATCTCCTAATTCTACGGCTCGTTAACTTCGAATGTGACTTACGCAGACTCACGTAAGTCTAGATTTTTAGCAATGAATTGAAGATGCTATCAAGATTGCTATCAATCTAGGGATTCATAGTCGCCCCGACATCCGATAAATGTGAATTACACTTCCTCCAGTGAGTTTATTGTACATTGAAAGAAGCGGTCCCTAGTGTCATGTGAGAAGACTTGGTCCGCCTTACCTTAAACGGTCCCAAATCGTGTATTTGAATCTAGACAATCAAATATCGCTTTAGTTAACACCGCAGGGTTTCCACAATTTTTGATTGCATTAATCACTGCCCAAATAACAGGCCACTTTAAACAAACTATCGCGAATTTAAAGAAAAACTATAAGAATTGGTTAACAAACCTTATAGCCAAATAGCCCCAAACGAATACTGATTACTTAAGTTACAATAATGCAAAATTTAAGAATTCACGAGATACACCTCGTCTCACAAGTCAGTATCGGCTAATGTGTCTTGACTCCTTATTCCCATTCTATATAAGGACACCGCATTCAGCCACACCCTCGCGCCGTACACCACCGCGTTTCACCCCCGTAAAAACGTCACGCCGATCTGTGTTTAGAAGCAAGGTTCCGTACACATTACCCACTCCAGACTAGGTCTTACAACTAACTTAATTTATCGAATAATGCATAATTCACACATGCTAATTAATCGTGATTAGTACCAAAATTTAGATCTTATTCTAAATACTCGAATAAACTACAGACTGAGTCTGTCTATAACACCCAAGGACTGTACCTTAGGGCAGAGATACATCGATCCACTTGTAATCCCATTTTATTCTCAAACATCTATCGTTATAAATATTTCCAACAGATCGTTTAGATCTTGTATTCATTGTCAATTTTCGAATTTCACCAAGACATCGGCATATCTTCCGTAGTTTCTTTTTATACCCCACGGATCTTTGATTCGCTTGCATAGACCTGGCGCGCCCGGCGTCAACTCTCAAAAAAAATATAATGGGTTGCACGTGTGAGCCCTGCTAAGTTGCATCTGACTCGACCATACACCAATCTTAAGGAATTTTAAGCCATTTCAATTTTGAATAATATTACACAATCGTATTATCGATAAGAATTGCTGGTACCATTACAGTACTTATTGTTCAACTCATACATATAATTCAGTTATGTAACAACAGATGGCGCTGTACTGTTTTGATTATTTTGTATATCATGTTATGTTTGCATTTTATATAGTAGCGTATGAATTTGATATTTTTCTTAAAAACCGGTTTGCTCGCAATGCAACCGGCGCCCCTCATTACTTCAGGGTCGCAGATCTCCATCTCGACCTTGAACTCCCTTCCATCATTAGTTTCATGAAGGAAGCGTCTAGGCACTACTTCGAAACTGCCTCCCAACACCCCAATCCATTGATAGCCCGCGCTGTCAATTACACCCCGCGGATCGACGCCCGGAGGTTCCGGCGCAGACCGCGAAATTCAAATCAAATCAAATGTCTTTATTGCTTCCATAATGTTACATACATAGGTGGTGTAAATAAGAAAAACACATTCAGATCATTATGGACCCTGATGGGCACTGCAATAGAAGAGAGGAGGAAATCAAATCCATTAAAATCAGAACATAATTTTAAATTAACTAATCAAAAAAAAAAAGATATATAAAAAAAATAGTCGATAAATAATTTAAAATCATTAATTTATTTTATTATGTCATTTAGAAATTCATTCAAATTGTAATAGGCTTTGTCTATTAAAAATATTTTTAAATGTTTTATAAATTGCATGTTACTATTTAAGTTTTTAATTATTTGTGGGATTTTATTATATATTTTTATGGATATAGCAAGAGGGCCCGAAGAGTGCAGAGCTAAGTTTCTGTGTCTGAGAGTGCGGTCCTGTGTAATTTGTTCTCGTCTTGTGTAAAATTCAGGGTATTTTCGAACAAATTTACATAATTCCAAAATGTATATGGATGGCAGGGTTAAAATTTTAAGTTTTTTGAAGTAGGGTTTTCAACTTTCAGGAGCTTTTATGTTAGCCAGTATCCTTACTAATTTCTTTTGGCTCGTAAAAATACTATTCGAGTCTGTGCTATTTCCCCATAATATTGTTCCATATGTGAGTAGGGAATAAACATAAGCATAGTATAAGGCAAGTGACGTTTGCATGTCTGTAGTTTTTTTAATTTCTCGTAGTGCGTATGTGAATTTAGAGAGTTTATTTTTCAATTTTTTAATGTGTAATTTCCAATTTATATTTTTATCTATTTCTATTCCCAGAAGCGTGAATTCATTAACTAATTCTATCTCTGTGCCATTAAAATTAAAATTTATAGTTAAGGGTCGCTTTTGGTGCAGATGAAAAATCATCAATTTGGTTTTAGAGGAGTTGATTTCTAAGTTGTGTTCGTTCATCCACTCTGACGCACATTGCAATATTTTAACCAGTTTATCTGTTAGGTTATTTTCGTTTTCGCATGAACTAAGAATTGAGATGTCGTCAGCGAAGATGACGCAATATTCTTCCAATATTTTAGGCAGGTCATTGATATAAACAAGAAATAAAAGGCATCCAATGACGCTGCCCTGTGGTATTGATGCGTTTATTTTCCTATTGTTAGACCTAATGTTTTCTATCTGTAGTTTTCCGTGATTGAAATATTTTATATCTACGAATTGTTCCCTATTACATAAGTATGATTCACACCACATGTGGGCTGTTCCTCGAATCCCTATACCAAATAGTTTATTCAGTAAAATGTCATATTGTACTCTATCATAGACCTTTGTCATGTCCAATAATATACCTATTGCGTACTTTCTTTTATTTAATATGTCAAGAATTCTTTGAATATATTTGAAAATTGCCAAGATTGTGGATCTTTTTTTTCGAAAACCATTTTGACTGTCATCAAAAATGTTATACTTTTCGCAGAAGTTATATACCCGGTTACACATGGCCCTTTCAAATACCTTCGAAGCTGCAGGCAGTAGAGCTATTGGTCGATAGTTGCTCGGATCAGTCTTTTGGTGTTTTTTGTGGATGGGTTTAATGATTGCCTTTTTTAGCTGGTCAGGGAAAGTACCTTCCTCGAACGATTGATTTACCAAAATACTAAAAGGAAGGACTAGTTCATTGGCACATTGTTTGATCAGCATGGGTGGAATTTCGTCTATACCAAAACTATTTTTGCTCTTAAGATTTTTAATAATTTTTATAATCTCATCACAATCCACTGGATAGAGAAACATTGTATTTTCTGTAGGATTTAGAACGGAACGTCCTTGTGGTTGCGACGTTTGATGGTTGTCACCTATGGATGCAAAGAAATTATTAAAAGAGTTAATATTATTAAAAGAGGTAATTCACTCTTTGATCCCGATGATCGCATTAATATTGCGAACGCCCCCTACATCTCCCTCTCCGACTCCAACCCCAACACTCCGCACACACACCGCGCTCGGCGGATCCAGGCGCGTAGAGTTAGTAATTCTGCGCGATACACCAGGTACCGAGTACCCCAGGTACCTGAGCGCCTCCCTCCGTAAGGCCCTTCAGGCACGAACCCACGTGTTCGATTAGATTCTCCAACGACGTCCTGAGCCGAGGTTCGACCCCTCTCGGGGGGCCTTAGGCTGTCGTTATACTTAGTTTGCTAGGCTGTGGCGCCTCACGCCCGCCTCTTTAGTCCGGTGACGTAGTAACAGCTCACTCGGGGCTAACTACATAGTCAGGTCAAAAAAAAAAAAAGATATTTTTCTGCCTTAATGTAATTGTGTGGTAATTGCGAGTAGGTATCATAATACACTACCAGTGGAGAAGTAAATAAATTGGTTTTATTTCGCTCGATTGAGTTTGTGTTTTTTGAAGTAACGGCGGTGAACATTTGGTCTCTTCGTAGTCGGATCTGACACTTGGAGTATTACATGACACGAGCCTGTCTTTCGCATCTACGGGCAATAGGTTGTTGTCAAGGGCGAGGCGTGACAGATTGCAATTTTGAATTTACGCGCGCTTGAGAGTCTGCGCAGCAGCAGCGCCCCCTGGCGGCGGACTGGTGTACTGAAGAAATTGATCTAAACACAACAGCGCCCTCTGACGGCAAACTAAGGAACTAGCGTGACGTCATCGTGTGTAGTGAAGTGAGTGAAACCGGAACAACTGTGAGTACATTTTAATTCAGCTAAGCAATTTTCAACCTTAAAGCTTTGGAGAAAAATACATAGACAATATTATTTTATTTTATTTTATTCAGGACAACAAACAGCAAGTACAATAAAACATTACGTAAACAATGTTTCTAAGGTTATGTTAAATTATTGTACAGCCAACACCGTTATCCACAAATATACTTAAATAGTGTTACAAACAGATGGAGCTAGAAACAGTAACTACGCGACACTATATAATATGATTAAATATTACATATAAGCATTTTACAAGGAGTTGAGAATATCAATGACCTGTCTTTTAAATACAGGCTTAGATAATGAAAAGATGTCGATAGAATTGAAGCAATCATTATATGATTGCATTATACGGCGCAGTGGTGCACGTATACCAGCATTAGTTTTACAGTTCTGAAGCATAAATAAGTGATGAGGATATTTATCACGTATACGCTGAGAACTACTAGGGATACGATAATACACTTGATTAGTTAAATTTACGCAATCAAATTCATTATGACACAATTTTAACAAACACATCCCGCCGCCGGAGGGGCCGTCCCAATTTGCCGGGATGGCCCCTAGAGAGAAGAAGTCCGGCCCCTTTTGAGGGGCTGGCCAGTCGCAGTGGTGCCCTGTTGCTGACAGATCCGGGGCACCACACCAACGCGGCCGATGGCATTTCGCGGGGTCGTTTAGTGGGTATACCGTCGGACAGCCGACGGGGAGTCCCACACTACCACCGGAGGCCACCCAGGCACCGGTGGTGTGCGTAACGCATTTTTCCCCGCGTCACAAAAAAAAAAAAAAAAAAAAAAAAAAAAAAAAAAAAAAAAAAAAAAAAAAAAAAAAGGGATACGATAATACACTTGATTAGTTAAATTTACGCAATCAAATTCATTATGACACAACTTTAACAAACACATGGAATCAAGAAGTAACCTTCTATTTCTCAAAGAAAGAAATTTAAATTTATTTAAAAGATCATCTTAAGGCAATCGTGAATGGTAGCATTTATAATAAACATTACGAAGAAATTTACGTTGGACAGATTCTATTTGATCTATATAAATATTATACAGGGGATTCCATATAACAGTGGCATATTCTAACTGCGATCTAATTAATGAAGAATATAAATAAGTATATGTGTGTGGTCTCTTAAAATGTAGACATGTACGCATAACAAATCTATAAAGTTGATATGCTTTATTCGTGATAAGGTCAATATGTAAATTTAAATGCAATTTTGAATCTAGAAGAATTCCAAGATCTTTCAAATAACAGATACTTTCTCGAGAGGTGAACTACATAAACTATATGCTGTATAAAATTGTTTTTTTTTCGTAAAGGTTATAGATTTACACTTTGAAATATTCAATTGCAATTTATTGTCATGACAGTACATGGAGAGGCGATCCAAATCTTGCTGTAACTTAAAGCTGTCATCTACACAAGTAATTTTTCGAAAAAGTTTTAGATCGTCTGCATATAGAAGAAATTGACTATTTTTAAAACAGTCACCTATGTCGTTGATAAATAGCACAAATAACAAGGGACCCAAAATTGAACTCTGAGGCACCCCAGATAATACAGTTATGGCTGCAGAAGTAAATCCATTAACTACAACTTTTTGGGTTCTGTTAGTAATGTATGACTGTAACCAACGAAAGAGATTACCACGCATGCCACTGAAGGAAATCTTGCTCAATAGCATTGCATGGTTCACCCTATCGAAGGCTTTACGGAAATCAGTGTAGACTGAGTCCACTTGCATACGATCATCCATGCTTTTGAATAGAAAATTAGTATATACTAAAAGATTGGTGTCTGTGGATCTACCTTTCACAAAGCCATGCTGTTCTGGTATAATAACGTTATGAAGTGTAGAATAAATAGCTTCGTGGACAAGTCTCTCGAGAACCTTCGCCATAGTGGATATAATAGAAATGGGGCGGTAGTTTTCTGCGTCACTTTTGCAGCCACTCTTGTAAACAGGAACTACATTAGCACTTTTCCATACAATTGGCATAACACTATCACGCAAACTTCGATTAAAAATAATTGTAAGTGGCAAACTAAGAGTAGTGGCAGTGTGTTTTATAAAAAATGGTGGGATTCCGTCAGGACCCGCACCTTTGGTGATATCCAACGACTTCAGCGCTTTGGTCACCGTCTCGACACTAAATGATAAATCTGATAATATAAAGTTAGTATTATCATTATGGTTGGTACTTAATAGAGAGTTGCTACTATTTCCATAAACTGATGCAAAATATGACGAAAATAAATTACAAATTTCTTCTGGTTTACTAGCAGTACGATCTTTATAATTCATAATGCCCGGGACCCCGCTGCCACCCCTACGGCTATTTACATAAGACCAGAAAACTCGTACATCCCTCCGGAGACCTTCCCCTATTGAGTTAATATAACTATTAAAACACTCGGAACACATTTTTTTTAAACGCGTCCTGTAAACAGAAAACGTCTTATAATCGCTCATATTTCCAGATTTTTTCCAACTGACCCATGACTTGTTTTTATTTTTAAATAAATGTATAAGTGGTCGAGAGAACCAAACAGGATAACCTCTTGGCTTCGAAACTCGTACAGGAACCGTGCCCTTAATAATTTTGTATATGTGTTCATAAAATACATTGACCGCATTTGAGGCAAACTATGATGTAATAAATAAAAGTATTCGTGAAGTGGACTGGGAGAATTTGTTGCGTTAACCCCCGCAACAAATTCTCCCAGTCCACTTCACGAATACTTTTATTTATTACATCATAGTTTGCCTCAAAAAAAGAAAATCGGGGAGCTGAATTTATTGGCATTAATTTTATCTCTGTACACAATGATACAATCATATAAAAAGGCGGGTGGTAAGAGTCAGGAGGTAGTAACATACTTGCAGGAACTTCGCACGTACAATTATCCATGTTTGTTATAAATAAGTCTAGAATACGATCTTTAGAATTTTTCAGATAATTATATTGCTGAGCATTTAGTTTATGTTATGAGTTTTGGTAAACTTAGCCAAGTCAGTCATGGACCTAACAGCAAACACAGGTGACGTATCACTAGCATGAACAAGAACAACTCCATGTTTAATCCACACATATATAATTGTTCTTGCTGGCCGCTTCTCTGGCTTCTCGAAACAGCTTTTTATTTTTCAACGTTAAATGTTCGTTCACGTAAATTCTCTGAAGAGACCCGAAGATTTTAAGCTGTTCTGTCGTAATTCCTTTGGCTAAGCAAGCCGCCGCTATAATTTCATCTCGCTGACATCGGGTGGCAACCTTTAGCACTATATTTTTTGGACGAGTGCTGCCCGGGTTTGCATGAGGCACACGATGTACTGAAATAATATCTTGCTTGGTTATAGGTTTTTTCAGCGCAGTTCCAAAATCTTCAAATAAGGCGACGAGATCCTCTCCTCGTTTTTCTGGCAGATTTGATTTCTACATTACAGAGACGAGCCTGTTAGTCCATGTTGTCTATTCTGGATTCTAAATCTAACAGTTTACGATCATTGCCTTCGCAGGTATAAGACCTACTTTCCAGCGCAGAAATTCGCTTATGAAGTTCATCGGCCTTAACATTAAAATCATCATAGCGATCACTAAGAAATTTCTTAGATTTCTGCACTTCATTTATCTACTCGATCAGTCTCGATGTTTTTTCATCCTGCTTTGCGAACCAGGTTTGAAACATACTCTCAATCATTTCTTGCAAAGAATTTTTAAAAATAAATAGCACGTTCCTGTAACTGGTGATAATTATATAGTAATAGCTGACCCGGCGAACTTCGTACCGCCTCAGAATCAAGAAATGGTGTGTTAATTTTATTTTATGGAAGTTTTAAGTCAACCGTACACGACAACCCTACTTTGTCTAATGCTGATAAATTGCATTATTTGCTCGGTCAATTATCCAGCAAAGCGCAGTCAGCGTTCGCCGGCATAACTCCGTGCTCAGATAATTACGAACTCATACTTAATTCGCTGATCCATAAATACGATAATAAACGTACGCTCGCATCCACATATCTTAATCAGATTTTCGACTGTAAATCGTTCAATACCGCGGCCGCTAGTATCATTGAGTCTTTTTTAGACAAATATGTTAGCGCTGCAAGCGCTTCAAAGACTTTAAATATTCCCGATTTGACGGATTTTATATTCTTACATACCGCTTTAAAAAAGTTAGATTCGGAAACAGTTCGTTCGTTCGAAATGCATTCACGTAAAGAGAAGTTTCCTACTTTCACTAATTTAACTTTATTTCATGACAATTTAATTTTAACAAATCTGGATGAACCGGAAGTCTGCATTTCAGCCTACGTCCCATCATTAAAAGTGCAGGAGAATCCAAATTATCACGGGGAGTATTTCGGAAGCTTAACAAATTTAAATAAAAATCTGAGTTACTGTCTATAGATTTTTTAAGAATTTTTTTTACAGTTTGTACTACTCTCTCACTTTTGCCGTTAAACTGAGTATAGTAAGGAGATGACGTTATGTGAGCAAACCCCCATTCGGCAGCAAACATTTTAAACTTACGACTAGAATATTATGGGCCATTATCGCTGATCACGACTTCCGGTATTCCGTACCGCGCAAAATTTTCTTTCATTACATTAATGACAGAATTGGATGCATAATCTTTGAGATGGGATACTTCTATAAACCCTGAATAATAATCAACTAAAATCAAATAGGTTTTCTTACAATATTCAAATAAATCAGTACCAATTTTATTCCATGGCAATTCTGGTATTGGTACTGGAATCATGGGTTCTTTTGGTGGTTTATTCATATTCTCTTGACAAATCTTACATCTTTTTACATATAACTCTATATCCCTATTAATACCAGGCCAGAATAACACTTCTCGCGCTCGCCTCTTACAGCGGTCTATGCCTAAATGCCCCTCGTGGATAATTTTTAACATTTCTGGTTTTTAAGAAATTGGTGTTAAAACTTGTTTATTTGTAAAGATTACTCCATCGACACAATATAGTTCTTCTTTAAGCGAATAAAAGTATTTTAAACAATCCGTTAGGTTATATTTATGGTCTGGCCAACCTTTATTTATGTACAAAATCAATTCCTGCAGTACTTTATCTTTTGCAGTCTCCTGCTTGACAAGAGTCAACTTAGTTTGAGATATCGGTATATTATTAACTACCATTTTAACTTGATATAAAACCGCACTACTAATTCGATCATCATACAAATCCGGCAGAGGCGCTCGCGATAAAGTATCTGGTATAAACATTAATTTTCCTGGCTTATAAGTTACATATAACTCATAGCCCTGTAATCGTAAAATCATTCTTTGCAAGCGTGCTGGGATTTTTTAAAAATACTCTCGAGTGGCTCATGGTCAGACTCTATCACTACTCGAGATTTTCCATAAATATACGGATGGAATTTTTCACACGCAAATGCTATAGCTAACATTTCCTTTTCTATTTGCGCGTATCTAACCTGTGTGTCTGTGAGTGTACGTGAAGCATATTCGACGGGGTGTCCCCCTTGTAACAATACGGCTCCGAGCGCCACGCTACTAGAGTCTACTGATATCACACAGGGGCTGTTAACATCATATAGAACTAACACTGGTGCATTACACAATAGTTGCTTTAATTTCTCAAACGCACACTTACCTATGCCCTTGTTTACTGCGACCCCAACAAATAACATCATCAATGAATGAATCCACTCCTTCTAACCCCTCTAGCAGCTGTTTTACTTTTGCATGGAAAACTTCGGGGGCGCAGCTCAAACCAAAAGGTAATCTTAAATACTGGTATCTACCAAATGGTGTACTAAATGTACATAAGTCGGAACTCTCACTACCTAATTTTACAGCCCAAAATCCGGAATTAGCATCCAAAACTGAAAAGTATTTTGCTCCGTGAAGCTTTGCTGCGAAATCATTTATTGTAGGCAGCTGGAAATGGGCGCGTTGTATAGCAGTATTAAGTGGTCTAGGGTCTAAACATAAACGTAACTGTCGATTTTTTTTAGCTACGACCACTAATGAATTCACCCATGGCGTAGGGCGAGTGACCTTCTTAATAACACCTAATTGAATCATCCTATTCAACTCGTCTTGTAATTTATCCCGCAACCCCAAGGGCACATTACGACGGGCGCATACGACGGGTGGCACCGATTTGTCTACAACTATGTGGTACTCTCCAGGCAAACACCCCACACCACTAAATAAATTTGCATTTTCATTTTTAATATCGTAAACTCTTTGAATCAATCCTAAGTCCAAACAAGATTGTCGCCCCAGCACACTCTCGCAGTCAATATTAGCAATTGCAAATTTTAATTTATACTGTTTACTTTATATAACCACAACAAATGACAAACACCTTTCAAAGGTATTAAGTTTCCAGTGTACGACTGTAATTTAATATTGTCTCTTGTATCTATAATATCTACGCTATAACCTAATAACAAAAATCGGGAATACGACAAAACATTAATATCCGCACCAGTGTCGAGTTTAAATTTCTCAGTGCCACACTCACCTGTGAGAGTTACGAACTAGTCCTCCAAAGATAAACTTAACTCTAAGGCACGGTTCACCGTCGATATATGAAATGACTCCCCGTCATCATCACTACCGCACGCGGCAATATCATGTATCACTTTTTTTAACTTTACACACCCGTGCATAGTGACCGCGATTTTGACACACAAAACACTGTGCAGCAATAGCCGGCTTCGGTGCAATGGCTGCCGCACCGGTCACAAGTCTCCCCCGTAGCTCGCGCCGAACCGCCAGCTGAGCGACCCGGCCGCGCCGAGCCGCGCTCTCGCTGCCCGCGGATGTGCCTACGCCAGCCGCTTCCGCCGCGGCCTCCACTGCCGCCGCCGCGCACGCCGATCGCATCCACTTGTGACTGCGCAGACCCCGGGCCCGCGCTCCGCATCTCCAAAATTCGATTGTTATCATTTGATATTTCATCCACTTGACAGATTTTTATTGCATTTTCTAATGTTAAATCTTCCGCCCTTAACAACCGATCATGTACGGTACTGGTGCTTATGCCACACACGATACGGTCGCGAATCAATTCCTCATTCAATATCTTAAATTCGCAACTTTTTTTCCATGTTTTAATACTTATTATCCTATTCCGGACGAAGACAAATCCAAAGACACAAAAATCATAAAAATCGGTGTTAGGTCTATTACTGATGACCTAGCGCGAGCGGGCGACAGGGGACGACTGGAGCCGCGTGCGCGTGGCAACCGTCTCGCTGTGCCGAAAGTACCGAGCATGCACCTTTCGTACCGAGTCGCCAGCCCGCTACACCACACCCCTTCCTTTTTTTTGAAAAAAATTTTTTTTCACATAAAGCATGTTATTCGCACAAACATGCAAAACATTCTGGGGCTGTGTCTAGCCCTACGAGAGAACTCTTGGAATCGATCATTTAACGTGAACTTAAATGCCACTAGACACAACCCTAGAAAAAAATGAAAACATTAAATCAAACTATTATTTAAACTCAATGAAATAATAATGTCAGCACGCTACAGCCGTGCAACCGGAAAGCCATGGTGACATCATTATACGTGTTTAATTACAATAACACGTTACATTACACAATAACAAATGAAACTGCTTATTCGTAATTCGCTCGAAATCGCCATGTACGTTTCATTACATTAAACATAACACATAAATTAAAACTTTTGACGAACTAAATTTGAACATTTTTAAACACAGAAATTAACGTTATTACACATCACATCTATACGTACTGCGCTGCTGGTGTCTGCTGAGTGGTTTGGCCAACCTGTCTCAACGTAGCTGCCGATAACATCTCCTTACGAGCCCACTTTTTGGCGCTTTTCTGACAACGCTTGCACAAACAACAAACTGCTATTAACCCTTCGAAACCCGGGTGGTCGTATACGACCGCGAAATGTATGGGAAAACGTATATAACGGGTTCTGACTGTTCAAACAACCAATCACCAATAAAGCAGCTATAGCAGTACCCCATCGTTCGAGTTTCTGTTTCAGGCGTTCTTCTACAATACAAAACAATATTTAATAACAATTTAAAACAATATTCGCTCACATAACTCGGTTACGGTACCCTAATAATCACAACAAAGTGATTAAGTTACATTCTGCTAAGTCTACAAAAACAATTTCACAATAATATCGGTGTTGGTTACAAATATATGTAAGTAGGTACACTAGGTGAGCTGTACATTCCTGTCTAACGATATTACGCTGATGTGACGAATGTTCATTGCGAACGCATTTGTGTATATCACAAATATATATTCTCTCTCACGGCTTCTCTGCCAGAGCATATGAGTACAAAAACATTATACGCTTAAGAATAAAAACAGGTCATACATTGATGAAAAATATTCCGTTACATTTTGCTATGAGACACGAGCCACTATTTCCAAATAATGAACATACACATAATACTGGCCTAATCCTAACTAAGCCGTTGCTATTCGATAATGACGCGCGTTTCATCGCATCTTACATTGCGTTTCTGTTCCGCTAACATACTTCGTATATGCCAAACGAGCGTATACCTATGCATTGTACCTTACAGTACCTCATGTCTGTCCGTCAAGCGTATCTATATAAATGCTACTTTTCGATACCTTGAATTTGGCCGATGAGCGTATGTATACGTATGCTACCTTATTTAATTATACCCCATATCTATCCGACGAGCGTATAAGCATATTTAAATTACCAAAATTACCTTCCCATATCTCGTATCAGATAAATGAGCGTATGATACCACGTGTCTGTCATACTACCGGGCGATACCTCGTGATGGCCAACTAGCGATTTTCTATATAAACTCAATGTTCCGCGTCCTTCGAAAATATCAACGACTTAGGGCTCTCCAATTGAAAGCAAAAAAAATACAGGTTAACAGTATTATTATAACTAGTGTCTCCAGTGGCACAGTGGGGATATTCCGCTTAACGCTACATTATTCTACACTGAAAATTTCGCGAATTCTAAGACGGATAATATTACACCCATGTCCACTATATACACTTCATTTTACTTTAACACACTTTCAATCACACACTGTTCGTACAGTAGATACACAAAATCGATGAGCTGTTCCTTTGTAGATCTGACTCAAAGTCAAAGTCAAAATCTTTTTATTCCGTAAAAATGGCTACATTTGTTTGGAATCGTCACAATTTTTCTCCCTACCGTGCAGTTCATGACTAGGTGAGCACTGTTAAAAATACTGCCAAAAAACTCAGGCATCCCTCTTTTGGTATCCAAACAAATTTACATAATTTATTAATTACATTATAATTGGATCGATTCAATCCCAGGCATTTTTATCATTAATATAGTCAGATACTTTATAATATGCCCTGCTACACAATTTGGCTTTAATAGTAGTTTTAAATTTGTTTATTGACAATTCTCTTATATTGCTGGGAAGTTTGTTATAGAACCGTATACATTGCCCCATAAAAGAATTACTTATTTTGTGGAGACGGCTTGCATGTAACACAAGATTATGCTTATATCTAGTATTTATGTTATGAGTATCACTCTTTTTACAAAATGAGTCTATGTTTTTATGGACATACAAAAGATTTTCATAGATATATTGCGATGCGACTGTTAGAATATTTATTTCTTTGAATTCTTCTCTAAGGCTCTCCCGGGGACCAAGTTTGTAGATAGCTCTTATGGCTCTCTTTTGCAATAAAAAGATGGTGTTAATGTCCGCGGAGTTACCCCAAAGAAGAATTCCGTATGACATAATACTATGAAAGTAGCTGAAATAAACTATTCTAGCCGTATCAACATCAGTGAGCCGTCTAATAGTTTTCACTGCATAGGCTGCAGAACTTAGTTTTCCTGATAATTTTTCAATTTGTGGGCCCCATTGTAGTCTGGAGTCAATTGTTATACCCAAGAACACAGTTGTCTCCACAGGGGCTAAATTAGTTCCAATAACATGTACATTGGTAGTCACCTGTCTTACATTAGGTGTTGAGAACTTAATTACTTTAGTCTTTTTATCATTTAAAAACAGATTATTAACATTAAACCAATGCATAACTTTAGAGAGAGCATCGTTAACTTCGTCATAATTACCTAACTGTCTATTAATTTTGAATGTCAAAGAGGTATCATCCGCAAACAATACAATCTCATGTTTATCCTTTACATAATAAGGTAAGCCATTTATATATACTAAAAATAAGAATGGACCTAGAATTGACCCCTGTGGGACTCCCATAACTACAGGGGACCCCGAAGATTTTTTACCATTAACATCGACATTCTGTATCCTATGCCCAGATAAGAAGACAGAAGTTCGAGAGCCTTGTTCCTGATACCGTAGTGGTGTAATTTTCTGACAAGAGTGTCATGGTGCACGCAGTCAAACGCTTTAGACAGATCACAGAAAATTCCCAAGGCATCTTGCGAACCTTCCCATGCCGCGAATATACTTTTAAGCAAATTAATCCCTGCGTCTATAGTTGAACAACCTCTCGTAAATCCGAACTGTCTCCTATGAAGCAAATTACGTGTATTGAAATGTCTGAGCAACTGGCTAAGCATTAGTTAATAGATTCAGGCGTTATTTTGCGAAAGTCAAACTTACATGCAATTTGATCTAACCTGCTTTGTGTGCTTCCGCCACCAATTAGTTCATGCGGCCTAGCGCCGGCCGGCACCCACCCACTACTGTTAGGCGCATGCTACATGCCGACGCTGCCATGGCTGCTCCGGTAGTCTCTGCCTCGGCTGCTGCGGTCGTCCGCCATCTGGAACAGAATCCGCCCCCACCACCACCGTCGCTGCCACGACTGGCCTGGTCGTCGCTGCGACACGTGTTTCGCCTCTCCACGAGGCATCATCAGGCGTTGTAGACGTTAATCGTAAGAATAACATGCTACAAGTGACAAATCCATCGCAGTGCCGTCCCTTATATTGAATTGAGGGTGGGGGTGGATGGTGTGAGCGAAAAGATATTTAATAGTGGGTTAGTAAATAAACTTTCAACGTCGAGAGAAATTAATTTGGAAGAAGGGGGTAGTGTTAAGTTTTTTATACTATCTATTAAATGTAAACTATTTTTAAGACTGTGTTTTGGCTCAAAAGATATCCTTTCACGGATATGTACATTAAGAAATTTTGCCAACTTATAGGTGGGAGCTCCAATGTACGACACAACTGGCCTTATTGGAATATTGATTTTTTGTAATTTTGGTAAACCATAAAGCATAGGAGAATGGGGATTCATGGGAATAATTTTGAATTTTGAATAATTATGAATTATCCGGAAAGATATATTTCGAGCCGTTAACAGTTAACTTTAATTGGGCCAAATATTTGTTGGTGGGATCTTGACTTACCGTTAAGGATAATTACAACAAAGAACTTGATGTAATATATCAGATCGCGAAGTCAAACGGTTATTCCAAATCTACCATCGATAAATTATTGCGTAAAAAGACGAGTAGTATCGTTAACAGACTATACGCGGTTCCATATATTTCGACAAATAAATACACTGCGAGTTTGTCATACCTGGGAAAAATCACTGACAAAATAGTTCACATATTTAGAAAAAATAACATACATGTTGCTCTCAAATCCCATAATTCACTCAAGTCACTTTGTAACACTAAAGATAAAATCCCGCCCAATAAAAAATCCGGCATCTATAAGCTGTTCTGCGATGAATGTGAACACGTTTATATCGGTCAAACGGGACGTAACTTTGTAACACGATTTCACGAACACGTATCGGCGTATAAAAACAATCGCCCAGAAAGATCACACTTCGCTGAGCATCTCATAGACAAAGGACATAACTTATCCCCCACTAATACATATCAAATTTTACACACCATAGACAAAGGTTTAAAACTAAATATAAGGGAACAATTAGAAATTAATAAACATAAAAATTCTAAAATTACTCTCATGAACAAACAGACTGACGTAAACCATTCCCCACTATTAAATATCTTTTCGCTCACACCATCCACCCCCACCCTCAATTCAATATAAGGGACGGCACTGCGATGGATTTGTCACTTGTAGCATGTTATTCTTACGATTAACGTCTACAACGCCTGATGATGCCTCGTGGAGAGGCGAAACACGTGTCGCAGCGACGACCAGGCCAGTCGTGGCAGCGACGGTGGTGGTGGGGGCGGATTCTGTTCCAGATGGCGGACGACCGCAGCAGCCGAGGCAGAGACTACCGGAGCAGCCATGGCAGCGTCGGCATGTAGCATGCGCCTAACAGTAGTGGGTGGGTGCCGGCCGGCGCTAGGCCGCATGAACTAATTGGTGGCGGAAGCACACAAAGCAGGTTAGATCAAATTGCATATAAGCATTAGTTTTTCAAAAAATTTACTGAGAATGGGCAGTATGGAAACAGGTCGAAAATTCAAAGGGTCCGAACTATCACCAGATTTAAATAATGGAATGATTTTACTATGTTTCATCAAGTCAGGAAATACACCAGATGCCACACAACAATTGAAAATTGTAGCTAAATGTGGAGCGATTGAAATAATAATAGAAGAAATGGTTTTGACAGATAGACCCCACAGATCTTTAGAGTTTTTCATATTTATTGATTTAAAAGCGTTCAAAACATCTTTTGGGCTTACAGCTGAAAATTCAAATATTCTGTCGCATTCTACCACGCTCTGTTTGAGAACGAGTTCAGCAGCTATAGAAGAAGACCCAAGATTTCTCGTAGTAATAAGAGGAATGTTAGAAAAATATTTTTCAAACTCAGTCGCAATTTCTACATCATTTTTGATATCTATATCATTTATCTTTAACTGAAAGTCTCGACTACGTACTTTCGCTCTACCCGTCTCATTATTTATCATATTCCAAACAGATTTAATAATATTTGTTGAACCATTAATTTTATTTCTTAAATATATAGACTTAGCATTGGAACAGGCTCGTTTAAATATTTTAGCATATATTTTTACAAGTTCTTGAAAAGTCGGATTGTGATTACAGGTCCTTTCTTCATAAAGTTCATACAATTTATTCCGACTTTTGTAAATACCATGAGTTGCCCAATCACTGAATGTCATACGGTCACTTACAGACAGTTGTTTTGGAGTAAAGATTGCATTAAATTCACTAGTGATTAAGCTAAATAACGAACTGTACAAGTGGTCCGGAGTACCGTGATAGGGCAACAATACAATTTTTTTGCTATATTAGACTTAAATCTTTCTAAGCGGCTTTTACTAAATGGTATATAATTTATTTGCTTTCTTTGTATTTTTGAAGAATTTGGAAATGAAACCAATTGACCTGAATGGTCTGACGGAACTTTATTAATTATAGATTGATATGAAGGTTTTACATTGCTAAATATATTATCAATACATGTAGCGCTTGTAGCAGTTACTCTTGTTGGCACTATAAAAATATGATGCAAATTGTTTGATTTAAATAAATTTAAAAAGTTGTAGGTAACAGTATTTTTCTCCAAGATATTTATGTTAAAGTCTCCACAAATTATAACAGTTTTATGGCTATTAGATAATTTATTTAAGGCATCCTCCATGATATTTGAAAATATTTCAAAGGGCGTGCTAGGAGGTTTATACAGGTTCATAACAATGAATCGTTCCAATTCAATGCATGAAATCTCTACAACTCGTTCAACAGAGAGGCTCACAATGTCACACCTTTCTTTAAATTTAAGCAACTTATTTAATAATATTAAAGAGCCACCATGTATATACTTCTCTCTGATGAATGAGCTTGCAACCTGGTGGTTATTGAAGCTGAAAATGAATTGATGGTGTTTTAGCCAGTGCTCAGTTAGACATAAAATATCAATATTGTTACAATTCATAAACAACTCCAATTCTAACTCCTTTCCTATCATCCCCTGAATGTTTTGGTGCACCACGTTGATACAATTATTATTATTTCTATATTCTTGACAATTTACAATTGATGGGGATATTGTATTATTATTACTTTTGGTTTCATTTTGAATATTGTTATTATTACTATTTACATTGCCAGAGTATAACTCTATTGTCTTGTAACCTAATTTAAAGAATTTGGAATACCTTCCAAGGTACCATTACATAATGTCAAATTATCTAACTGCTCAAAAGAAGCAGTGTTGTTAGCCAAACTTTTGGCTGGTTTCTTAAAACAATATGATAGCGAATCTGCTATTTGTCTTTTATAAAAATTGCTAAGATAAAATTTATCTTCTGTCAAATTATAATGTTTATTATTAAATATATTTATGTCAAGTACATGAAATTTGTCATCATATAATGTCAATGTATGCATTTTATCATTTAATCTATACCTAGATGCATTTTCCGCCTCGGGCAACAAAGTACTGTATGGGAAAGTAAATAAAAATACTTTTCCCACATTTAACTGCTGTAACATATTAAAATATTTAATCATTATATGTTTGTTTAAATTTCCTCTCCTCCCAATAAAAACAATTAAAGTTGTGTTGGGGTGGTAATCCCTCTTAACTATTCTATCTACTATTTGAGTAAAACTGGCTCCAGGCAAACAATAATTGGTAACCAGTTTTCCTGATTTTTGTAATAATAATTGGCCCATATTTTTACCTATTTCATCACTGTACATTATTATTTTGGAGTTATTATTTTCACTATTATTATTTAATGATGATGACATCTGTTTAAAAGCACTACTATTAATGGCCTCATTCACATTATGGCTATGTACTTGAGATAGTTTCGAGGATCGAGTTACCTGTGAACATTTCATCGGAGTTCGGGTTAATTCATTCCTATTGTACAAGTTACTAAGAGACGTTAATTTTTGTTCATTTTCTCTCAAGTCAGCTACTAATCTATCCATGCCTACACTGTATTCTTCAATTATCTCTTTGAGCATCCTCATATTTTTTAGTCATTAAATCTAAAGAGCTATTAAGTGTTTGGATCTCAGATTGTAGGTCTTGAATGATGGTTTTATATTCCCTATTATTACTATTAAATTTTATTGTACATACACTAGCATGTTTATCCTGTGTGTTCGATACTACAGACTCATCACAGGTTAAGTCAATTGTCAGTGACGGTGGATCATTGGTATTTGAGATGGCATAATTTTGAATCGGAGGTTAAAATATTGCGCGGAGGTCGCGCTAAGTTGAAGGGAGCCATTTCCCACTTGAATCCTTTCGTTGATGAAGCTGGTCTACTGCGAGTGGGCGGTAGGTTGAGAAACGCTGCCCTGCCCTTTGGGACTCGCCACCCTTTGTTGTTGCCTAAGGATTGCTGCTTGGTTCGACTGTTGATTACGGATCGTCACATAAAGAATTCGCATGCAGGCTGTAATGCATTGTTGGCAATTATCCAGCGTGAGTTCTGGATTCTGGCAGCCCGGCGCACCATTCGGAGTGTTGCTTTTCGATGTGTTCCGTGTTATAGGTTGAAAGCGGCGACTATGCAGCCACTCATGGGTGATTTGCCTGCAGACCGCATCAGAGAGAGCAGAGTCTTCTCCTGTGTGGGCACCGACTTCGCCGGACCATTTACACTCCAGGCGTCACGGCTCAGGAACGCATAAACCTACAAGGCTTATTTATGCGTTTTTGTCTGCCTGTCTACCAAGGCCGTACACACTACATTGAACTCAAGTAAATAACACTATCACCGTTAAACACGTGTAACCTTAACTCACCTATATACACACCAAACATACAAAACAGACCTTGATGTATCAACTAAAATATAATTAAATTAAATTCTCTTACTGAATAAAATAATAATGATTGTATACATAGCGGATTTATAGGTTCAGGAGGGGCCTGGTGACCTGTACCACAGGTGAGTTCATTCTTACCTAGCTCAGGCACCAGTTCACTCCAACATGAGATAAAATTGTGATTTTGTATATCTACCACTATGACAAAATGTATTTGTTTTGTTGAATCTTGGAGAGAATAATAAACCATTATTATTATTATTATTATTATAAGTATAATAATCAATTACTAGACTGACTTTTGCTTATTTTATGTACTCTGAGAAGATGAACCATCATATTCCCATTTGCTTATCAATTTTAATAACTTTCTGTCTAGAGAATCGTGCTGAATTACTTTTAAGTTCTTATTAGTGGTCAAATGTAATAGCGATTGTAGCCGTACTGTAACTCCAGATTCGGTTGCAATAACATCTGCTTCTGGAAGACAACATGTATTTTTTAAATATACAGAAGTTTTTGATAGGAAGAAAGCCCAAAACTGTTTTCTGAAGCGAAAATGGATCTCATATTACGATACTCCCATTTCGACAATCTTAATGATGTGACAAGTGCTAATGCTTTGTTTTCAGTGAAAACAAGTTTCACATTTTTTTTCCGAATTCTCTTGTACTTTTCACATTTTCATTTTCTTCGTTTTTGAAAGTTCTTTCGTTATAAATCCGTCCGTCCGTCCGTCTGTCACCAGGCTGTATCTCACGAACCGTGATAGTTAGACAGTTGAAATTTTCACATATGATGTATTTCTGTTGCCGCTATAACAACAAATACTAAAAAATAGAATAACTTAAATATTTAAGGGGGCTCCCATATAACAAACGTAATTTTTTTGCCGTTTTCATAGATAATGGTACGGAACCCTTCGTGCGCGAGTCCGACTCGCACTTGGCCAATTTTTTAATCTACCAGCATTTCGAATATGACAATTGGCGAAGAAGAAATGCCAAAAGAAACTTGCCAATATGGATAATTTTTTCATCGTTAATATATATCACAATATAGTGTTTGACGAGCTCGGTGGCTCAGTCGTGGATGACGCGACTTAGACACCAACGCTCGTGCGTTCGATTCCCACACAAGGCAAACATTTGTTTGCATGAACATGTCTGTTTGTCTTGGTCTGGATGTTTTAAGACAGGTAGGGCGCATCAAAGCTAAACTGTATTCGATTCTATAATAAATTACCTGAAACAGTTCCGTCCTTGCATGACAATATGTTCAAAAGGCACATCAAAAATACTCTGTGCAAGAAGGGTTATTAGAGAATCGATGACTATCTAACTGACAGAGATGTTTGGAAATGATTCAGCACATTTATTAATATATCTTTAATTGTACCACTTGATTTCACTATAAACGAAAACTAAAAACGAAGAAAATGAAAATGTGAAAAAGTACAAGAGAATTCGGGAAAAAAATGTGAAACCTGTTTTCACTGAAAACAAAGCATTAGCACTTGTCACATCATTAAGATTGTCGAAATGGGAGTATCGTAATATGAGATCCATTTTCGCTTCAGAAAACAGTTTTGGGCTTCCTTACTGTACTACATAAAATAAGCAAAAGTCAGTCTAGTAATTGATTATTATACTTATGTTTTATGCGTATCAATGTAACTAGTTGTACATTAACACAATAACAATAGTGACACGCAATTGTAAAATGTAAGTGAAATATAAATCAAAATTAGTAGTGTAATACTATATATACTATATAAATAATAATTAGTAGTATAATAATATCATCTTTGACGCCTCGTTAAGACTGTCTATACTGTACATGAAAGCTCCTACAATATAATTTTTAAAATCAAAATCAAATAGTGCTTTATAAGACGTAAAAGTTACATAGCTTAAAGTGCTAAAACCGTCCTACAAGATATATAATTGTTGTCAGCCAAAACAGTGTAAATACTTAAAGAAATCATTAAAAACATTTATTGTGGTAATTATTCGCCAGTGAACTGTGGGTAAGCGTATCATAATTCATTGTTGTCGCGCATAGCATCTTCGCGGTTGCGCTCTGTTATTTAAGGCGACACATCGAAAAATTAGACCAACTTTCATCGAATAATATAGGCTAATGACTAAACTGACGGATTTAAGATTTTAATATAAATAACTTCATTTCTTTATCTTGAATTTGCTTGCTCAAATACGCGATTGTGTAAAATTGATTCGATAATAATTACTTTCGAAAACACCTCCTGAAATTCATTATTTTTGAAATTACAACGAAGTTGTTCTGTTTATACGCTTCAAAATTACTTAAATCTATTAGTAATATCTATGTTTACAATATGGTTGCTGCATATTTTGATAACTGAAACATGAATTTTTTTTAAAATATTTTAAGTTTCTGACAATTTCTAAGCGATAACATTCGTCTTGGGTGCTACGTGTTTTCGACCTTATTGTGCGGTAATGAGGATTATAAACGCGTTGACTAACTACATGGGCCAGTCCGGCTGCAGCCCGCTTCGAGGTGAGACCTATGTCGACTGTCTGCTCGAGCTCGCTCCATTAACATCGCGACACCGAAGTTTTTATAATTAATAGTTGTAAATATTCAATATTATAGTATTTAGCGTAAATGTATTATTATTAGATATAAGTAGTAAATAATATTATAGGTTTATATATATTTATTATACTGTTGTAATAATGGGGAACACTAAAAAGAAAATATATAAAATAAAAATACAAAGAAAATGTTCGTAAAATGGCGGAGGCGAACAAGACAAGGTAATTTTTTTTAATTATTATATTCATTAAACATATTATAGTAACATTGTGTAGACATAATTATTTCTAGTTTTTAGAACAGTTCCTAGGTATGGTTGGCCCAAGCTATGTAATTCCTCTTCAAACTTTTTTTTAATTTTGCTTACTTAATAACTCTATATAAAACTGCATTAAATAAGAGTTATTTTGTGCAGGAATAAACAGTAACATTTGATAATTGGTATACATTATCCACAGGCTGACCGTGTACCTATATAGGACGTCAAACTCCTATTATATCCATTATAACCTGACCGAACTCCGACTTAGAAGTTGTACGTCGGTGGAGGTCAGGTTACGTTGGAAATTTATACCAATACGGTTCGCGCTCTCAGCACATAGCAACCAGTGGAGACTCTTTATTTCTTTGTATTAAAATAAAAACTTATAAAATAGAAAATTTTTGCTGTTTTGTTTTTTAGGAGAAAATTACTAAATAAACATATTCCACCAAAAGAATCACTACTCGATTTATATGCTACTTTAACGTAAGTGTCATACGGGACGACAAACTCATAGTAACCATTATAAGCTCACCGAACTCCGACTTAGACATTGTACGTAGGTGAAGGTTAGTTTACGTTGGAAATTTATCCAATCAGAAGATAGAAAACCAGTGGAGGTTTTTTTTTTTTTGTATTAAAATAATTACTAGTAAAATAGTGTATTTTGATAGTTTTTAAAGAAAACTCGGTATGTTTCATGTTAAAGAAGCGAGCGAGGTGTGTAAGTACCGAGTCATGTGGCGCTCAGTTCTCTCTGCCTACACCGCAAGGGATTTAGCGTGAAGATATAGATAGATAGTATACTTACACCCATGGTACTATGAAACAGCAAGAAAATCATTTGTCACATGTTTTTTTTAAATATGAATAGATTATAGAATCTATTTGTATATATGTATATTAGGGTGTCCCTTATTTTTCAAAGTTTTTATTTTCTAACGCATAGGTCTTAGTTTTATTCATTTGCTTTTAAAACACTCGGAAATTAATTTTTAACTTATTTGGATTACGATAATCCGTGCCAAATTACATCGAAACATGTTCATACAACTTGCGCGGCAGTGCCGCGCGTACTCGCGGTATTCATTTGTTCAAAGTAAAAGTCAAAATCTTTATATTCCGTAAAAATGGCTACATTTCTTTGGAATCGTCACAATTTTTTTCCCTACCGTGCAGTTTATGACTAGGTGAGCACTGAGAAAAATACTGCCAAAAAACTCAGGCATCCCTCTTTTGGTATCCAAACAAATTTACATACTTTGTTAATTACATTATAATTGGATCAACTCACTCCCAGGCATTTTTATCATTAATATAGTCAGATATTTTATAATATGCCCTGCTACACAATTTGGCTTTAATAGTAGTTTTAAATTTGTTTATTGACAATTCTCTTATATTGCTGGGAAGTTTGTTATAGAACCGTATACATTGCCCCATAAAAGAATTACTTATTTTGTGGAGACGGCTTGCATGTAACACAAGATTATGCTTATATCTAGTATTTATGATATGAGTATCACTCTTTTTACAAAATGAGTCTATGTTTTTATGGACATACAAAAGATTTTCATAGATATATTGCGATGCGACTGTTAAAATATTTATTTCTTTGAATTTTTCTCTAAGGCTCTCCCGGGGACCAAGTTTGTAGATAGCTCTTATGGCTCTCTTTTGCAATATAAAGATGGTGTTAATATCCGCGGAGTTACCCCAAAGAACAATTCTATATGACATAATACTATGAAATTAACAATCGTGAAACCGGTATTTAAAAAACAAGATAGGGAAAATATGACTTTTTACAGACCTATAGCACTTACGCCAATTTTTTCTAAAATACTTGAAAAGTTAATCTTTGAAAGGCTCTATAACTACCTTCAAATAAATAATATTTTAGTTGAACAGCAAAGTGGTTTTAGGAAGAACAGATGCATCAATCAGGCCATATATAGTTTTTTAAATGAGGTAATAACTGGTATTGACACTAAGTCATCTGTATATGCGCTCTATATGGACTTAACCAAGGCATTTGACAAAGTGGACCATAATATATTGAAGATAAAGATGGAGGGTTATGGTTTATGGTATCCGAGGAATTGCACTTGACTTGATTATGTGCTATTTATCTGACAGAAAACAGGCTACAATGATTACAGATATATGCTCTGTTACAAAGACAGAAAGACATACGCTATCTGAATATAAAAATATTCACGTAGGAGTTCCGCAAGGTAGCGTTCTAGGACCTTTGTTGTTCCTTGTTTACATAAATGACTTTCCAACTTCTATAGCGTCACCGATGATCATGTTTGCGGATGATAGTACTGTTGTTTTTTCTAATAAAGGTTTATCAGATGTCATATGTGACATAAATGCAGCTATGGTAGACATTGTTCAGTGGCTAAATAATAACAATCTGTCAATCAATCTATCCAAAACTCATGTGATGGCATTTAGAAATGACAGACGACCATCAAATGATACTATTGCTGTGAAATATTCTGGTACTTTAATTACAGATGTTAAGGTTACAAAATTTTTAGGACTTACTGTTGATAACAACTTAAATTGGAAGGCACACGTCGAAAATATCAGTGCAAAGGTATGCCAGTTCGCCTATGCACTGTACATGCTAAGAAAAATTATTAACGTTCCTACAGCGGTCACTGTCTATCAGGCTTATGTGGTATCTATCCTAAGGTATGGTGTGATATTTTGGGGTAACTCGACGACTAAAGAAACAGTGTTTAGGGCACAAAAACGATGCATAAGAGCCATATGCAAATTAAAACAAGCTGAAAGCTGTCAACAATATTTTAAAGACCTTAAAATCTTAACATTTCCGAGTTTGTTTATTTATGAAGTTGCAATTTTTGTAAAGAACAACATAAATAAGTTCAAAAAAATGAAGTTGCGAAGACATAATAGGAAATTTTGTGCGCCAACAAGTCGAACAACGTTAAAGAATAAGAGTATACTATGTATGGCTCCAAAAATTTATAATAAGCTGCCTGACCATATTGTTATTTCTCCAGATATTGAAACATTTAAGAAAAGACTGACGAGTTTATTGATCGAAAACGCATAATACAGTACTCAGGAGTTCCTTAATGATAAGCTCTGATACATTTATTCTAGCATTTTCATTATAATTTGTTTTTTCTTCTATTTTAATAATTTTCATTTTGATTAGATTCTATTTATTTGTATTGTTTAATAATATTTTGAATTTATAACAAATAAGTTTATGGAACAATTAAGTGTTTACCGAATTGTTGCATACCTTTTGGTAGAATATGGCTGAAACTCTAGTACCTAAAAGATTTTTCTTTTTTTACCACCATCTGGGGGCCTACTCCAATCTCTTATAGCAGTATTATTTTAACCTTACTTCTAAATTTCGTACCATAAGGTCCATAAAGTAAGCTTACTTTAATAATCTTTCATCAAAACGTTTTGCGACGTCATCGCATAAATCATTCATTCTAAGCGTACCATGAGGTGACTTTTGACAGCGAGCAATATTGTTTTTACGTCAAATATAGCAGGCTTAAAAAAGTTACTTTAGCGCGGCGGAAATAATATTAAGTTTAATTTTTTGTGCATATTAATACATATTTACGTGTAAAAAGTAAGTGACATGTATTTATTTTAGTAAATCTCTGTAAAATGTGGTGTATTCGCATAGTGAGATCCATTAATACAATAAAATGTGATGCGATTCTAAATGGCCAATGAATATGTAATATTTGAGTTTCTGGAAGCTAATAACGCTCTAAAACAAACTTAACGAAACACCTACGTCGAAGAAGGTTACGAGAAGAATGTGATCCCTTCAATGTAGACGAAGCGGATTTTGTAAAACGCTATAGGCTGATGAAGGAACTCGCACGTAATCTGTGTGACGAATTACGCCTATGATGACGAGACCTACAAAATCTACAGATGTGTCTGTAGAGACTAAGGTATTTTGTTGCTGCTATTATAAATCATGTGATGCCTGTAACTAACAAGTACCTACATAAGCATACAAACTTGTATATTTTTAGGTATTGACTGCACTGTCGTTTTATGCAAGTGGCTCATACCAACTGCCTACAGGCAATGTAGAGGGACATTTCATGGCTCAGCAGACTGTCTCTTCAGTGATTGCATGGTTACAAAAATATGTTCACTTCCCCGCCAATGACCAAGAATGACACAATATAAGAACAGAGTAAGCAAATTAATATTAATAATGTTAAACTAATTTATTATTTGCAGGTGAAATAAATTGTTGAAAATAAAATAATTTAATATAATATGAAATGATATGTTTTAGATTCTACAATAAATTCAAAATTCCTGGAGTGTTGGGATGTATAGATGGTACCCATGTGGCAATAGTACGGCCTGCACTCCATGAAGAGTGCTTTTATTGCCACAAGCACTATCATTCCCTGAATGTTCAATCGGTAAGTAGATACCATAATATGATTTAATTATTTCTACTAATATTTGATAAAAAAATATAATATACTCAATTATGCATAGACAGTGTTATGCATAATTGAGTATATTATATATCGTAGAGAAGCATCTGGCCATAGACCGGAAGGTTTTCTGCGGTTTTGTGGATCTTGAGAAAGCCTTTGATAGGGTTGTGCGAAAGGAACTGTGGGACATATTGCCGAGATATGGGATTGACGGTTCACTGCTCCGTGCTGTGCAGTCCACTTACAAGGATTGCTCAGCATGTGTGCGGATAGACGGTGGCATGTCACCCTGGTTTGATGTCAAAATTGGTGTCAAACAGGGTTGCATGCTATCTGCTAGGCTGTTTATCCTGTATCTCGATAGTTGTCTGCAGAGAATAAGGTCAACGAATGTGGGATTGCGCATGGGTGACCAAGTGGTGAACTGTCTGCTGTATGCAGACGATGCCGTGCTATTAGCAGATACACCATCTAAACTGCAAACACTGGTCACAGCGATGAAAGACGACTGTATGGAGAAAGGCTTACTACTGAATGTGAAGAAAACAAAGATAATGGTATTTGAAAGAGAAGAATCCAGAACTAATGTAAGGATTACGATTGATGATGAAGTGTTGGAACAAGTGGATGAGTTTGTATATCTTGGATGCGCTTTCAGCAGGGATGGAAGGTACACCGCAGATGTGGAAAGACGAGTGAGTGCTGGGAATAGTGTGAATGGAGCGTTGGGAAAACTTCTTGGCAGTAAAATCCTGAGCCAGAAGGCATAACTCGCTATACACAATGCAGTGTTGGTCCCAACGCTAACTTATGGAAGCGAGAGTTGGGTATGGCAGAAAGAGCATGAAAGTAGAATAAACGCGGTTGAAATGCGAGCGCTGCGCAAAATTTGTGGCGTAAGGCTCGTAGACCGTATTCGCAATGATGATGTTAGAAATAGAGTTGGTCTGAAAGAGAGCATCGGTGTTAAAATAAGAAGAGGCATGCTCCGATGGTTCGGGCATGTAGAAAGAATGCAAGATGAAAGAATGACGAAGCAGATATACAATGCAAAAATGGAAGGATGTAGGAGCCGGGGAAGGCCAAGACTTACCTACCATGACCAAATTGGTCGTGTTCTATCAGAAGGTGATGTCAGGAGCCCTAGAAACCGGCGTGCGTGCATGAGAAGAGCAATGAATGTTAAAGAAGCGAGTGAGATATGTAAGGATCGAGTCACGTGGCGCTCGGTTCTCTCTGCCTACCCCGCAAGGAATTTGGCGTGAAGTTATAGTGTTATGTGTGCATTATTGGTAACTATCAAATTGTTTACTTTAAAAATACGAGAGATATCAGATATTTTTTTTATTTATAGAATTATTTTGGATTTTCAGGTTTATGATGCAAACATGCAAATTACAAGTGTAGATGTAAGTCATGGTGGTACTACTCTTTCATATGGACTAATCATCCACTGAAATCTCACTTGGAAGAACTTAGCAATACAGAGAACATCTGGTTTCTTGGTATGTATTTTGTTTAAATAAAATAAATAAATAATAAAAATAATTTTAATGTTAGATACAACCCTAGAAACTATAAATAATCAATTTACAGCTTAATATTATAAACATTAACACAAATAACAATTTATTATAAAAGTCAAATCAAGGAATGAAATTAAGGAATTATCTTATAAATCAATGTTTCCTTCGAGAACATCTTGTTGTCTTGCAAAGTTGAAAGGTACTAATTTCCCTCTGTTGTCTGTATCACTGCCAATCTTATGCTAGTGTATAACAGGCAATAAAGTCATCCTATATACCAATCAGTTTAGCAGTAAAGTTTTTTCATGTCACTGAACCTGTTGGTGGTACTACAGAAAGATTTTATTACCAGTGTTACTAGATTAGTAACATGGGCAACAAATATCATTTTCACCTTATATTGCTGACAAACAAAACCACAAATAAAAATTTGGTCCAGTCTTCGGATGCCTCTTCTAATAAGTTTTATTATTCTTGAACTTATAGGTGACTCCGGATATCCATTGAAGAAGACCATGATGACACCAATACTGGATGCAGTACCAGACACACCAGAGGCACACTACACCAGACTGCATGTTCAGGCGCGGAACATCATTGAGCGTACAATTGGACTTCTCAAAGCTCTCTATCATTGCTTATTTGTACACAGAGTGTACACCAGAAGTAGCAGGCTCTATTGTAAATGCTTGTGTGATATTACATAACATTTGCAATAGACTAAACACTCCAGTGCAACAATTAAGTAGCGAAGAGGTGAGCCAATTACAGCTTGATGCTGGAGCTGTAGAGCATCCATGAATGTGAAGCATCAACATTGCTCTTCAGCAGGGTTAGGCTACCCGAAATGCTCTTGTTCAGGAGCTCTGGCATTTATAGCTCTGTAATTAGAATAGGGTATAGATTAGTTTTATGTTAAGTAATTAAGTTTTAACCAAATATGGGGATTTTAGCCATGGCTACAATTTTCATTTTAAGGCTAGGCTGACACTGAATTTTTTGTATACCACATACAAAAAATGTGGTATGCTATGCTACAAGCAAGCATAAGGCCCAACTGATGTGAAGCGGTTACCATAGCCTATGTACGCTAGCAACATAAGTTTCGCTTGCATATAGCCATCCCCTCTGCCAAAAGGCTTATTGTAGACTTATATATAGAATATGTAACTGACAAAGATGTATTTAAATGATTTAAGTACTTTAATTTTATTTAACAGGCATTTAATTTTAATACCAGTCTTATTATTTAACTGAATATAATATTTATCTGACATATCAATTTAATGTTGCTGACTTAATTACTTAATATTTATTTGTTGATTTAAAAAAGACCTATTTTGAGAAGTTTTTTTTGACATTTCTTCGCCAGTGGTCCGAAATGCTGGTAGGTTTAAATACGTGTCTAAGTGCTCATTAGGACTCAATGGCAAATAAAATATAATATAAATGATTAATATGTAATAAAATAAATACCTTTCAATTCTATGTAATGTGTTTTCTATACTGGTTATCCCTCGCTCAATCCCCTCCAAAGCTTGAGCACTTCTAACAGCAGCATCTGCTCGCTGCTGAGACGATTGAACAAGGGCACGTCGAGCAACCTCCTGCGTCATTGGCAGCTCTCGCCTGCGACGCCGGCGCCGTGGGGATCGTACTGCTTCTGCTGCTGTGGGTTGTGGTTGCGGGGTGATGGTAGGGATACTATTTGGGGACGCTGGATGTTGGAGCGGTATGTCTTGAGAAGGATGCTCTTCGAGAGGGAGTTCCTGAATAGGATGTGGTGGGTCCAACATGTGTTCAATTAAAATGGATTGGGAGGCCGGAGATTCTCCCACACCAGCAGCAGCACTACTTCCTGAAGGCTGTTAACAAAAAGAAAATATATTGATTTTTACAAAATGATAATCTTATTTGTTAGATAGTAACAACAATGATACTATTACACTGTCCAGAACAGACAATATAACCGCTATTAGTAAAAGTGAACTTCCTGCCATACTGAGTTGCCAGATTCAATCTCTGCATACAGTGAACATTTATGTGATGAGATTTTGTGCCTACTTGGGAAGTATCTCCATCTCACTGAAAACTGCAGTCAAATATCAATTCTCCGGAGGATTTGAGGTGCACTGCGGGGGAGGCAACGCGCAAGCAACACATTTTATGTTGCAAGCGGTAATAGGCTACAGTAAACACTTAACATCAAGCGGACCGTTTGCGTGTTTGCCACCCAATATAGTGTAAAAACTTTCATAGTATTATGACATAATACTATGAAAGTAGCTGAAATAAACTATTCTAGCCGTATCAACATCAGTGAGCCGTCTAATAGTTTTCACTGCATAGGCTGCAGAACTTAGTTTTCCTGATAATTTTTCAATTTGTGGGCCCCATTGTAGTTTGGAGTCAATTGTTATACCCAAGAACACAGTTGTCTCCACAGGGGCTAAATTAGTTCCATTAACATGTACATTGGTAGTCACCTGTCTTACATTAGGTGTTGAGAACTTAATTACTTTAGTCTTTTTATCATTTAAAAGCAGATTATTAACATTAAACCAATGCATAACTTTAGAGAGAGCATCGTTAACTTCGTCATAATTACCTAACTGTCTATTAATTTTGAATGTCAAAGAGGTATCATCCGCAAATAATACAATCTCATGTTTATCCTTTACATAATAAGGTAAGTCATTTATATATACTAAAAATAAGAATGGACCTAGAATTGACCCCTGTGGGACTACTATGACTACAGGGGACCCCGAAGATCTTTTACCATTAACATCGACCTTCTGTATCCTATTGCCCAGATAAGAAGACAGAAGTTCGAGAGCCTTGTTCCTGATACCGTAGTGGTGTAATTTTCTGACAAGAGTGTCATGGTGCACGCAGTCAAACGCTTTAGACAGATCACAGAAAATTCCCAAGGCATCTTGCGAACCTTCCCATGCCGCGAATATACTTTTAAGCAAATGAATCCCTGCGTCTATAGTTGAACAACCTCTCGTAAATCCAAACTGTCTCCTATGAAGCAAATTATGTGTATTAAAATGTCTGAGCAACTGGCTAAGCATTAGTTTTTCAAAAATTTTACTGAGAATGGGCAGTATGGAAACAGGTCGAAAATTCGAAGGGTCCGAACTATCACCAGATTTAAATAATGGAATGATTTTATTTATTTATTTATTCATTTATTTATTTATTTATTCAAACATACACAGTATTGAACATTACAAATTTAAAAAAATCCAATGCGTTCAACAGTGTTTAAATGAAGAAACGAAAAGAGACAAATTACATATCATTAATTAATAATTTTCAGCGAACTTTGTAGCTTCTATGTGAAATTCGCTCCTTGAGCAACTAAATAGATCAAATGTTGGGTTTTTAATTAACATTTCATTAATGAGGCGCAGCGCTCTAGTCAATGGAGCGTGACTCGCCGCTGTCGTCCTCGTACCCCGACAGGCGATCAACGTGTGGGAACGCGCTCTAATGTAGTTGTCCGGTACATATAATACAATCTGCTCCAACACTGCCGGGTTGTGTGTGAATCCCCTGAGAAGACCGAACACAAATTCCATCAGTGTGACGGTTCGCCTCACTTCTAGAGAATTGTATCCGGTCATACCCAGCAGGAAAGCACTGGGATACACGGCTGGGAACCCGACATAATACCCATAATGCTTATGGTACAACCACCTTATGAACTTCTTTTGGAGTTTATCGACCATTGAAACGTATTTGGCTTCAAAAGGGTTCCACACTACCGCGTTAAACTCTAACTTGCTCCGTACGTATGCATTATATATTAGCTTTATAGCTATAATGCAGTCGAGATGACTCGCCTGTCGCAGCACAAACCCTAACGCTCGGTAGGCACTTTTACAAATATTATCGATGTGATTGCGAAATGTAAGGTCACTGCTCATTACGATGCCTAAGTCAGTTATTGACGATACTCGTTTCACACAGTCGCGACCAACACGATAGTTAGCTATGTGGGGACTTGGTGACTTACTGTATGAAACAATGAAGCATTTGTCTATATTAAAATGCAGGTCATTGTTCACACTCCACCGGACAACATTATCGATGTCACGTTGAAGCGCCTCGCAATCACTCTTATCACGTATCTCCAAAAACAGCTTTAGATCGTCAGCAAACAACAGACACTGTGCTGCACTGACTGTCATCGGCAAGTCATTTAGCAATATTAAAAATGCCAAAGGACCCAAATTCGAACCCTGACTCACACCTGAATACGTGAAATACATCTCAGATTCACTTCCGCAGTGCTGCACGTACTGCCTTCTATTACTCAAATACGAAGAAAAGAAATGGAGCAGTGCGGGAGTGAACCCAATCGCTGCACACTTTTTTAACAATACATCATTATTAACAACATCGAAGGCCTTACGAATATCGAGATAGATTGAATCCACCTGGACACCCGCGTCTGTGTTATTACAAGTGTAAGTCCAGAACGACATGAGGTTACTAACAGTCGATCGGCCGTGCCAGAAGCCGTGCTGAGCATCACATAAGCGAGCTTCTATTTGCCTACTAATCTTATAATGCAAGACCATTTCGAATAACTTGCCGAAAACAGACAGTACCGCTATAGGCCTGTGATCCTTAACCTCAGCACTAGAGCTGCTCTTGGGGACAGGTATCACTCGCGTTGTTTTCCAAGCCTCTGGATATATATTCTTCTTGATACATAAATTAAATAAATACAATAAAGGATATTTAAATACTGATCCGCAGTCCTTAACGATGTAAGGCGGGATACCGTCAGGCCCAGCCGACTCCTTAGGTTTTAGCGATATTAACGCACGTTCAATATCCTCGAGGAATATACAAGGTATATGGACCCAGCTAGCATCCGCATCAATTGACGCCATCGCTTCCTCTACACACAATTTTGGCGGATTTTGAGTATAGACAGAGCAGAAGTAATCAGCAAATGCCTGCGCCGTATCCTCCGAAGGGACTAACTGACTATCTTTTAAAATTCGTTTACAAGTACGTTTGCAATTATTTTTAGCATTTACATACCGCCAAAATGAAGAGGGATCTCTCTTATGATCTGATTTTACTATGTTTCATCAAGTCAGGAAATACACCAGATGCCACACAACAATTGAAAATTGTAGCTAAATGTGGAGCGATTGAAATAATAATAGAAGATATGGTTTTGACAGATAGACCCCACAGATCTTTAGTGTTTTTCATATTTATTGATTTAAAAGCGTTCAAAACATCTTTTGGGCTTACAGCTGAAAATTCAAATATTGTGTTGCATTCTACCACGCTCTGTTTGAGAACGAGTTCAGCAGCTATAGAAGAAGACCTAAGATTTCTCGTAGTAATAAGAGGAATGTTAGAAAAATATTTTTCAAACTCAGTCGCAATTTCTACATCATTTTTGATATCTATATCATTTATCTTTAACTGAAAGTCTCGACTACGTACTTTCGCTCTACCCGTCTCATTATTTATCATATTCCAAACAGATTTAATAATATTTGTTGAACCATTAATTTTATTTCTTAAATATATAGACTTAGCATTGGAACAGGCTCGTTTAAATATTTTAGCATAATTTTTTACAAGTTCTTGAAAAGTCGGATTGTGATTACAGGTCCTTTCTTCATAAAGTTCATACAATTTATTCCGACTTTTGTAAATACCAGGAGTTGCCCAATCACTGAACGTCATACGGTCACTTACAGACAGTTGTTTTGGAGTAAAGATTGCATTAAATTCACTAGTAATTAAGCTAAATAATGAACTGTACAAGTGGTCCGGAGTACCGTGATTTATTTATTTATTTATTTATTGTTAGGAAGACCAACAGCTACAGGTGACATAATAAGTAACAATATTAGTTGCTAATGGAGCCAATTACAGGTCCTCACAGATAGAACTTGAATGGTTATAAAGGAAACTTGAACACAAATAACACGCTGTTACAATAAGATGTCGTGTCACAACATGGTCGATTTCTTCTATATGAATATAAAACAGTATTTATATAAAACTAAATAATAATAATAAAAAATAAAAAAGGGAGACCTCATTCAATTACATAATTAAAATTAAAAAGATATCGTTGTGATGTGGCTTTATGTTACTGGAGCAAATGATGATAAAGCAAGTGCTTCGCTCTGGTTATGCTTGTAGCGAATAAATCAATGTCAACAGTTTTAGATATTTTATTAAATTTTTTGCCTGCGCGCAAGAAAAACGAATTTTGCCGGTAATTAGTATAACTATTTGGAAGAACAAGAAGAGGGTTAAATCGAAGTGATCTAGAGGGAGTGCTTAACTTTACTTTAGCCAGGAGTTCGGGAGAGTCAACTACACCGGTTGCTATCTTCATTAGGTATACTATATCGGCAACGTCTCGACGAATATTCAAAGGAACCAGGTGATGCTTCATACATATATCCAGATAATTTTGAGAACTGTAGTTCAGGTTTAGGCGATAACATAGATGTTTTATAAATTTTCTTTGTATTTTTTCTACGCGTTCTATATATATGCTGTACCTGGGGTTCCATACCTGCGAGCAGTATTCGAGATGGGTGCGTACGTAGGTACAGAATAAAATTTTTAAAGTTTTAATATCTTTAAAAGATGTCGAGCACCGTAAGACGAACCCGAGTGCTTTAAGAGCCTTTGATATTATTTTATCAATATGCGTATCGAAAATTAATTTTGCGTCGTGGTATACTCCCAGGTCGCGCACGAGTGTAGAGCGCTGGAGGTTATGTTGCTTTAGTATATATGTTGTCTGAATTATATACCGCTTTCTGGTGAATGTGACTACATAACACTTCGAGGGATTAAGGTCAAGGCTATTACGAGCACAGTATTGTTCAAGACGGGCGATATCAGCTTGAAGGGCACATGCGTCTGATGGAGATGAAATAGTGGAAAATATCTTCATATCATCTGCAAAACAGAGCAGTCTTGATGATAGAAGGCAATTTTCGATATCATTAATCATTATATTGAAGAGAAGGGGCCCGAGCAGTGAACCCTGGGGAACCCCGCTCGATATGTTAACCCAGCTCGAAATGTAATTTTTCACAACAACCGCTTGTGTTCTATGGTCAATGTAAGATGAAAACCATCTTAAGAGATTTCCACCGATTCCTATATATGCCAATTTCTCTAGAAGTATGCTATGATCTATCCGGTCGAAGCATTTCGAATAATCAGTGTATATAACATCTACTTACCCACCAGCATCCATTATCTCAGTTAGAAAGTCATTGAGGAGCACAAGGTTGGACACGGTGGACTTGCCACTAAGAAAACCATGCTGAAAGGGACCAAAAGAATTCTTTAATGCCGGGTATAACTGATTATAGATTATACGCTCAAATACTTTCGATAGTATACACAGCTTTGAAATTGGTCTATAATTTGTGACATCTGTTTTAGTTCCCTTTTTATGGACAGGAGTAATAAAGGCGGACTTCCACATACTAGGTACAATGCCCTCACTCAATGACTTCCCAAACAACAAGGTAACAGGTAGGGATATTGTATTCGCGGTGGCTATGAGAAATGAGGCTGGTAAGTTGTCAGGTCCAGCCGATTTTGATGTGTCAAGCGATAATAGGTGTTTCGTGACTTCGTCCAAGCTAACCTTAATATTGGAGATGTACGTATTTGGGGTAGCGGCATGTGCTGTAGAATGGGAAAATGAGGTAGGCTGTGAAAAGTTAGAAGAAAAATATGATGAAAATGCTTCACAAATACCATCACCGGTATTAGCTTGCACATTATTGTACGTGAGATTATTTGGAATAGTGCTAGACTTGGAATTATTTTTTGATTTTAAATATGTCCAAAAGTATTTAGGATTTTTAACAATAGATTTCTCAACATTAGATAGGTAAGTTTGATGGCATGTTTTTTCAAGGCGTTTCATTCTATCGCGCAGCAATTTGAAAGTCTCGAGATCCGCACGGTTACCGTAAGTATTATATTTTCTAAGGTATTTATTTTTATCCCTAATTACCTTAATGAGAGCTCTGGAGTACCAAATGGGGAACGATTGATTTGTCGTTCGTGCAGTAGGGACGTATTTATCTATAAGAGAATTAATAATATTATAAAAATGTGTAGCAGCTGCTTCAACGGTTTTGTCCACAAATTCATGATCCCAGTCGACTTTTAGTATCTCCGAATTAATTTTATTATAGTCACCTTTATGGAAAAGGCGTTTTATGAATGGTGCAGGTTTCAAATAGTCGACGGTTAGGTCCGCAGTAATAGATAATGCACTGTGAAGGGGATCGATTGGTACCAGGGGATCGGGGCATTCAACTACTTTTACGATGTCATTGGAAAGTACCAAGTCTAAGATTCTACCTTGAAAGTTTAAAACACCGTTATACTGGCATAAACCATGCATGCTTAATTCGTCGATAAGAAGATATTCGTCATTACTTTGCAGATTAAATGGGCTATAGTGTAGATTACTGTTTAAATGCCAATGGATTCCACTTAAGTTAAAATCTCCGATAATCAAATAATTGTCAAGTGGATTTTGCTCAATTGCATCGTTTAATTTGTTTAAATAGTTATAAAGTTGTTGGGAGAATGTGTTACCTAAGTTTTGTGTACATAAGTACAAAACACATAAGTGTAATTTGATTAACGGCTGATTACCTTGTTTGTAGGTTAAAGTTAACCAGAGATCCTCTGCGCTCGAGTGGAATGTTGGTTGCGAGGTAACAGTTAATTCCTTACGTGTGGCAATCAACACACCTCCTCCCAAGGTCTGTCCTGTTGAAGTGTAATCACGGTCACGGCGCCAAACAACGTATCGATCATCAAAAAGTTCACTGTCAGCAATCCCATCTAACAACCACGTTTCAGTTAGAAAAACAACATCATAGTTACACATACAAATATTACGTTTAAATAGGTCCGTTTTAGTTCGCAACCCTCTCACATTTTGATAATAGATATTTAACTTTGACTTCTCCATTTTAACGTTGTTGGGTTATAAAAAGTAAAATAGAAACACTTCATTACCCGTGTATCGCAAGAAGTAAAACAGTAAGTCGCTGGTAGTAAGAAAAATAAATAAGTAGCCAGAGGCAGCAAGTGTACGTAGTGTTTAAAAGGCATTTGTTTGAGCGAGATAGTTAAATGATTAGTAGTATCCGCTGCGAGCATAACAGTGCGAAAAGCTAAACAATAGCATAGTCCACGCGTGGAATGCGCGTCAGCGGTGCAAAACATTTGCTTATAAAGTATGTTTAATGTAAAATATGGATTAATAGGAGTGAATAAGCGTTGCAAAACGATAATAAATTGCTCCAATAACACAATAGTACAAGTTAATTGTAACAGATGAAGTATCCATAAAGGAATTACAGTTATTATAAGACATACTAAGTAAGCCTGTTTAAATCACTCTCAGAATTAATTATTAGCACCTTGGAAGTGTCATTTTGACGTGCATGTATTTTACCGAACTTCACCCACACGTAGTTATACCCCAGCTTGTCCTTGAGGATGGATTTGGTCTTAGACAGCAGGTTTTTTGATTCCGGAGTTAGGTGATCATTAACGTAGATACGTTGAACTTCGTCCCGGAATCCGATGTCACTTGCGGTAGTGCTTTTTACAGACCGCGCTGTAGCCACAAATTCTTCTTTTATGTAGCGGTTAGTGAAGCTCACAATGATTGATTTTTCCTTAGAATTGTGCGTTGGTACTCTAGCAATATAATTTATGTATGTTTTCGAAAATGGACATTTTATATGCTTACAAATTGATTCCATAAGTGCGAAGAGGTTTTCGTCTTTCTTGTAGGGTACTCCCTTAATCTCCGTGTTGTTGAGTCGAGACCACTGATCTTTCAAAGCGAGATTGTGCCTACACTTAGCAAGGTCATCTTGGGTTAATTTCAGGGCTTCTCTGAGGTAGTCGACTTCAAGGAGTTTTGATTCAACGACATCAATCCTTTTAGTGCAGTCATTCAATTTTTCGCTATTAAATTCATATGAGGTTTTGAGTTCTTGTATTTCATCCTTAATGGTTTTTACATCTTCAACTAGTGTAGGTAGATACGTAAGATGGCGCTTCATTTCAAGGATCTCACCCAAGATTTTATCTAGGGAAACCGGATCATCACAACTAGCGCCTCCAGTTGTAGTGTTTTTGCAATTTGCACATTTCCATCCAGCCCTTCTGTCAGCGCCGAGCTTCCTATAACCCGCTTCTGTAATGCCGGCGCATCCATAATCGTACATCTTCTTACAAAAGGAGCATTGTACACCATCGTTAAAGACTGTTTTGCATCTAATGCACGTATTCATTTTAAATAATATTTATTAAGCAAAATCGAGGAAAATGTTGACGATCACTGATTTATGAGTTAACTTGAGCAACGTGTTATTCTTACTAGTGTTCAACGCGGACTGATAGTGATAGGGCAATAATACAATTTTTTCTGCTATATTAGACTTAAATCTTTCTAAGCGGCTTTTACTAAATGGTATATAATTTATTTGCTTTCTTTGTATTTTTGAAGAATTTGGAAATGAAACCAATTGACCTGAATGGTCTGACTGAACTTTATTAATTATAGATTGATATGAAGGTTTTACATTGCTAAATAGATTATCAATACATGTAGCACTTGTAACAGTTACTCTTGTTGGCTCTGTAAAAATATGATGCAAATTGTTTGATTTAAATAAATTTAAAAAGTTGTAGGTAACAGTATTTTTCTCCAAGATATTTATATTAAAGTCTCCACAAATTATAACAGTTTTATGGCTATTAGATAATTTATTTAAGGCATCCTCCATGATATTTGAAAATGTTTCAAAGGGCGTGCTAGGAGGTTTATACAGGTTCATAACAATGAATCGTTCCAATTCAATGCATGAAATCTCTACAACTCGCTCAACAGAGAGGCTCACAATGTCACACCTTTCTTTAAATTTAAGCAACTTATTTAATAATATTAAGGAGCCACCATGTATACAGTTATCTCTGATGAATGAGCTTGCAACCTGGTGGTTATTGAAGCTGAAAATGAATTGATGGGGTTTTAGCCAGTGCTCAGTTAGACATAAAATATCAATATTGCTACAAATAATAGGCGCAAAATTACCGTCTAACCGTCAAGTTCTTCCTGTACTTTTTTATAAAATTCACGAATTTAAATTGACTGTTAGTGAAAGCGCATACCTAGTCATTCGAGAGTGTATTATATTTAGGGAAAAAGCTAGGATCCCTACCAGAGATATACCTAACTGTGTAAAATAGCTTGTGGATCTTCACCAGGAGGGAGTTGCAAAAAATTTCCAAAAAAATACAAGATGTTTACAAGCGCCGTGAGGACTTTCAAAATAATTTAGATAGTTTATTCGATATAGCACACGCTGATGCTTTACAACGGATTAAAATAGAAGAAGACAAAATATTTATATAAATAATCCAGGATGTTTAGCAGGCGTAGACAAAAAAGTTAGCCGAAAAAGAAGAAAGGACCAAACAGAGAAAATTAAAAGAAGAGAAAAAAGACATGAACAAATGTGTTACGAGGAAGTAAGACTTTATCACGCCTATGTTAGTTGCAGATTTAGATAGATCTCAATTAAGCATAAGGGATTCTGTCTATATACTTCAGGCTGTAGTAGAAGCACTAGATTTTAGCTGTGATGATTTACCGATAAACAAATCGTCTATCAACGCATTCGCACTCAGAGTAGAAAAGATAGAGCGGAATCTATAAAATCAGATTTTCAAAATAATATGCCTAAAATGGTGACCGTTTACTGGAATGGGAAATTGTTACCTGGTCTGGCCGTGAGAAGCCCTAAAGAAGAACTACTATAACTTCACGCCAAATCCCTTGCGGGGTAGGCAGAGAGAACCGAGCGCCACGTGACTAAAGAAGAAAGAAGAAAAAGGAAGAACGCCTGCCAATTTTAATTTCATTTAGAGAAAATGAACAACTTCTGACTGTACCCAAACTAGAGAGCTCTTCCGGCCAGGATCAAGGTAAAGCTGTGTCAAATCGAATCAAAAATCCACCAAGTCACAAGTAGCCCTGATATCCCAATGTTCAAAAAATTTAGAGACGACTGGAAAACTATTAATCCTGCTGCTATTCAATCGTACACCGATATCGTCACACAAAATTTTGGTAATACAATAATAAAAGAATTGTTGATATTTTATAATCAAGAATTACAAAAAAACATTGTACGTGACGGTTATCGGGAAGTAATTGAACTATCCATTATATTCCTAGGAGGAGATAATGAGAAAAAAATTAAAATCAGACCTCCTGGATCCTGGCGATGCATCAAGCAAGGTGGATGGCTAGAGCTATTTGCTCTTTAAAAATATGTTTGTTGCAATCCCAATCCAAAATTAGCGCTAAGGAATAAACGTTTACTTCAAGACGTTTGTTTATTCATAGCGGTTATATATATTACGTGAAATAGCTTGAATGTAGTCTGGTGGTGAAGGCACCAAATCAAGATTTGTGCTTATTAAAGAGGCTCAAGGAATAAAAATTAATTATATAAATTATAATTTTATCAATTTATTTAGCTACATAACGGTTAGGGTCAAAAGCAGCAATTTTTAAAATCTTAGTGATAATTATTATATAATATATTTTTATATTATTATATAATATAATTAGTATATAATTGAATGTTAAATCTAAATATTTTCCATAAATTTATAAATCTATATCATTAGATGAAATTAATCATTATAATTTATTCTTTCGAAGGATACCCTAAAATATTGGTTGTTTTTTTTTTCACATTTCGCTGATTGGATTCCAAGTGCTTGATAAATTTTTGGTAAAGGTTACATTTAATGATCAAAATATACAATTTCTTTATCATTTAGATACGCAATCTTTCAGTAAATACCTGAATGATATATTCGTCGATGTTAGGTATGACGCGTGAAAGTTGTGTAGATGCCGTATACCATTTTATGCACTAAAAGTTGCTAAAAGCTTGTAATAAAATGTTTACTCTTCGTGCTCTAAAAAATAGCATTAAAGGTATAACGTAGAGGGGCTAAAGTGTGTGTTATAAGTTATAACCCTTAACTTCTTTGTAAAGAAAAAAATCCTGGAGGTCACATTATGTTAATGTGTTGCGAAAATTATATAAAAACTAGTAGTAATAGCGGGAATACTTTCTCTAATTCAATCTGATAATTTTATTTCTCTTATTTATTCGAAATAAAAAATCCTGTGTTTACTCGGCGCTATCAGCCATTATGACACTCGAACATATGTGCCCGAATCAACAAATGGCCCGCTTTAGCCTCTCGATAAACAATGTTGTATTATGTAGCTGGTGTTTCATTCTTCTTAAGGGGATACATGCCGTCCAGTGGCGCCTCAAGGAATAAAATATCCTTTTTTTTGGCGGGTAGGCCTAAAATAATACAGACATATTAAAAAGTGCTCCTGATAACTTTAATTTTAAAAATAGTTATATATAATATTTTTCACTAAAAGTACTATAAATGTTTTAATAATACCTGGTTCTATAACGCCAGCTAATATTCACAAATAATATTCACATTTTGACAAAATATTAATTCATTCACTATGGACCCATTATCACACTTAAAACAGAAAATGGATGAGATGTCCGACATGTTTACCATCAAAATGTCAACATTTGAAGACTCCCTCAGCGGCCACTCTGGGTCTCCGGACATAGCTACCCTGGCTGGTGAGTTCCAGCTTTTTAAAACTTTTATCTGGAAGGCAGTGACTGCACTAAAATCACAGATGGAACTAGTTTTGCAAACATTGGACACAGTTGCTTCTGTTTTTTTTTTTTTTTTTAGAGTCTCTTATACATAAGTATGTTTCTGGGTATCAATTAATTTTGTACTGTCAAATCAATAGTGCAAAGCTGGCGAGTACCTGAATGAACTTGATTGTTGCGAGCACCGGTGCGAGACTACTGAATTAATTTATTATCTATTTATTAGTTAACTACATAATACTGTTTATTATTGTTTATATATTATAGGTACTTAAGCTTAATGTACGATGCGCAAGGGTACCATGTAGATGATGATTATTTCTCCCTGTCTTCGGCATCTGATAGTTTTGGCACCGCCGAGAGTAGTTCAATAGACGTACCCTCACTAGCCGATAATTTGACGTGCACATTCACTTTAGTCGGGAAGAACTTTAATGTAGTGCATATCAATGCTCAAAGTATTGCGACGCACTATGCAGATTTACTAGCATCTTTCACAAATCAGCATATTCACGCGATTCTGATCTCTGAGACCTTCCTTAAACCGTCGTTACCCTCTACTTTATACCCAATCCCAGGATTCAGGTTAATTAGAAATGACAGAACTTGTACACACCCGACCGAATCCTCCAAAATGGTGGGCTATGGTGGTGTAGCAATCTATTTGCGCAGTGACATAATGTGTAGTGTGATCTCACAGTCCCCTCCTGTGTATAAATCACCCGAGCATCTTTTTCTCGAAGTCAACCTACATCATTCGAAAGTCCTACTCGGGGTTTACTATTCTCCATCATTGCACATCAGTTTCTTCGATTCCTTGGAATCCACTCTCACAGATCTCCGATCTCAGTATGATCACGTAGTGCTAATGGGCGACTTTAATACGTGCCTTATTAAAAATGATAGTAGCTCAAAAAGATTAACCGATATGCTTCAATCGTTAGATTTACATCTCTTGCCGCTTGGTCCCACTCACTTCCCACATAATGGTCCGCCGTCGTTGCTTGATCTAATTATCACATCACACAGTTTAATGTGCCCGCATTCTCTGCTCACGACCTTATTTTCGCCTCTCTAAAATTACGAGCACCAAAAAGGAAACATAAGGTCCTTATGCTGCGGAACTACAAGGCTGTTGACCGTGACGCGTTGCGGAAGGACTTCATGAAGGCTGACTGGAGCTCCGTTTTCTCTGCTACAGACCCGGATTCTAAGCTTACTGCTTTTAACTACATTTTTCTGTCAATTTACGACATACACGCTCCGGTACGGCCAGTCAAAGTAAAACATTTCCCTGCGCCATGGCTTACTGAGGACATTAGGCGTTTGATGGCCAACAGAGATAGGGCCAAGATGAAATGGAGAAGGGACCCCTCCAACATCAACCACCTTAATTACGTCTCACTGCGCAATGGCTGCAATAAGCGTTGTAGGGAGGCTAGGAGAAAATTCATCCATAGCTCCGTAGAAAACTGTTCCCCGGATAAGTTATGGAGGTTTTTAAATAAAATAGGTGTAGGCAAAATGGGGTTAAATAAGGATCACAGACTAGATATAGAGGCTCTCAACAAACACTTCAGTACAGCCACATCTAATGCCAATACTCAATCTAAATCAGCAACGTTGAGTCGTTTAAGCGCTTCTGGTAGATTAAATCACGACCCTTTTGAGCTAGAATTAATTACGGCGGATGAGGTAAGGAAATATATTGGCTCCATCAAATCTAAGTCAGTGGGTAGTGATGACATAGGTCTGTCAATGGTCGAGCCAATTACTAATACAATAGCACCCATTATAGCCGACATTATAAATTGCTCCTTATCCTCCGGTATATTCCCGGGATTGTGGAAGCGTGGCCATGTGATTCCTCTTCCTAAAAAATCCAATCCTTCCTCCTTCGGTGATTTTCGACCTATTACTATCCTACCGTTTCTTTCTAAAGTCTTGGAACCAACTTGCACCTTGCACCAACGACTTTCTAGATATCTTTCTCTAAATAATCTATTGAGTCAGCATCAATCTGGATTTCGTACCGGTCACAGTACCGTTTCAGCACTTATCAATATCACCGACGATATTCGTAAAAATATTGTCAATAAACTTCTTACTCTTCTCGTATTACTTGACTTCTCTAATGCTTTCAATATGGTCGATCATGATATTTTGCTGGCGGCACTTCGTCAATTAAATTTCTCATCTACTTCTCTCTCTTGGTTTCAATCTTATCTCTCTGATCGTCTTCAATTGGTAAAGTTGAATGAAAGCATGTCCGACTGGTGCGAGGTCAGGGCTGGGGTCCCTCAGGGTAGTGTACTTTCGCCTGTCCTTTTCTCCATCTTCATCAACGGTATCACGTCATGTCTAGCCTCTTCGTTTCATCTGTACGCAGATGACGTACAAATATACGCTGCTGCCTCTCTTCAAAACTTCACAAATGCTATTAATGTTATTAATGCTGACCTTCGAGCAATTAGCGAGTGGGCTGAGAACTTTGGCTTAAAAATCAACGCAGCGAAATCTCAAAGTATAGTAATAGGTAGTCCCTACTTTATTTCATTGTTTCAATCTGGTGCATTTCCTAAGGTCGTTTGCAGTGGCACAGTAATACCATATTGCTCTACGGTAAGGAACCTGGGAATTGTCATGGACCAGACACTCTCATGGGGGCCTCACATCAATGAAATAAGTCGCAAAATTTTCACCTCGCTACATTCATTGAGACGCCTTCAAAACTTTCTTCCTGTGGAGACCAAAGCGATGCTGGCTCGTTCCCTTCTCCTACCCCTTATTGACTATGCCGACGTAGCCTTTCTTGACCCTTCTGAAGAATTACTGGATAAATTAGACAGACTTCAAAATCAGGCAATTCGATATGTTTTTGGTCTTCGTAAATATGATCATATCTCTCAGTTTCGGCAGCAGCTTAACTGGCTACCTATAAGGCAACGTCGCAACATACACATTCTCACCTCTCTATACAATACCCTTTTCAATCCCTCTTCTCCAATATATCTACGGGAGAGTTTCATTTTAGGAAAGTAGACGAACGCTTACGACGTAGCGGAAATCCATTACTGAAGGTCCCGGTCACATTTACAAATACGTTTTGGCACTCATATACTGTACAAGCTGCACGCATGTGGAATGCACTTTCTCTGGATATCAGGTTTTCCCAGACTGTGAGCTCCTTTAAAATTAAATTAAACAAGCTCTATGGTACTCCCGCATCGAGTTGAGGTTGGGTAGGTTGTAATTATGTAGTTATGGTTTATTTATGTGTACCAGTATTATATATATAATATTATTATATATAATGTGTGTAATCGTTATTTATTTTATTCATTTTTTTTTTGTTTTGTTTTATACAATAAGGTTGTTTATTGTATGAAATGTCTTATTAATCGATCGATCTCTTCGATCCCTTTTCTCATCGCCGTTCATTGCTCCATTCAGGAACTCTAAAGCAATGGTTGGCTGGAAGAGATTCCTTGAAGGAATAAGCCCGCCTTTGCAAATCATGTAATCCTTACACTACTTATATTTTCGGCAATAAAGAAACCGAAAAAAAACCAAAATTATAATTAATACTTTATTAACTAACTTTATATTACATTGATTTTAATGCTAGCCTAATATATAGATGTGACCCGCCCGATGTGTAGAAGCAAAGTGCGGTCGCGTCGTCATCACGTAGACCCGCTGGCCGCGCGAGGAGCTGCATCAGCAGTTTACTTGGGTTGCGCAAATCGGCCATGTTGTTACTAAGCAATAGTGCCGTGTGCAATGGTGCCGTGTGCAATGAGGTGCTGGATCAGCGATATGCATGTGAACTGATCGCATAACTCCTCCCTCCCGAAGAACAGCAACTATTTTTTTTCAGATTTTCTTAAAAAATGTTGCTGGATGGCCGCTTACTTTAGCCTCATCTATTTCTTCGTATCTCTGTTTCGTATCGTCGGTTATAGGCTGCTCTTTTCTTGAGTTATTGCGGAATTTTCTTAAGATTAGTATGAACCCGATGAGTACAACCACACCCAGTAATATGATGTAAAGCGGTATAGTTGTATGATACAGCGAGTAAGGGATGGCGCTCGCTTTGATCGGAGGCTGCAAAAGTACTTTCTCGTGAATATCGTGCAAGGCTCTTAAGCTTATCGAGTTCGTTTGTAGCCGATGAATCGCAGTGGTTGGCGATTTTCTTTCGTAGCTTATCTTTTTAAGTTTAAGCGGCTGTCCGTCAACGTGGTTATAGTCGTTGATGATTGTGAATTCTTCAGCTTGTATGCTGCAGTGCTCTGGTAATGTAACGAGGTAAGTTCCTTGTAATTCGTCGTAATCTTTACTGTCGCAGTTTAATAATACTTTGGTCGGTTGTGGGAAGAATATTACGTAACTTCTGTCATCCAGTTGCTCCATGGCTCCTCTTGTGAACAAGATAGTCGTTAAGTTACAATTACTATTAAGGGACTGATTTACTATGAGAGTGTTAATGCAGTCCTTTCGTTCTTGAATCCGGTTAGTATTTTCAGTACAAATATAGGTTGCTCCGGCCTTCGGGCATTCTGCCTCTATGTACATGAATGATTTCCCTTCGGTTGCTATAAAGGGGAGAGGAGGCAAGAGGATTTCATGGTTTTTATTAGGGGCTAAGGCTAATCTATACAAATTATACGAAAGCGTAGATACTATAGGAAATTTAAAAACTATTACTAAGTGTTTTCCCGTAAAGTAACAACCTGGTTTTATTATATTATAATATTCCCTTAATTCTAAATCTAATACCCTTTGTTCCCCATAAAGTAATCTAATCTTATCTAACATGCTTCTTAAAATTCCTATATTTAGTAAAGAATGGTGCATAACAGAATTACTAGTGAACGCCAAGGCGTTTTCTATCCTATATAGTTCTTTAGATAAATCATCCGTGTTTTCACTTATGATTGCGAGTAATTGAGCGAATTTAGCATATTTTATGAGATTACTGTCTGCGTAAGATTCTTTATCTAACAGTAATTCGAGTGTGGAGTTAATTTTCTCCTGGTTATGCACTAACTGAGATATTATGTTATAATGTTCAGTCATCCATTCCTTAGACATGCTAACGTGGTTATTTACCTCCGTTATAATTTTATGTTGGTTATCCTGTAAAATTTTAATTAAGTCATTGTATCGGATTGCATCTGAATAATCCAAGTTTCCCGTGATACTCTTTATGATAGAGCCTATGCCATTAACCAAACCTCGCTTAGCACGGTTAGGCTCGAGACTCTGTAACTGTTCTGTCACGTCAGTCAATTTCTCCTGAACTTGTTGCTGGGGTTGATACTCTACCTCTTTCTCACGGTCTTTATTTCTATTTTCAATAAGGGTAGTGCGATCATGTAAGGAGGACTGATTTATTATGTCATATACTTCTTTCATCTGATCTCTGTGTGACTCTATGTATCGCTGAAGTAAGTGTTTAGTTAGGTCTATGCTAACGGGGTCCCTAGGATCGAAATGGCCTCTTATGAGGTCGCAGGGTCTACACTTCGTAAAGCTGTGAATGGAGTTGTTATAGGCAATTACTGCGTAAGGTATAAGATTTATTACCGGTTCTTTTTTGCGCTGAAGGCGAAGTAGTCTGAGATGTTCTAGTAATGTCGAATGAAAGCGTTCTATGTTTCCATTATCATTCGGACAATGAGGTAAGGTCTTATGATGGTTAATGTTGTGAAGTTGAAGAAACTCTGCAAATAATTGGTTAGTGAATTCAGGACCGTTGTCACTAACAATATTTAAGGGTAACCCATGATGGGTGCCGTAATGGAGTATCCCCTGTATGACACTAAGAGCTGTACCATCGCGTAAATAGTATGCTTGTCCGTATTTGGAGAAGACGTCAATTATAGTGAGATATTTTTCGCTTTCAATTGTCAGTAAGTCCATATGTACGATTTCAAACGGTTTTGTAGCTGGCGGTACAATTTTATACCGTTGCTTGATCGGGTTACGGTCGTATTTGCCCTGCCCGCAGATAGTACAGTCACTGATAAATTTTGTAATATGCTCTTTCATCTTTGGCCAATAATAGCGTTTAGATAAAGAAAGGTAAGTCTCATTAATACCTCGATGGTTCGTTTTGCCATCGTGATATTTTTGGAGTATTTCTTGTTGGCGTAAGTACTCCTTAACATTCTCAACCTCCGATTTTGTAAGAACTAAATTCATAGCGGAACTACGGAATTTATCTTGAATTATGGGGACAATAGTGTACATTGCTAATGGCGGGTTTATGAGAAGCCCGGTTCTCACCTTTGGGTTAACATACTCTTTTATGGCACTTATTACGTCATCCTCCATATTTGTGTGAGATATTTGTACTACAGTGCGAGTATGGATCTCAAAGGGTTTTGATTTTTTTTTTTTTTATTTATTTATCGTTTGTACAATATAATTTACACAATTATACAATAATAGCAACAAAAAACCACTGAGGTTTAAACATATGCTATCATCAGTCTACAATTTACATAATAATATAACTTCCACACTTAAGCATTTGTGAATTTCGTGATGTGATACCGCGGGGCGTCGTTTTACATCGTCTACCATGGTTAGGATCAACTGGCGATTAAATTTATTTAATGGTTCGTCGCTAATTGGAATTTCTAATATTGGATTTTCCTGACTAGTATGTGCAGTAAGAGTGTCAGAATTTTCGTGAGAGGAGGGCTTTTCTGAGGGGTTTACAATTAGGGAGCTAGTCTCCTCATTGTGGATTTCTATGCGCGATAGGGCGTCCGCATTGAGGTTACTACTGCCTTTTTTGTATTCGGTTGAAAAGTCATACTCGCTCAATTTAAGACGCCACCTGGTTAAACGTGAATTGGGCTCTTTGATATTAACAAGCCACTGCAAAGGTTTATGGTCAGTAATTATCTTGAATTTACGTCCGAACAAGTAGGGCCTGAAATATTTAGTAGCCCAGACGATGGCCAAGAGCTCCTTTTCAATAGTGGAATAGTTTATTTCACTATCGTTAAGTGTCCTCGACGCATACGCTATGGGTTTGTCTGCGCCGACTGTACCTTGTGACAAGATCGCGCCGATCGCGTAGTTTGACGCGTCGGTAGTGACCACGAAGTCCTTGGAGAAGTCGGGATATCTCAGGATGGGGTCGTTTGTCAAAAGTGTCTTACAGTGTTCGAAACATTGGATATACTCGGGAATTAAAGTAATCTTAGCACCTTTCTTTAGTCTGGCTGTCATGGGCTTTGTGATCTTCGCGAAGTCAGGAATAAATCGACGATAATAACCTAACAGTCCTAAAAAGCTTTTAATGTCTTTGGCCGTTTTTGGAATGGGGTAGTTCTTGATAGCAGAAATTTTATCTGGATTGGGCTTAATCCCATCTTTGCTAATAATATGGCCTAAATAAGGTGTCTCTAGTTTTAAGAATTCGGACTTATCCATTTGGATTTTAAAATTAGACTCACGTAATCTCTTAAATACTTTTTCAAGGTTAAGTATATGCTCCTGAAGGGAAGTGCTAAATACAATTATATCGTCGAGATAAACTAAACACACGGTGTTTTGAAGATCCTTCAGAACATTATCCATTACGCGCTGGAAGCTAGAGGGCCCGTTCTTTAACCCCATAGGCATGCGCAAAAATTCATAATGGCCGTTTTCAGCATTAAACGCAGTTTTTGGAATAGATCCATCAGAGGGATCCAATTCCAATTGGTAAAATCCGGTGGCCAAATCGAGGGTACTGAAATACTGGCACTTACCCAGTTTGTCCAGGACGTCGGTAATATTAGGAATAGGATACCTGTCATCGATGGTTTTATCATTGACCTTTCGAAAGTCGATGACAAGTCGCCACTTGGTTTTTCCTGAGGCATCTGCCTTTTTAGGAACTATCCAGATGGGAGAGCTCCATGCTGATCGGGACGGCCTAATAATACCCTGCTCTAACATTTTATTGATTTGATCTTTAATTTCCTGCCGGAATACATAGGGGTACCTATAATTTTTTATATAAATGGGGACTTCGTCTGTGGTTTTTATGCTATGTTTAATTTGATTGGTGAAAGTAAGAGGTTCGCCATCCAAATAAAATACGTCTGCATATTGCGAACATAAAGATATTAAATTCGCCTTTTCTTCCGCGTTTAAGTGGTCGGTCCGCAAACGCTCTAGTACATACTTAGCGCGATCGCTTTTGTCGCCGCGGTCAGTACGCATGCACTCGTTATTGTATAGTTCGGCCCGCGCCGGCCGGTCGAGTGAAAATATGATATCATTCGCGGTCGTGTTTTCGACTTCTACTATACCTCGGTTATTACTAACTCGCGTCAAGCACTCGTGTATAATACAATTAGATAAAATTTGTCTAGGAATGTATGCATCTCCTTCTGACGTATATATTGGGACTTTTACTAACTTAGAACTTTGTGCTGGTATTATATCCTCGTATAAATTTACATTTTGCGAGTTGTAAAATAAAATGGTATTATTTGCGTATTTAGTAGAAAGAGTCTGGGATTTTAAATCGATTTTCGCCTCCCATTTCTGGAGTAAATCAAGACCTATAAGACCATCGAAATAACTATGAAAATTGTAAATATATAATTTTATATTACTACTGTCGCTGAGTTCCGGGAAACACGGTAATGTAATAGAATAGTCAGCGCGCGTGGATGTATGCACATTCGTGACCTCGAATGGATCGTAATTTAATTTAATGTCTGAGTAATATCTTTTTACTGCACTTGGGCTTATAAATGATTGGTTAGCTCCAGTATCAATTAGAAATTTAAGCGGGGGATTTGATATTTGAATGTAGGGCAATTGCCTTTGCGTATGCAAATTAACCTCTATTTTGACCTTTTTGATCTGCTGCCCTTGGGAAAATTTTGGCTTGTAGAGGGCTGCGGTTCCTCGGTCTCAAGCTCAGGCATACAATATTCTATGGTAGGTTGATTTGCTTCACAATCGACCTGGGGTTCATATTCACTATGACTAAAATAACCTAGCCCGTCATACTCGTCGGAGTAAGCTGTTTGGTAAGTCTGGTATGTATAGTCATCGGGGGAGTAATAGTCAGGGTGGTAATAATTGTAGTAATCACCATTGTCGTTTACGCACTCATTAAGATTTATTTCACGAGTTCTAAAATAGTTCGAAGGAGGTGGATTACCATGCTTCCTCCAATCGTGCCCAGGAATTCCCGTAGGAGGCAATGGCTTAGGCGTGAAAGATTGTACGCCACTCATAGGTGTAGCAGGTGGCTGTTGGTTCCTAGGCGGCAAGCGGAATACATTGCTACTAGGACGGTAATTAGGCGGTTGCGCCCTGAACATTTGTTGCGTGCGTGAAGGACCTTGGTATGACTGATTGAATTTGAATGGTTGCTGCATAGGTTGATTAAACTTAAAGCCTTGAAGTTGCATAGGTGCAGGCTTCTGCACTGGTGGCATAAATGGCTGTGACATAGGCATAGAGAATCCCTTAGATATTGGTATAGTATTAGCATTGGCCATGGGAATTAATTTTGAATGCGGCGCTTTAGGTAGTGTATCGTTGCGCTGTTGGAGGTACATTATATTTAACTCCTCCTGCACAAATTCAAGAGCTTTTTCTATCGTTGGTGGCCGCATGCAACGAATTCGTGATCCGAGTGGTTCTTTAAGACCCCTAACGTATGCTTGCATAGTAAGTTTTTTATAAAGTTGCCGCTTAGCCTCGATAGTAGTACCCACGGTCTCGTGTAAAGTCACATAGGTCATTATAGTGCTAAACAAGGTTTGGCAGTGGTCATAAAACTCTTGAGGTGATTTCTGACCTTGAGTAGCAATTGACAGGTCATGGTATAGGGCTGTTTCATCCCGCTGGTCAGAGAAGTTATTGACTAATGCTTCACGGATACCCTGCCAGTTATCCGGAATACCACTAGAGTTAATTATGGTTGCCGCTGGTCCGGTAATTTTATTGAGAATCCCGTTAATTAAACAAAGGTTTCCTAATGCCCCGGCTGCTTCTAATGACATGTAGTCAGCCACTATCCTGTCGCATATATTAATGAACCTAGTTAATATATTTGGGTTCCCATCGAATTCGGGGACCGGGCGAAGCGCCTTGAAAATTGTGTCTGGGTCGTGAACCATTTTTAAATCCGATTCGAACGGATCGCTAAATAAACTACCTAGATTTAACTCACTATTAATAATTCTATTAGAGTCTAAAACTGACTGCCTACGAGTCTGCCTGATTGCAGCCTCGCTAGGACCCTTTTTATCCTTTTGGAAAATTTTGAAAGGATATATAGGACTTAGGAATAGATATAGCAACACGAATAAGAAATATTCAGTGCACTTACAGTTTCATTCTGGTCTTTCTTCTTAGTTTCGATGACTGGAAACGCCTCTTCTGCCGACTTTTGGTTCTTGTACTTGCTGACGGAGTGACGGGTACGCGTCGTCCTGGTGGGATAGCGGATACGCCGCGTTCGTCGCTCACGCGCGGTAGCGAAATCCCAGAATATCCCGGTGTTCCTAGCTACCCTATCAGTCAAGTATCCTACCGACTGCGCCACTTATATTTTCGGCAATAAAGAAACCGAAAAAAAACCAAAATTATAATTAATACTTTATTAACTAACTTTATATTACATTGATTTTAATGCTAGCCTAATATATAGATGTGACCCGCCCGATGTGTAGAAGCAAAGTGCGGTCGCGTCGTCATCACGTAGACCCGCTGGCCACGCGAGGAGCTGCATCAGCAGTTTACTTGGGTTGCGCAAATCGGCCATGTTGTTACTAAGCAATAGTGCCGTGTGCAATGGTGCCGTGTGCAATGAGGTGCTGGATCAGCGATATGCATGTGAACTGATCGCATAACTCACTTGTAATTGTAATTGTAAATAATGCAATAAAGTTATATAAACAAACAAACAAATATCGTATCATAGCGTGGAAGATAAACATTATAAAGTCCTGTGTTGCGTGTGTTACAAATACAATAACGTACTTTTACGTCATTAAACCAACAATTGAAATGTTTTGCTTTCGTTGTTATAGGTGACGGCGCTTCACTTATTTAGAGTGGGCCAGGACGTCTGTTGACGCGAGAGTCGGTGACGTCACTTCCGCTCTGACACAACTCCGAGCGCTGGTGAACCAAAGTGGCGGTAGTGAGCAGAGCGCGGTCAGTCAGTGATCGTAATCGGCTCGCATCGCACGGACGCATCACGTGTTCGGCGGAGTGTCATCAATTTTATATCTAGTTACACTAAGTGACTACCATTACGCCACGTGTCCATCGTTGGTGGGCCTTTTTGCAGGCATATGATTTCGACATAGTACACAAACAGGGAAAAAGCATGGAGCACGCTGATTTCTTGTCCCGAAACCCTCCCTCAGAAATAATACCTAGTACATCCCAATCGCATACTGAACCAGAAATATCCAGACAGAAACACGTTAATTTCGTTGAACTGCATCAAGACTGGCTGCAAGTAGAACAAAAACGAGATAGTGAAATTCAAGACTTAATTAGCAAACATGATAGGAATGAACTACCGGAAGCCATCGCTCACACTTACGATGTACGAAGAGGTGTACTCTATAGGAAAATTGAACGATACAGAAGTAGCTTCTGGCTTCCAGTAGTACCAAGATCCCTAACATGGACACTTATTAATCACATTCATACTGAAATCAAACACCTCGGGCCAGAAAAGACTTTAGACAAAATTTACTAGCAATACTGGTTTCCCCAAATGTCCAAGCAAGTGCGTAAGTTTGTAGATTCCTGCATTGTGTGTAAGGCATCGAAAGGATGTTCAGGGGCTAAACAGATTCGACTGCATCCCATCCCTAAGGTCTCCATCCCTTGGCACACTATAAACATTGACATCACAGGCAAGTTAAGCGGGAAAAGTGATAGAAAAGAATACTCTTCCGTCATAATCGATGCGTTCACAAAGTATATCCTTCTTCAATATACCACTTCGCTGGATGCAGCTAGTGCTGTCAAAGCATTAAGGAAAGCTGTTTGCCTTTTTGGTGCTCCGAAACGGATCATTGCAGATCAAGGTAGATGCTATATAAGTGCAGAATTTAAACAATTCTGCACTGATCATGCTATTGAACTGCACCTTGTAGCAACTGGTTCTAGCAGAGCGAATGGCCAGGTAGAGCGGGTCATGCGTACTCTTAAAGGTTTGTTAACTATAATAGAGAATGATCCGAACAAAACGTGGCGTGATGAGCTACCTGAGGTGCAGCTCGCGCTTAATAGCACACGTTCTCGGGTAACGGGATACTCCCCAACAGAACTTATGTTCGGTATCCGTGCACAGTCATTGGGAACGGCTAGCATAGCCCCGCACTCAGAACCCCCAGCTCGATTAGATTTAGAGACAATTAGGCATAATGCGTCAGAGAATATAGAAAAAGTCGCTTCATCAGAAACAAAACTGTTTAATCGCGGTAGAGCTAGGGTAAACCCTTTCATAGAAGGCGACTTCGTCTTTATAAAATGTAGTGAACGAAACCAAACAAAGCTGCACAGAAAGTTCAAGGGTCCGTACATTATTGCTCGCGTATTAGATAACGATAGGTACGAGTTGAAAAATATGAACGGGTCTAATAGGACTTACAAATACGCGCATGAAAATCTACGTGCAGTGCCCGGGGGCTATGGAGGTTTGGTGGAAGTAGCTACCAGCTTAATGAATGATTCTGAGGAGACCGTGACGGCGACCCACGATCAGGAGGAGGAGCAGGCATTGTCTGATGATAATAGCAGTGATACAGCCTCAGTTGCTAGCTTAGACACTTTAACCGCCAGCTCTGAAACCCTCTCCGCCTCCGAACGTGAGGAGCTGTAACAGGTAAATAGTTTTACCTCCTATTTTTTCACTAGTATTTAGTACTGTAGCTGACCTAGACAGCTGGACTGACGAGGGTTGATGTCCCGAGATAGACTACAGAGGCATGTTGGTGTAGCAGAACCGGCAAGTGATCGTTCTAAGGGACTGGCTTATAATGGTCGAGGTCCCGGATCGGATCACTGTGTCCGTGGTAACAGTCTAAGAGAGGCTGTGATTTGAAGATGACTGATCGAAGGGACGCTGCCGAGTTGTCCGGTCCGATATATTATTGGAGATAATATGATTGGTCGAGGGGACGCTTGGGTGGTTGTCCGGTTCAGTCCATGAGTGTGACTACCCGAGTTGACGTTTGACAGAGAACAAGAAATATTGAATCAGCGATGGACGAGCGTAAGCACTCGAATATGTACAGTTCAATTCTCTCTTTGCAGTTTAATTCGCGAGGCATGCAAAACGCACGAGGACGTGCGAAAGTCAGTCCGGCCGTGACGGCGCTTCACTTATTTAGAGTGGGCCAGGACGTCTGTTGACGCGAGAGTCGGTGACGTCACTTCCGCTCTGACACAACTCCGAGCGCTGGTGAACCAAAGTGGCGGTAGGTCTTTTTTCTTTCGTGAAGCAACGTGGTCAAGAGTTTGCTCTGCTGCAGAAGTGGGTATGACACAGATTTCTGGCTGGCTACAGCAAAATATCCTCACGCTTAACACTAAAAAAACCAAGTATATATGTTTTCACAAGACAGCTGCGTCAGCCCCTAAAGACCCTACAAGCATTAAAATTCACAAATGTAAAATGGCTTCGGCATGTTCTTGTGACTCGTTAACTCGTACTCCGGTTTTGAAGTATCTAGGTATAGATATTGATGAAAATCAATATCTATACCTAGAAAAAAGGTTCAAGATACAAATTAACAATCTGTCGGCACGAGTAAGAAAAGTCGTATACATTATGCGTAAATTGCGAAATGCAGCGTGCAAAGATACTTTAACAGAGGTTTATTATGCATTATGCCAGTCATTGATAGTATATTGTATTACGTGAGCTGCTGCTAAAACTCACATGCTGCAGGCCGAAATAGCTCAGAGATCTGTTCTGAAGGTAATGCTTCGAAGACCCTTTTTGCATCCTACCGAAAGCGTATATGAAGAGGCTGAAGTACTAAATGTGCGCCAACTTTTCATTTTGCAAACTGCGCTGAAAGCACATAAACAAGTGCTATCTTCCCCTGACTATCAAGCGATCGCTAGTCGTCGAGGGTACCGAGTCCCGAGGCCTGCCATAAAAACTAGTTTCGCACAACGCTTCGGAGATTTTATTATTAAGAACATTTATGGCAAAGTAATAAAAAAATGTAACATTAAAAACAAGACAGTAACTGAAGCAAAATATATTATACAGAAATGGTTAAAAACGTTAAGTTATGATAATACAGAGGACATTTTAAAGACTGAACAGTGAGTTTGTGTTCGGATGGGAGGGTAGGAGAGGGAGCCTACAATTAATATAGCTATATATTTAGACTTAGTTTTGAGCCTTCCCATTTGAGTGTACAGTCATTGTCATGCCTATATCTATAATTACACGTATGTTTATATGGCACGTTCACTCACTTTATACATGTACAATTAATTACTCAACCGATTTGTAAAAAAGGTTTTTTTTTTTTTTTTTAGTTTTTCTCTCTGAGGCAACCGTTTACGTGTTAACTTGGGATAAAGGTTGCCTCGGTACAGGCTTGCCTAGTGAGGCAACCAAAAGATTATACTTATCTGTAAAATTAAGTCTACCTATAACCACTAAAATAACTATTAATTTATTCCACTGCTTGTAATGTGTATTGTGTGTATTATAGTAATAAAAAAAGATTTTTCATTTTCATTTTCAATATAGAGTGATGTCAAATGGTAATTGCAATATTTAAAAATAAATGTGTATAAAATTCAATTAATAACATTATTATTTATTATTATTGTAATAAGTACAAAAAAATCATTGTTAATAAATACATTTTGTGTAATCGTGTAGTTAACAATAACTGTTAAATCTTTGCTTTGAATAATTATTATTTATGTCACTATATTTTAAATACTAATCACACGCGTCTAGCCATAAGAACATTGCTCTGCCGCGGCAGACGTATCGGCATCATAAGAAGAAGCTTGGCCTTCTTACATTCTACTTCTGCACCAATTTGCTTCCATATTATTAATGATTTTCCTATTTCCTCCAAATCAGCTTTGTTTTTATTGAAGGCGATTTCTTTCTGTTTACAAGAACATGTTTTAGGAGGAGCAGGGGCCGGTACGAGAACCAAACCGCGTCTCCCGGGCCACTCTTGCGATATAGGCAGGACGACCTGTGCTAATTGAAATGCTTAGGGCAAGATCCTGGTGTCGACGCTGGAGGAAGCTGCTGCGCCTGGCAGCACAGGCCAAACTGGATTGTACCTCGTTCTCGGGAGTTGCTCGCTCGCCTGCAATATTTGCATTGATAGGAGGCTTACTGGCATTTATATATTGTGTTGCAATTGACATTTGTCCCACTTGGTGCTCTCACACTAAATTGCCTATCTTGAGTGGTTTTAAGCATGCTCCGGTAGCTGCGTCATCCGAAAGAAATGTTCCTTTCCGGACGTCGTGGCATGTACGAAGGAGCAACTGAAACGTCTACATTTACGATTCTCGAAATCTCGACAAAATATATATACTCCTCCTAGTTGGGTCAGGGCTACTTCGTGAGCATATTATACAAGAGTTTCCTTTGCAATTACCTCTTATAAAATCTTTGCACATGGTTTAATTCGCAGTTTCCGGCGCTTTTTCCTACATCGCCTTTGTTTGATCGTAGTCTATTTTCAATTCGCTTTATTTTCTTCAGATTCAATCAATGAGTTGTGTTCGTAACCGTCGTCTACAATTTCTTCTTTAAGAACGAAATTAGGTAGACAGTTTGGTGAAGGGGGTTAGGTTGTTTTATTTATTTATTTGTAGGAAAACATCAGCTTCAAAGCCTACAGTTTTCACATATAGTGGCAATAACATCAAACAATAAAGAAGAAAACAGAGAATTTGACAATATATCACAAGCATGTTAATTTAAATTTATATAGTATATATGCACACAGGTTGTAACTGGAGGGGTAGATCATCGGCAGCAGAGTGGTCGGGACCTCAATATCTATCGAATTAACCTAAGATATGTTCAGCGATATTCAATGGTTCAAAACTTATTGCAGTTTTTGTAGAATTTAAATAAAAATCCGATTTTTGACTGAACTAGCCAAGTGTAGCTAAACTCTGCAGTATGTGAACATACACTGGACCAGCCAAATCATTACATACGGTTCGATAAACCACAAGTCCTCGCCAAGGAGAATCGCTACATGCCGAGAATGCTACGCGAGGCTATTGAAATAAGAAAACACCTCAATTTCAATAGAGAAGATTGTTGGCAAGTACCACCTTCTTGGGATCCAGTCCTAAAAATAATCAAGTCACAAACACAGAGATCTACTAAAAAACGTTCGGACACCGTGAGCGATTTTTGTGTGAATCGGAACATATATAAATAATCCATCCATGTCGGTAGATGTAATAATTGAATAACCAATGTAAGACAAATATCACCTTAGTCTTCCTGCGACCACGGACGCTGCGAAGCGTCCGAAACGTCAGGTTCAACAAAATAAATAAACTACGCGATATTTCCGTTAAAAATTGTTTAATTCAATGTAGCTAAACTATTGAGACAACGATTGTGTTTGTTTTTGGCGAGTAATTTAATAGTGAACCTTACGGATAAATTATACTATTTCGAGTGTGGTTATTATTGTTACTACACTGCATTTTACAATTTAATGCCCAAAGGTATTTTTTTATCTACCTGAGCCATACACAATAGATAGCAGCGGCTAGTAGTTTACTTCGAATTACAACTAAAAATCATATCCCTGTCTCGCTCTTACATTGCTATGATTGGTAGGATGGGTAGCGTGGTACTTTAATAGTCGTTGTTTTATTCGGAAGGGTTTCTTATCAACTACTTTGTTTGATCGTTTGTCGTCTGCTCTTACTTTCGTTAGGTGTCTTATTAAATGATTGTATCTATCAGCTCGGCTTGTTTATTGGACATTGATTATATGCTCACTGATTTGGATAGTTGTTACCTCGGAACGAAGACTGTGTACGTAACTGGACTAATCGAGTTGTGCTGCTGCTGTGTGTGTCGTGCTATCATGCTGTATTCCCCGCGAGAATATGCAGAAATGTTTTATTGTTACGGTGCGTGTTTAGGAGAAATTTTGTCACGACTACCTCAATATGGGTATCAAATGAAAGGGCTCGACTAGGAGAACACAGTTCACTATGAAAAAAAATTATAATCCAAGATGGCCGCCGCTACAAAATGGTGGTTTACACATTTTGTCACGACTACCACTATATGGGTATCAAATGAAAGGGCTTGACTAGTAGAACACAGTTCACTATGAAAAATAATAAAATCCAAGATGGCCGTCAACAAAATGGCCGGTTACATATTATTTTCTCACAACAAAGTCTTTGGAAGGATTATGCATTGAGGAATTAGATTGCGGCAAATTGTCAGGAAAGAAACCGTGTAATAATGAGGCACTAAATTAACTTAATAGAATTAGAAGTACTATATAATGAAAATAAAAACTACAAACTTGAAAATAAAAATTATGTAAAAAATAATTTTAATTTAAACGCTTTTATTGAAAATAATGTACTAAAAGCTAAAAAATAATTCGGTAGATCCCAGGTTCCAGTCATCACACCCCTCTCCCTCATAAATCTAAGGCATTGATCTGACAAAAAAATAAAATCGTTGGGCGTAGCGTAAACTGAGTTGACTGGATGGAAACAATTCAATAAAATCGTTTAAATTAAAATTATTTTCTACATAATTTTTATTTTGGTGTCACCATAGGTAATATAGTTCTACAGCGTTTATGACAGTTTGCAATAGATTTATTGCCAAAACCTGGTAAGAGAATCAACAAAAAAATATGTGGGAATCATGTGCCCATAACCTGGTTAAGGGTTAAGGCAAAATTATTATTTCAAAAATGAGTGGAGGTGACGTAGTATCAACTCATATTCAAGAACAATGGCTCTAAATCACAACAAGCTTGCGGAATATTGACAAATTTAAAATCGCAAGATGGTTAGGTGATGATCAATCCTATGCGGAGTTACACGGTTTTAGCGATGTCTCTGAAAGGGCATAAGCTTCATTATTTATAATAATATCATTTATTTGCAGACCAGAGATCCATACTTTACAGCTTTTATAATTAATAAGAATACAATACAAAATCAAATAAAATACATCATAATCAAATCAAATGTCAAAAATAAAATAATAATAATAATAGGAATAATACATAAATCAAAATATTACGTAAATTATAAAATCGATATACAATTAAAATTGTCGTGCTCGCTCTCGAGGCACTGGCGCATGAAGTTGCCACCAGTGCCTCAGGAACGGGCCGTCCGTCCGTGCTGCGATGACCGCCAGGAGGCTATTAGACCTGCCCCGCATCCGACGCATCATGGACGCCGCTCGTTTACGCATCGTAGCGTAGAAGCAGTCAACTCTGGCTTCGGCGAACATCCCAGATGCGCTACAGAAGCGGGACAGTCGAAACAAAGTCCTGAATGCATTATTATATTGAACACGGAGGGCGCCGTATGCTTTTTGCGAGTAGTGAACCCATAGGCTGCTGGTATAAAAAGAGGTGCAATAGGCTCGAAACAGTGTTATCTTTACTTCTCTAGAGCACCTAGCAAACCTACGGGAAATCATATTCGCTCTAACTGACAACGCCCTCCGTTCACGCTCAATATCCTTGTCATCTTTCATGTCATCGGTCACAATATGTCCTAAATATTTAAATTGTTGTACCCGCTTCAAAGGCATACCGTCCAGTCTAACGGGAGGCACAACAGTCGGATATTTCTTTATAGTTTTTATAGTTTTATTTTAGTTAAAAACAACTAATAACAGTGATGTGCCACTTATAAGAGCTGTTACTGCAAAAACATAGCTCGCACCTAGGGCTAAAACGCTGATATTGCCACGTTTAGAATTATGTGGACCTGTCTTACTTTCTGTATTTATGAATAAAATAATTGATGTTATGCCGAACGGAACATGCGTCCCAGTGTATAGGTGGAGCGATTCTCTCATGATATTGGGATGGCTTCAAGGGGAACCGTCCGAACCGTCACCGGTTTTTGTTGCAAAGCGAACAAAATAAGTTATTGATACTATTGCACCGTCGCACCCACTGTGCGATTCCGATTAATAAAAAAGTGGACATTGATGTTACAGTCCCAAGATATTTTTTTTATTGTTAACACTGTGATAACCAATAAGACAAAAAAAGGATATTATCCTACCACAACTATTTCCTAGTAAAAAAATATCATTATATGTTTTTTTTTTGTATGGAAGAAATTACATTTTTGTTAATTTCTCAAAAACCTTAGCAGGTGTCAAGATGGCAATCACATGTTAGAGAAAAAGTTATTCTGAGTATTTCATTGGAAGATACTATTTACTTATCTCTGCGTCCTTTGAAGTTTTTTAAATTGGAAATATGGAATATTTTTAAACGTATAAAACTCGACCTATCATGGATCGCAGCATAACGGACGCAGCCTATTGCTGTCATACATAGGTGTTTTTTATTTCGCTAAAAGGATATTGATACACATCGGTTTGTGTCTATCTAGAGATATTTAGTCTGCTTTGCCTCAATATGTCTAAACAAGGCAAAGCTAATGAGTCACTGCCCGCTTCAGAAAAAGAAATACTGCGGGATATATCAGTTGTAAGACGTAATATGTTGTTTTCGCGTTTGCAGGGGATATACGATTTATCAGTAGGAATTAGTAACGAAGAAAATCGTATAAAGTTCGCTTCTGCCGCTATATGTATAGATACGCTGCGTGACGAGTTCGGAAGATTATTAGATGAGTACAATGTGCTTAGTATGCAAACGAATCCTACCGCTAAACCCGAGTATCAGGCGTTAGATGTCTTCGAAGACTTGTATTGGAGAGTGGAACGTACGTTGTCTACTATCGACGGAGGTAGGCGGGAAGCATCTACGGTTAATATACGACCATCGCGACCGTTTCTGCCTCCTCTTCAATTAGTGAAATTCGATGCTGATATTCGTTCGTGGAACTTATTTTATGGAAGTTTTTATGTCAACCGTACACGACAACCCTACTTTGTCTAATGCTGATAAATTGCATTATTTGCTCGGTCAATTATCCAGCAAAGCGCAGTCAGCGTTCGCCGGCATAACTCCGTGCTCAGATAATTACGAACTCATAGTTAATTCGCTGATCGATAAATACGATAATAAACGTACGCTCGCATCCACATATCTTAATCAGATTTTCAACTGTAAATCCTTCAATACCGTGACCGCTAGTATCATTGAGTCTTTTTTAGACAAATATGTTAGCGCTGCAAGCGCTTCAAATACTTTAAATATTCCCGATTTGACGGATTTTATATTCTTACATACCGCTTTAAAAAAGTTAGATTCGGAAACAGTTCGTTCGTTCGAAATGCATTCACGTAAAGAGAAGTGTCCTACTTTCACTAATTTAACTTTATTTCTAAAAGAACAATTAGATATTGTTCAACGTTCCGCGCACATCAGTTCACCATCGGCTCCGAGTTCAAGCACCAAGCGCTCGGACCACGTCGGGCAGTTCAAGCCCCCGCGACCGCAATCTTACGTGACTGTGTCGATTCATAGGTGTCTTTGTAGCGATGTAATTCATGAACATTTATACAAATGCTCGGCGTTCAATGCAATGAGCCCGCGTGATCGTTACAGAAGCGTAAAGGAACGTAACGCTTGTATAACCTGCTTAAGTTTTAAACACAAATTAACGAACTGTAACTCTAAATCAAAGTGCAGATCGTGCAACGGTAACACCACAGCATGCTACATTTTGAAAATCAATAACCAATACCACGTCGAACTATGCCACCGCGCCCGTTATTACGTCACCGCTACCCATCGCTGTGGCCGAAACAATGCGGCCGCCTACCGCGACGCACGCGCGTCCTTCGGAAGTGTCGTTGTGTTCGACTTCCATCGCCGCGTCGCCGCTCACGCTCGATCGTCAAACGCGTCTCGTGATACTTGCGCGCTCAGTGCGCAATGTACTGCGAATACAACGGTGCTCCTTGCCACCGCGCAGGTGCTCGTTTGCGATGCACAAGGCACGGAGCATTCGGTCCGTTGTTTACTTAATAATGTAATAGTGCCTCGCAAAGTAACTTTATAACGTTAGAGTGCTGTGAGCGGTTAAATTTGAAATTATATATTAATGATTGTGTGACGGTTAGTGGTATAGGTGGTACTGAAAAACGCACGCACGGAACGGTTAATTTTCAATTCGCGTCACGCTATAATAATAATTTAAATTATAATATTTTATCACTCGTGTAACGTATTGAAACATCCGAGTCTAGCGAACAACTGTTTATTCAGAAACACCGACATACATATTTATTAAACTACCTACAACATCTTTCCCCAACAAAATTCAAAGTTTAATAATATAAGTAACAATAAGCTGCAGCCATGTTTGACATAAACAAAGTTACATGTTGCAATAAAATCAAAAAGGTCTAATACACATTTTATAAATTGTTAGTTTTCTTTCGAGTAAGAGGTGGAGAATAACTACTTTGAAGGCTAAGCCCTACCGATGTATTATCACCGGGTGACACCGGATGATACGACTCATCATCTGAAATGTCACAAAAATCACCTTCGTCGCTACCTTGTACAGTTAGGTCCTTAGATTCTAATTGCGTACCATTGGGCACTTCAGATTTCTCAGACACTGTCTTCATCAGATGTCGACGATTACGACGATAAACCCCTCTTTTGTTTTTTATTATACAAGATCGCCGTGTTCCCGCTCTTCCAACTACAGTCCCTCTAATTTTTTCATTATTATTTTCTAACATAATAACATCATCGCCGACATCCAACTCCGGCAATGGATTACAATGTTTATCATAGTAATATTTAGATTTTATTTGTTTATCTACTAAGGCATGGGTACATTTTCCTTTGACATGATAATTTAACTTTAACAAATCTGGATGAACCGGAAGTCTGCATTTCAGCCTACGTCCCATCATTAAAAGTGCAGGAGAATCCAAATTATCACGGGGAGTATTTCGGAAGCTTAACAAATTTAAATAAAAATCTGAGTTACTGTCTATAGATTTTTTAAGAATTTTTTTTACAGTTTGTACTACTCTCTCACTTTTGCCGTTAAACTGAGTATAGTAAGGAGATGACGTTATGTGAGCAAACCCCCATTCGGCAGCAAACATTTTAAACTTACGACTAGAATATTATGGGCCATTATCGCTGATTATCCAACTATAGGGCCATCAGTTTGATCAGCTTAGCAGCAAAAGTATATGGAAAGGTGATTGAAAGGAGAATGAGGGTAAAATCCGATGAAATGCTGTGGGACGCACAAGGAGGTTTCCGAAATGGAAGGGGATGTACGGATCAAGTTTTCTCGCTCCGCAATATCGTAGAGAAGCATCTGGCCATAGACCGGAAGGTTTTCTGCGGTTTTGTGGATCTTGAGAAAGCCTTTGATAGGGTTGTGCGAAAGGAACTGTGGGACATATTGCCGAGATATGGGATTGACGGTTCACTGCTCCGTGCTGTGCAGTCCACTTACAAGGATTGCTCAGCATGTGTGCGGATAGACGGTGGCATGTCACCCTGGTTTGATGTCAAAATTGGTGTCAAACAGGGTTGCATGCTATCTGCTAGGCTGTTTATCCTGTATCTCGATAGTTGTCTGCAGAGAATAAGGTCAACGAATGTGGGATTGCGCATGGGTGACCAAGTGGTGAACTGTCTGCTGTATGCAGACGATGCCGTGCTATTAGCAGATACACCATCTAAACTGCAAACACTGGTCACAGCGATGAAAGACGACTGTATGGAGAAAGGCTTACTACTGAATGCGAAGAAAACAAAGATAATGGTATTTGAAAGAGAAGAATCCAGAACTAATGTAAGGATTACGATTGATGATGAAGTGTTGGAACAAGTGGATGAGTTTGTATATCTTGGATGCGCTTTCAGCAGGGATGGAAGGTACACCGCAGATGTGGAAAGACGAGTGAGTGCTGGGAATAGTGTGAATGGAGCGTTGGGAAAACTTCTTGGCAGTAAAATCCTGAGCCAGAAGGCACAACTCGCTATACACAATGCAGTGTTGGTCCCAACGCTAACTTATGGAAGCGAGAGTTGGGTATGGCAGAAAGAGCATGAAAGTAGAATAAACGCGGTTGAAATGCGAGCGCTGCGCAAAATTTGTGGCGTAAGGCTCGTAGACCGTATTCGCAATGATGATGTTCATACTTTTCACACCAGCTTCGGCTAGTCCAGCAAATATAGGAGAATAACAAGGCACGAAATTAAAATTGACACCTTTTTGTGCTGAAAAGTCATGAAATTTCTTTTGATGTTCGCTACAATTTTGTAATTTATACAATTCGTTTAGTTGCCTATTGGCACATTTAAAGGTTGATGCATTATCACTATAAATGTCTGTAGGCAGACCTCTACGTGATATAAATCTTTTTAAACAAGCTAAAAATGTTTCTGTCTTCAAATCAGAAGCCAATTCTAAGTGTATAGCCTTAGTCGAAAAACATACAAAAATGCATACATAAGCTTTAGTTTGGATGGGTCTTCTGATGCGCGCTTGTTTTATAATTATCGGCCCCGCATAATCTAGACCCACCTTTTGGAAAACTCTACAAGTATTGATTCTAGGCGCAAAAAATATACAGGGTCTTTGCTAATATCATATTCACCTATATCTATGACAGTACCGTGTCCTTGTTGTATGTACTCGTGTATAATTTTTTTATAAAGATCATACAACATAGCATCCTTGTGGAGACGTGACTCTAAATTAATATATCGTGCCAATGCTAAGTTAAATGAGTTACCAAGTGTATTATGTATTGATTCCAATGACAACTTAAGCGGCAACGCAACATGAAATTTTTTGTTTTCACTATCCAACTTAACTGTTTCACAAACTTCATGTTCAGGTAATTTATCAGGAAAAAATTCAGGAATGCTTTCAGTCTTCCAAAATGATGAAAGAGTATTATCTAATGTGTTATCACACATTGTGCAATATAATGAGGTTACCTGTTTTCGATTGTTAGTAGCAGTAGGAAATGAACCTGCAAGTACGCAACCGAATTGTGTATGTAAAACTGGAATTGCAGCTGGAGCATCGCCATCTCCCTCTCGGCATGCCACTTTTATGCTAGTCGGATGCTCAGGTGGCAACAACACCTGGAATAGCACATCAGCACCTAATAAAATATGGATCTCACTTGGCACGTTAAAATTATTGTCGGCCAAAATAATATTTGGGGGCATTGCAATATTATCTAAGGGAATTTTATTCTGTGGCAACTTAGATGTAATTGTATCCAGTATGTGACAAGTAACGGAAATATTAAAATTCCTTACAAGTGAAAATATTTGTAAGCATACAGCTTCTTTGACATTACTAATGTTGTTCCCAATACCTATTACAGGCGTGTTTATATGATTGGGTTTTAATTTTAATAATTGTACAAGCTCCTTTGTAATAAATGACGCTTGAGACCCGCTATCGAGGAGGGCTTTGACATGCACCTCCGTTCCATTGCTCGCTATAAGTTTAACACGAGCTGTTGGCAGAAGCACTTGCATGGATTTGGATTTCATGAATAGCGTCACTGGAGATTGTGCTTTATCTTGGTGAAGTAAAGTGTTGTGCTTTTGTTTGCATACTTCACATTTAAAGAAAAATCTACATCTTTTATTATGATTATTTAAACAAATTTGACACATATTATTGTCTGTGACAAACTTTAATCGGTCCTCAGCAGTCATGAGTTTGAACTTCGGACAAGTAAATAATTTATGTGTTGCCTTACATAGCTTGCAAACTGGTGGCGATGGTGCTGTCTTTGAAGCAGCTCCTGCATCATCCTTCACAGCAGCGGCCATGTGAGCAACCCTGGGCGGAAGAGGTGTATAGACCTTCTCAGCATTCTCTAGAGCAAGTGCCCTTTTTTCTAAAAATTCAAGCAATGATTTAACAGATGGGCTGGTGTTTCCGACAAGCTGAAACTCCCTATTGCTGATGATGTCCAACTTTCTGGTCAGAACACACAAAACAATTGCATCCCATTGTTCAATTTCATGATTTAAATTTTTTAATGCTGCGAGTTGTTGTTTAATTACAGATACAAAATTTCTAATATTAATTGCAGTCGATTTAAAAATAGGCTGAATATCTAATAATGTATAAATATGTTCATTAGTAATTTTATACAAATTATTGTACCTGTCTTCAAGAATTTTTCTAGCTTGTAAGTAACTGTCATCTGTGACAGGCAAATTTTTTATAAGATCGAATGGTTCGCCTTGTATATAACTTCTTAAATAGAACAATTTTTGCACATTTCTAAGAGATTGATTACTATGAATTAACGCCTCATAAATTTCGATAAAAGGTTTATAATCTGAATATTTACCTGTGAATGTCTGTACAGAAATATCAGGCAGTTTTTGACTAAAACACGGCGGCAATTGAGCAGGCAGGATTATTTCATCCTTTAAGCACTTTTTTATCGCAACTAAGGCGTCTATATATTTTTGCTCGACAGCATCGTACTCATCGGCAGATGGCTCGACCGCACATATTTCAAGATTTAATTCCTCAAACTTAAAAAATGCCGATTTGAGTCGTTCTTCTTTGAGTAGCGCTGACTCACGTTCGAGGACGACGTCTTGATCATGAAAACTGTTGTAGTATTTTGTAATAACACCTTTCATTGCTGCCCGTTTTCTAGTCAAAGCTGTTAAATTGGAATTATTGGATGAATCTCCTTTTTGTTCCATCATGGCGATATTTCACAATTATCAAATACACTGATTAAAATGATGATTAATACTGAACAAAATAAAGCCTTATTGCAATACTAATAGAAAAAATAATAATTGTACAAGTACGCAAGAAAACAAAATGTCCGACGCAAGCAAATGTGAACGCTTGCGCTCGCTTGGTAGAGCAGTTCATTTCCGCTCTGCTCTGCAATACCGACGACGCGTGCGCTGGTTGGTCGCTCAGGAAAATCGCGGCGCGAACGTTTTGGTTTGGCGAATGGAGACTCGCTTCGCGGCTGTAGGTAGACTACTATGGCGGAAACGCACTAGCGCCACATAGTGAAGATGCCGGAACAAATACGTATTGAAGTTTCTTGATGCAAAATGTCGACCGGAAACAGAAATTGAAAAATTGTAAGATGATATGTATAATGCTCCTCTTATTTTTGTTGTAGCACTGCACTGCACTGTTTTTATTGTTTTGGCGAATATCTTGGCTGGTTTTGATTGATCCGCGGCGGTGATTTTGGCACGCAGACTTGCAACTTATTGCACACGCAACTCAGCACGCTCAAAATAACACTTGTAATGCAGCAATCTTCTGTTTTTCAGTTACTGATGGTGATGAAGGACCATTATGTCTTGAATTGAGTGGACTGTAGATGTTTGGGCTGGTCACAGTAATAAAAAACACCTTTTGCATTACACTGCAGTTTATTGGCAGCCATTACCGGAGGGGAAGAGGGCCAGGCATTTACATTGCCACACATACAAACTATATTATATTGCCATATCCTAAAATAAAAATAATAACAAAAATGTTGAATGTTTCAACAATGTTTTCCTACCATATCAAATCGTAAACTAACCAAAAACAAAAAATGAAACAGACCACAATAAATAGAAATAAGATTTGCCATTACTTTCAAATTACATCTGAATGCAAAAAACATAATTTGCTACATGCACGTTTACATAAACCATTTTTCGTTTTAATTGTTACCACGCGGGTGATATTGTCTTTGCCCGGGTGTTTCTCAACTATTCTACCTAAAAGCCACTTAGCAGGTGGCAAATTATTGTATCTTATGATAACTATATCGTCAATCTCAGCCTCTGTCTTTTTTGTGAACCATTTGTATCTTTGATTTAACGTTACTAAATATTCGTCGGACCACTTTCGCCAATAATCACTAACTATTTTTTGCATAAGTTTCCATCTCCGCAGACCAGAAACTTGAACCCTAGAGTAGTCCTCGTCCGGTATAACAATAAGAGGCTCGCCTACTAAGAAGTGACCGGGTGTTAAGGGCAACGGATCATTTGGATCATTGCTCAAATAGGACAGAGGACGCGAATTTAAACATGCTTCTATTTGCGTTAGAACTGTAGATAGCTCTTCAAAAGTGAGCGTGAAGTCCCCGATAACCCTCTTTAAATGGGCTTTAGTTGAGCGTACACCTGCTTCCCATAAACCGCCGAAATTAGAAGAATGAGGTGGTATGAAGTGCCAGGTAGTGCCTTCCTTCAGCAGCAACTGGGCAATATCGCTAGGAAGTTGGGATACGGCGCTATTCAACATATTTCTCAGTTCTTTATCGGCTCCAACAAAATTAGTACCATTGTCGCTACATAGGTCCTGACAATGGACACGAATCTCCGGAAAGCAGCGATGAATCCTTGCGCCGTCAAATCAGATACGGCTTCGAGATGAATCGCTTTTGTTACAAAGCATACAAAGAGGCATATGTACCCTTTATATGCTTTGGAACCTCTGCCTGGTGAAAATCTAACGTTGATGTGTCCAGTAAAATCAACTCCTGTACTCTTGAACGGTTTGGTAGGTGTAATCCTTGCCCGCGGTAGGTCTCCCATGAGCTGGTTGTTATGTTGTTGAGAGTACCGAGTACAAGTAATACAGCTTCTATAAAACTTTTTAACACGCTCCCGGGCTCGAATTATCCAAAATTTGGACCTCAAAAGATTGAGCATAAGTTGTGGCCCCCCGTGAAGTGTCTTCAGGTGTGCATCTAAAATTATTAACCTAGTGAAATGGGATTCACTAGGTATAATCACAGGACACTTCTTGTTAAAATCTTCTTGGGCTTCCCTAATGCGCCCGCCAACTCTTAGAACCTCTTTCTCATCAAGAAATGGGCTAAGAGTGTGAAGCTGACTCTTTCTAGACACGCGTCCATAAGACCTTAACTGCTTAATATCGGCTTCGAAATAAAAATTTTGAGTATCTTTAATACAAATGATCATAACCTCATCGATTTCATGTTTTGTTACAATTCTGCCAGTTACTCTACGATCTTTTGATAGCAGGTTAAGAAATCTCCTACAATATGCTAAAATTCTTAAAGCTTTCTGAAAATTAGAAAATTTAGTCCAAAGAAATTCTTCCTTGGCCTGAACTACGGCAGTCAAAGTCTTAACGGACCTCTGTTCCTCGCTAGTTGAAAATGTTTGGACACACTCATACTCAATATTCTCGGACAAAAAATTTGGGCCAAACCACCATAAGTTATGTCTTTTCAGGTTTGAACTGGACAAACCACTTGACGCACAATCCGATGGATTGTCAGCAGTTTTCACGTGGTTCCATTGTTCGCTGTCTAACATGGTATGGATTTCCGACACTCTGTTGCTCACAAAAGTTGTCCAATGACTGGGCTCTCCTCTAATCCATGCCAGAACAACCATCGAGTCCGACCACGCGAATAACTGGTCTTTCGGTATTTTCAAGACTTGTGCTACCTCAAAAAGTAAATTAGTGGCCAGCAAAGCAGCACATAGTTCAAGCCGTGGAATTGAAATTTCCTTTTCGACTGGTGCTACCTTAGTTTTTGCTGTCACTAGGTGAACATGTGTATTTCCAGTGGTGTCTCTCACTTTGATGTAGACTGCAGCAGCGTAAGCAGCCTGTGATGCGTCTGCGAATGCATGTAATTCCACGCTATCACTTGCTCTTGTATTTAACCAGCGACGAATCTTAATATCTCGTACATTACTCAAATCGTTCCGAAATAAAAACCATTCATCCAAAAGTCCCGCGGTGAGAGTATCGTCCCAGCCTAAACGCGATTTCCACAGCTTCTGAATAAAGATTTTAGCTCTTATAATCACAGGTGCGATCCATCCTAAAGGATCGTAAAGTCGCGCTATTTCTGAAAGCACTCTTCGTTTGGTAACAACTCCACTCTCTTTAGGCAATTGGTAAGTATACTCGAATTCATCAGAATTTTTATTCCAGCAGATCCCTAAAATTTTAATTGCATCATCCGATTTGAAAATAAGCGGCTGATTAGAACCAGTACTATCTTGTTTGATATAATTAAGCAAACTTTCACAATTTGTACACCATTTTTGTAAACGAAAACCACCGGCCTTCATTAGATCATTCATTTGATCAAAAATGGTAATAGCTTCTCCTTCAGACTGGCATCCTGTTAAAAGGTCGTCCATATAAAAGTCCTCCAAAGTAATATTTGCCGCTTGAGGGCTTCTGTGCCTTTCGTCCTTAGCGAGCTGCTGGAGTGATTTCACTGCTAAATACGGTGCAGATGATGTCCCAAAAGTAAGCCTCAGTAACCTGTAGTGTTTAATAGGTTGATCGGGATGAGGTCTCCACAAAATTCGCTGAAAATCAGTGTCATTTTCATGAACGAGTACCTGCCTATACATTTGAACTAAATCCCCTGCTATGCAAATTGGATGTCGCCTCCATCTCATCAGAATATGCCGTAAGTCTTGCTGAAGTTTTGGTCCTACAAGAAGCGTGTCATTCAGCGACACGTTATTGATCCCCTTACTTGAAGCGTCGTAGACAACGCGGACTTTTGTTGTCTCCTTATCTCGTCTCTCAACCGGATGATGAGGAAGATAAACAACCTTGGTGTTATTTACCTCATCAAGCTCCTTAATCTCTCTCATATGACCCTGCTCAATGTAATCATCCATCACTTTCCTATATTCCTCATACAGGGTTGCCTTTTTGAGCAATCTCTTCTCGAGTATATGAAATCTTCGTCGCGCGATTAAATATGATTGACCGTATAAACATTCTGGATTAGGATCTTTGAACGGTAGACGAACTTTATAACGGCCATCATTATCTCTCTCTGTAGTTTTCTCGTAAATTTCTTCACATCTCATTTCTTCCCGTGTCATAATCTTTTGTATTACGTCTGGTTCCCTTTCAACTTCCCAAAATTTTTTCAAAAGTTCATCTTCCTTCACTCGTATATGCAAATTAATTACTCTCTGTTTTGAGGATGAAGCACTCTCAATTTGGCCTGACAAAACCCATCCAAATTGCGTATTTTGCGCAATTGGACCACTTTTGTTTGGATGTTTTAACAGACCGCTCAACACAATTTCGCTATGAACTTCCACACCTAAAATTACGTCTATTCGCCCAGGTAAACCATAATGAGAGTCCGCTAAAGTTAAATTTTCTAATTCTGGCCAGTCTCTAATACTAGTCTTACTCGTGGGAAGAAACGATGTTAGGGTACTCAATACAAAAGCATTTACCTGCACAGAAAACGTTGGGTTATGTAGGGACTCCAGCTTAAAATTAACCATATACTTAATTTTTGTTTCGCCCTCTCCTACACCGGACACACGACCACTCACGGGTACACGTTTCAAGCCTAGAGATTGAACGGTAGATTCTGTAACGAAAGAGGCTTCGGAGCCCTGGTCTATCAAAGCTCTAACAATTTGTGAGTAACCATTGACTGAGACCGCTCTAATCATGGCAGTGGCTAATAATACTTCACAACGATTGTCAATCGCGAAATGTGCAGTCACTCTTCTCTCTATGAAATGAAATGAAATCTTTGAAATGAAATGAAATCTTTGAAATGAAATCTTTATTTGCCAGAAACATGGTATGAACAATAGGTGTTAATATGTAAAGCTGTTCCAATGTTTCGTCATTGAATTGACGTGCAAATTTATATTATAATGTTAAATTTATATTACAATGAAATTAAGGATATATAACAAACTTATTAAAATTGTTGTAATCAATATTATTACCATACTATTATTCCAAATTATATTGTCAAAGGTTATATCATATACTAAAGGTCCGCTAAATTATTCTACATCTTTCAAAAATTAATAAAATGTCATTCCACAATTATTTATCTACTTACTACTACTTTTGTTGTCATTACAGTCAAATAAAATTTAATAATGTAAGAGTCAAGGTTTGTCAATTAATGCTGTATGAATTCATTGAGTTTGTAAAAGCAGCGTTCAGTTAGCCAGTGCTTCAATTTATTTTTGAAAAAATTTAATGGTAATTCTCTTATTTCTTTCGGAATTCGGTTGAACACTTTGACTGTCATGACGTTGCAATTTCTATATTGGAACGCACTTTTACAAGTAGGAAACTTCAATCGAGTTACATCTCTAGCCACGAAACTACGATTTTCATAAAATTTTTTAAACAAATGGGGATATTTTTTGACAAAAACTCCGATCTCGTATATGTATAAACACGTTAATGTCATAAGCTTTAGTTTTTTGAAGAGTGGCTTACACGATTCTAGTGGGCTTACATCACATATCGCACGAAGGCATTTTTTTTGAGCAATGAATACTTTTTGGCTCAAAGTCGAGTTACCCCACAGTACGATTCCGTATCTTAGTATCGATACTACATAACCGTGATATGCCATGAGGGCAGCCGCTTTGCCCGAATCTCTTTTTAGCCGTCTTAGCGCAAAAACAAAACTGTTAAGTCGTTTACACAACTGTTCCGTATGAGATTTCCAATTGCAATTTTGATCTATCGTAAATCCTAAAAATTTGATATCACTTGATTTAGAGATAGTTTTGCCGTCACATTTTAAACATATTTTTGTAGGTTTCGTGGAATAGTTACTAAATTGTATAAATTTGGTTTTCGTTGTGTTCACGCATAAGCCATTTTTTTCAAGCCAGTTCTTTATGCTTTCAATTGTGTTATTTAAAATTAATTCATAATCTTTCTCATCATCTGGGATAATGACAGAGACATCGTCTATACTCCCACTTGATGATTCCGCCGGCACGGAATTCTCAACACTTGTTACCGGCGTTATCTCTTGACTTTGACTCCTCTCGTAGTGCAGTAGCGTGTGGTGTCTGCGACCACACCGGCGGCAACATGTCGATAGACGGCAATTTTTCACTGCATGACTCGATGAAAAACAATTGAAACACAGTCTCTTGGATTGTACAAACGCTGATCTCTCTTGGGGAGACTGGTTCAGAAATTGTTGACACTGGTATAGCAAGTGTTGGCCAGGACACATTACGCAAGCGATCTTTTTCTTTTCTTCTTGAATTATTGAATGAAACGATTTCTGTTTGGATATTTGTTTGTGAACATTGTGATTTTGATTCTGTTTCTGCTGCTTACCATTATCCAACATCTCAAGTGTTCGAAATCTCGTTTCCAGAAATTTTACAAGTAAACTCCAAGTGGGCAATTCGTCAGAATCAGATTGACTAATTTGCAGTTCCCAAATTTTTCGTGATTCAGAATCAAGTTTAGACACCACCAAGTAGTTTATAATAACATCCCAAGAATCTGTATTGATGTCGAGATTATTAAGGCAGATGTTGTATCCAGAATTTGTTTAATTGAAGTCGCGGAATCGTTAATGACATTTGTTTGAGAAAATAGGCGTTTTAGAATCTCATTTGCGTTATATCTTTTGTTATTGTAACGTCGGATTAATTGCTTCCACGCTTCCTCATAGTTAGTTGCAGTTGTTGACAGATTTTTGAGTAAGTTAGCTGGTTCACCTGTAAGACTACTCTTTAAGTAATGTAATTTCTGTACCGCACTCAATTCGTCGTTATGGTGGATCAATGATAAAAACATGTCATGATATCCTTGCCACTCCTCGTAAGAACCGGAAAATCGTGGTAGCTGTACTTGTGGCAATCTTGCATGGTTGCTCACCGTTGCGGTTATGTTAGTATGCTCTAAAGAGGCCGTATGGGACGAGACGACAGGATTCCATTTCTTAAGATCGTCTTTTAACTTCGATTTGTAATCAGTATACAGTTCTTCGAATTGATCATATTTATCCTGTGTAAAATATTCATGCGTGCTAATAATTTTCTCCCTTTCCTCATTTGCGAGCGTTATTATCTTTGAATGTTCAATATCAAATTTTGACCATAATTTCTTAAGATTTTCCATTCTCGATTCAATATAAGAGACAGTGAGACGGTCCTTCGGAGACTTTTTATAATTAGCGTAACTTTTCACTAATCGTTCATAGCGATCCACTTGGGTAAGTATAAGTGCCTCCATTTTACACTAGTAACAATTGTTCGTTGTTTCAAACAAGTTCCACTAATCTTACGAATCACGCTTAGAAATGAAGTGCCTCGAGGGCGTGAAAATTCCAAGTCGATGACCGAATAAAACAAAGTCTTAAAACATGAACACCACAAAATGTTAAAGTCCACAACACGCTGAGAAACAAAGTCCCTGGGAGGTGTAATTTTTCTAAGTCTCTGGGGAGCGAAAATTTTCTAAGTCCATGAACACGGCCAGAAACTAAGTCCCAGATAATATTAACACTATGAAATGTTAAAGTCCACCGACCCGCTGAGAAACTAAGTCCCTGGGAGCCGTAAATTCCCAGATAACACTCCAAACACTAAGTCAATGGTTCACTTTTCACGATTTTTCTAAGTCTAATGTTAACACTTGTTCACTTTACTATTCACGATTTTTTTACAAGTCCACTTAACTTCTTCCCGGGTTTCGGCACCAGATGTCGCTGCGTATGCGTCGAAATAAAACTTCACAAACTACTGCAAGAACTCGATTTATTAAAAATATTCAATTCGATATCGACTATCCGATGAGCGAAACCATAGTGTGATTTAATTTTGCTTGTGCTGCCATCTCTTAGAACTTTTAGACAATACAAATATTATACTGATTTAAATTGAATCAAATTATATGGGGATTGCAAAACACTATTTAATATATAATCACAAAAATATTTTATCTTCACACTTGTCACTTTTAAGGGTAGTCAGAGCTGATATAAAATTTAATATCATTCAAGTCTAAACGTTTTAGACAGATACCTATGTTGCTATTGTTAAAAAAAATAAGATTTGTACAGTTAGATTTTTTTTATGAATGTATTTAAAAATTATTATGGAATATCTAAAAGCATCAATATTTTTATTGTAGATATTTAATATTGTAAGTCTTTATTATTATCTCTGTGGAATGGTTAAAAGGTTATAATTTTTCTTACTTCCGGTTAAAAGACGGCGGCTATGAATAATTCAAAATGGCGGGTTTTGAGCAGAATGCAATGGCGCGGCATCAAGTACGCATGTCCATTTTGTAAAATACTAAAATAAATTGAAATAAAACTTTATGCGTGTTTATTTCTTTAATAATTCAGAAGTGACAACATATTCTACGCTCACTGAGTAAGTTACTGCAAGTTAGAGGTATGTAAACTTAATTTAATTAAAATCATTTCAATTGTAAAGATAGTATTATGGTTTATTACTTTGCTGAATTTAAATGAGATATTCGTACAGTAACGTAATGAAGTTAATATGAGTCACATTATTATACTGCAGTTTACACTTTAATGCATGTTATGTTTTTTTTAATAAATTAGAAACTTCTTTGACTAATAAGTTACTACTTTATTTATAAGTTTGTGGTATCATTTCATCGCCTGACTTATATACTAGTATGTTATCGGCGTGTCTGTAATTTGTCAGCTAATAAAAATAAAAAGTACCTTCTATTAAGCGTTAATTATTTTAAAAGTTTTTGTTAGTATCTCCGCTTATCGAAAGTGATCTATTTGGTTGTAAAAATACTTGGATACATATGAACTACTAATATAAGAGACACAGATGATAATGATTTATATTTTTTTTTCTCAGCAGTTAAATCCATTTTGTCCTTATCCGTGTTTACCCACAGCCTTATCCAACATGTCTGATCGTTATACTCCACCTATTGAGGAGGTGCCGAAATCCGTGATGAAAAAGAAAAGTAGGGTTCGTAAAAGACTTAGTAGTACATCTAGTGATAGCTCGCCTTCCAGTACCACCCGACGGTCTCGTACGAGATCGCGTCATAAGTATTTTTGTGAACGGAAGCGCCGACGTGCTTCCTCAAGCTCGTTGTCAAATTCTCGTGGTAGTTCTCGCGATAGTCGTGAACGTAAAATGTCGATTAGTAGCAAAACTCTTATCAAAAGCTTAGTGTCGGCGTTACAAGAAGGAAATTCCCGAAGTACTGCTTCGTCTAGTGTCCACGGTGGACAGAATATTATCAACGAATTCGATCCCAAGTCAAAATCGCAAACAATGAAAGATTGGCTTTCAAAAATAAACGAAACCGCTGAGATATATGGTTGGTCGGAGCGACAAACAATTTTTTACGCGCTGCCTAAGTTATCTGGTCTTGCTAGAAAATGGTATGACGGACTAACGACTGTTAAATATAGTTGGGCAGAGTGGCAACAGAAATTATTACGCGCGTTTCCTTGCGATCAAAATTAGGTATGGAGATTTATTGATGGAAATGTTACAGAGAAAGAGTAGAAGGAGTGAAACTCTTGTTGAATACTATTATGATAAAATCATGCTCATTAATCTTTGCGAATTAAAAGGACGTCAAGCTGTAGACTGTATTGCGCATGGAATATTTGATCCTAATACAAGAATGAACGTACAAGGTGCTCATTATGACGATCCTGAACAAGTATTATCTTATTTTAGAAATATTTCCAATAAAGTAATCGATTCCTTGCCCTTTCGAAAATCTTTTACGGATACTCGCGATTCGGCAGATAGTCAGATTAAAAAGCAAACACTGGATACATCAATGTATAATAGAAGATATTCTACAACAGCAATAAGATGTTATAACTGCAATGAACACGGTCATACTGTTAGGAGATGCAAGAAAGATATAGTTAGGTGTAATAAATGTAAGCGTTATGGACATTTGGAAAAAAATTGCTCGTCGAACGTGATTATTGCTAAGACGGTTGAAAACAACAGTAAACTCGATACCACACAAAAAATTTTTCTTTTAGACGAAACCGTAAAAAGTAACGATAAATATTTCAAATCGGTAACAGTTAATGACTCGGATATGACTGCTTTCATAGATCTTGGTAGTGAGTGTACTCTCATATCTGAGGATAAATGTGATATGTTAAATCTTGATACAAGTAATTTACCCGTATTAAAAGGCTTTGGTAACTCCTCTATTATACCTAAAGGGAGAATTAAACTTCATGTTATGGTTGATCTTGTAGATGTACAAGTATTAGCATACGTAGTCTCCAGATCTTTGTTACCTGCTGATATCATAATTGGGCAGTCGATAACAGAATTGCCGTCGGTAAGAGTATTTAAGACTGACAAAGAGTTAATACTATATCAAACCGTTAATAATAGAACTAATTCTATTAAAATAAAACCCGCTGATTGGGTCGAACTTAATCGAGGTAATACTGTGGTTAATGTGACCTCAGTACCAGCTTATAACGGCCTAGTGACTGTAACATCGGAAGTAAGATATGGTAGTCACTATTTCATCATGCCGGGACTTTATTCATTCAAAGAAGGTTATGGAAAAATACTAGTAGTAAGCCTGGATGATAATAAGGTTACGTTACCTAAAGGTGAAATAATAGCCAGAGGACTGGTGGTACCTCAGTTAATTTCTCCAATTTCTTTCGATGAACGGACTTGTACTTTTAACGTGCGACGAATAACTGAAAACTCAAGTCCTATTAGCATAGACGACATAAATATTGATGAAACTCTCGAATATAACGTACAGTATCAACTTAATAATCTATTAAATGACTACAGGGATTGTTTTGCGTTCTCTACGGATGAATTAGGGCAAACCTCTGTCGCTGAAATGCAAATAATATTAAGTGATTCTACACCAGTAACTTCCCGCCCTTATAGACTATCACTAGCAGAAAGGCATAAAGTAAATACTATAGTTGACGAACTTTTACGAAATAATATCGTACGTGAATCTAATTCCAGTTATGCCAGTCCGATCATACTTGTAGCTAAAAAGAATGGTGAATCAAGACTCTGCGTTGATTACAGGGCCTTGAATCGTAAAACCGTCAAAGACAAGTATCCTATGCCCTTAATAGATGACCAAATAGATAACTTACAAGGTCAAAAATATTATACTACCCTTGATCTTAGTCAAGGCTATCATCAGATTCCCATGTCTGAGAAATCGAGACACCTTACGGCATTCGTCACTCCGGATGGCCATTTCGAATATAACAGAATGCCATTTGGGTTGACTAATGCTCCGGCAGTTTTTCAACGTATGGTTCACTCGCTTCTAAAGAAACTTAAGATTCCTGGTGTAGTAGCTTACATGGATGACATAGTTATTGGGTCTAAGTCAGTTCAAGAAGGCATTGAGAAATTAGATAAGGTTTTATCAATGTTACGTGGGGCAAACTTAACTCTTAATGTCAAGAAATGTCATTTTTTTAAAAGAATTATAAATTACTTGGGGTTTGAAATGTCTGAAAAAGGAGGAGCACCAGGAACAAAAAAAATAGAAGCTGTATCTAATTTTCCCACACCTCGGAGCGTTCATGAAGTTAGACAGTTCATCGGTCTAGCTAGTTTTTTTAGGCGGTTTGTAAAGAATTTTGCGAGTATTGCTAGACCCTTAACTTCGTTAACCAAGGCAGACGCTAAATGGACTTGGGGAATTGATCAAATTAACTCTTTCAATAAAATCAAACAAATACTGGTGACAAGGCCTATTCTATCTATATATAATCCCGAATATTTGACAGAGCTTCACACGGACGCAAGCTCTTTAGGGATAGGAGGTATCTTATTACAGCGTGCTAACGAAACGTCTCCACTTAGGGTAATTGCGTATTTTAGCCGACAAACGACTGCAGAGGAGCAGCATTTTCACTCATATGAGCTTGAAACCCTGGCAGTCGTTATGTCTCTGAACCGTTTCCGTGTCTATTTACTTGGCATTAGTTTCAAAGTAGTAACGGACTGCAACGCACTGAGAACCACTTTGACTAAGCGTGATCTTGTTCCAAGAATAGCTCGCTGGTGGTTATTGGTCCAAGATTTTGACTTCACTATAGAATACCATCCTGGATCTCAACTAAAACATGCAGATAGTCTAAGCCGCAATGCGCTACCAATTGTTGAAACAGAGGAGTTTAATGTTTTGAGCATTTTAAATATATCTACTGATAAACATTCTATGTTAGCTGTACAGTTAAGTGATCCTCGTTTAACCCTTATTAAATGTATCCTAGACAAAAACTGCTCGGAAGCGAAGGATATTAAAAATAATTATGCATTGAAAGATTGTCAAATATATAGAAAAATAGATACTGAACTTAAGTGGGCCGTGCCTCATGATGCTAGGTGGAAGGTATGTCAGTTGTGTCATGATGAGGCGGGACATTTCTCCTTTGATAAAACAATTGAAAAAAATGCGTAGGGATTATTGGTTTCCTCGCATGAACCAATTTGTAAAAAAGTACGTACGAGCTTGTATTCCATGTGCATACGCTAAACAACCTTCTGGTAAGAAGCAAGGGTTACTATACCCAATACCAAAACCCGACGTGCCGTTTAAATGCATTCACGTAGATCATCTAGGCCCATTCGTGAGGAGTAAGAAGGGTAACACCTATATACTAGGTGTAATTGATGCGTTCACGAAATTCATAGTACTGCGAGCAGTAAGAAATACGAAGAGTCGTACCACAATTGCCGTATTAAATGACTTCATTGGTTTATTTGGATCCCCTAAAACTATTATTTCCGACCGTGGTACAAGTTTTACATCAGCCGAATTTGAAAAGTTCATTAAAGGTAATCAAATTAAACATGTCAAAAATTCTGTTGCTACTCCTCGTGCCAACGGGCAAATAGAACGATACAACCGATCTATTTTAAACTCATTGACTGTCTTATGTACTGACGTCAATGACCGTAATTGGGATTCTTATCTTAATAATGTCCAATGGAGCCTTAACAACACATTTAACAAAGCGATTGGTAAGACTCCTACTCAAGTTGTCCTTGGTAAAGAGACCGTAAATGTAACAGAGAGCCATCTGCACGATATATCAGAACATTTAGAACCGAATGAAAATATGGTGGACGTACGACAAGAAGTTTCTGAGAGTATTAGTAAACAACAAAGTAGTATGAAATCGCGATTTGATAAATCTAGATGTGCCGCCATGGTTTATAAATTAGGAGATTTAGTAATGGTTCTTAAGAATGTTCGTAACCTAGGAGACAGTAATAAATTAGTACCTCCTTATAGCGGCCCATATAGAATAACGGCTGTATTAGGCAATGACCGGTATGAAGTCAGTAGTATTGATGGGTTTTCAAAACGAAAATACACGAACGTATATTCCGCCGACCGTATGAAATCTTGGATCAGACTGAATATGCCATCGAGTTGCATGACAGATAGCGAAAGTGAATTTGCCAACAGTGATTAAATATTCTTATTATAGTTTCAAAATAAATGGTGCCTATTTGATTTTTGATATTAAGATTTGCTTATTTACGAATCAGTTTATAATATATGTACCAGTTCCTCTCCTTAATATCCTGCCATTTACAATGAAGTGAACCATACCCTTGAGCATGATCATCACATCATCGCCTTGTGTGCGCAGATAAATGTGATAGCTGGGTAGGCCGATGCGTCTTGTGAACGCAAGCGGTATTGTCAGCATTGGCGCCTTGTGTGCGCAGAACATAACTGATACGCCTTGTGTGCGTGGACGAGTATAAAGGCTGCGTAGGCCGATGCGTCTTGTGAACGCAAGCGGTATTGTCAGCATTGGCGCCTTGTGTGCGCAGAACATAACTGATACGCCTTGTGTGCGTGGACGAGTATAAAGGCTGCGTAGGCCGATGCGTCTTGTGAACGCAAGCGGTATTGTCAGCATTGGCGCCTTGTGTGCGCAGAACATAACTGATACGCCTTGTGTGCGTGGACGAGTATAAAAGCTGCGTAGGCCGATGCGTCTTGTGAACGCAAGCGGTATTGTCAGCATTGGCGCCTTGTGTGCGCAAAACATAACCGATACGCCTTGCGTGCGTAAATGCGTATAGAGTCTGCGTAGGCCGATGCGTCTGGTGTACGCAAGCGGTATTGGCAGTTAGCAGCACTTAACATGGGTGTCTCGTGTGCGCAGGATACAACTATAACGGCTTGTGTGCATAGATGAAGACAAAGTGTGGCTGTAAGCCGAAGCAACCTGTGCATGCTAGTTGTATAGCCAATTATTGTTGGAGAGCCATTTGGACATGAAGAAATCACTACAAGCAAAGGAGTCTCGTGACCGCAAGCAGGTTTAGAGATGGACAGTGTGGACGTCAGCTCATAATTAGATAATATTTAAAGGAGATGGATGTTATAAATAAATGAGATTTATTACACGAAGTAGACATTTATAATGTGTACCTAATGTTATTTGTTGTCTGATTATGTAGTACATGAATAGAAATGTAATTTTCTCATATTAATTCTCATGTAAAGAATAAAAAAAAACATAAAGCGTTGTTTTGATGAATTTGTTATTAAGTTTTCGTTTATTGAACTTTTTTTTTTACAGATTAACTAATTAATTTGCAATTAATTGATTTATGAATGTTGTTTCAAAAACGGTTCAAAATTATTCGGAATGAGGACATTCTTAATTTATATATAGGATGGCCGAAACAACATCATGGAAATTCAATTTAATGAAACTATGGATACATATTATACATCGTTTTGTAAAGAATTAATGTTTAGAAGTGAGTGTCGTCGATTAGTAAAATACTATTTATGTACATATAATCATTGCAATTACATTATGTTTGTTTTGGAAGAATTTATTTCACGATTAGGTAATATGTCTGGGACAGACATAAGTCAGAATGGCCGACTGTTAAAAAAAATAAGATTTGTACAGTTAGATTTTTTTTATGAATGTATTTAAAAATTATTATGGAATATCTAAAAGCATCAATATTTCTATTGTAGATATTTAATATTGTAAGTCTTTATTATTATCTCTGTGGAATGGTTAAAAGGTTATAATTTTTCTTACTTCCGGTTAAAAGACGGCGGCTATGAATAATTCAAAATGGCGGGTTTTGAGCAGAATGCAATGGCGCGGCATCAAGTACGCATGTCCATTTTGTAAAATACTAAAATAAATTGAAATAAAACTTTATGCGTGTTTATTTCTTTAATAATATGGAAGAGCGGGGTCTTCTAATACAAGCGTTTTACGCTTAAAAGAAAACCCCTACTACTGATTAATGTAATAGAATGCTAAATATGTTAATAAATTATTATTATTATTATTATTATTATTATTATTATTATTATTATTATTATTATTATTATTATTATTATTATTATTATTATTATTATTATTATTATTATTATTATTATTATTATTATTATTATTATTATTATTATTATTATTATTATTATTATTATTATTATTATTATTATTATTATTATTCTTATTATTATTATTATTTTTATATAGTTTTTATATCTCAGCCGAGGCTGGTATTTGAATGATTATCACGGGACATGTCCAAGTGAGAATCATTGGAAGGAGTTAAAGGTGGTGTTTACTAGTCTATTTGCTGGATTTTCAATTTCGTTTTCAGATATATCCATAAACTTTCTAACTATGCGGCATGTATTTAAGATAGCTGCCTTTTGCATGTTTATGTAGGTTGTAGGATGAAGGTCTAGTAGTTTCAGTGAGTGGTGTAGATGATTTGGTATAATGCCGGTTGTGGATAGGACTATGGGGACTATATAGACTTTATCTTGTTTCCAAATTCTCAATACTTCATCTTTAAGTTCAGAGTATTTATGAATTTTCTCGCTTATAGTTTTTACCGTAGTACCTCTATGCATAAGTACATCTGCCGAACGTCGGCAATAAAAGCAATGCGGAAAATGCGACTTAATGAGATAACTGTAGACGACAGATATCCACTACCGAACATTACGGAATTATTTGACAAGTTAGGCAAGTCCTCTTATTTTAGTACTATTGACCTTGCAAGCGGGTACCATCAGATTGAGGTCTCTGAGGCTCACGTGCCCAAAACAGCGTTTTCAACACCGTCAGGACATTATGAGGTCACCAGGATGCCGTTCGGACTTAAAACGGCACCAGCAACGTTTCAACGAGCGATGAATAACGTCTTTCGACTATAGTCTAGGTCAAAGTTTGACAATTCATTTGGATATTCCGTCGCGTCTAACATATTGTGCCTAGCAACAGCCCTCATGGAGACGTCAGGAGCCGAAAGCCCTTGTGTATAATTAGGTCTATTAAAATTATTGTTATTTACCGAAGGTCGATAACCTTGTGGCTGGTACGAAGTTCCTAATCTAGCCTGCTGCTGATTCGGTATGCCGAATTTAAAACCTTGGTAATTTTGATTAAACGACGGTCTTTGATAATTCATATTCTGATTTGGTCGAAAAGCTTGGGGTTGATTCGGAATGCCGAACTTAAATTGTTGATTCGGAATGCCGAATTTAAATTGTTGATTTGGATTGCCGAATTTAAATTGTTGATTATTGGGATGCATCCTAAATTGTTGCTGAATATTTGGCTGAGGTCCTACGTTTTGTGGTAATCCCCATTTAAAACCTGTAGTTGACGAGCTCTGTTGTGGCTGTGCCAGATGACTTAGCTGCTTGTGTTTAATGTTATACTGGTTTTGAAAATTAACCTCTTCCATCACTAAACCTAAGGCCGTCTCAAGTGAAGGGCAACCTCTTAAGCGTAATATGCGAATCATATTTTCGGGTAAATTGTACATAAATGCTTTTAAGGCACTGTTATTATATATTATCATTTTAGCCGCTTTGACTCCCTCATCGGTGATCTGGTTCACTTTAGCAAATAAAGCACTGCGTACACTTTATATGCGACTACAAAAAGCTGGATATGATTCTCCCGATTTAATTTTTATAGACTCTAATTCAACTGCTATGCCCTCTTCCGAATGAGGGTCACCAAAATGTAGAAGTAGTACATCCTTTAACGTTTCCCAGGACACTATGTCCTGCCTCTCACTAAGTAGAGCCGCCGCCTTATCTACAAGCCTGCTCGTAATAGCATGAAACAAATACACTGCCTGTGCCAAATTTCCTTGCGCTGAATAGTTACGCAACACATATTCAACTTTTGTAATAAAAAAATTCAAATGTTCGGGCTGTCCGCCGAATCTAGGAATTATAGATAACATTTCGGAAGGCACCAAAGTTACTAATTGCGCCGGTGCTACGTTTTGGTTTTCTTGATCCATATTTGTTTTATACTATTTTACAACTAATTATTACTTAAATACTTATATGAACTCAGCCGATTTAGTGCAGTAACTACCGAAAATCAAATAACCTTATGTATGAATTGTTCACTGATTTGAAATTAATAAAATAATTAACATTTATTTATTTATTAAAAACTTTCCCGAAATTTTATATCAGCCAATTTTTTGTTCGAAATAAAATCAAGAAAAATAATAATATTAAATCTAATGAGTCACACCCAACAGGAAATAATATGGGAAAGAGAGGAATTGTAAAAGATCTACTCACAATCCGCCCGCCAGCATATATTCCGTTATAGGTGCTCGCTGAACTCTGCACTGTTGTACACTCCACTTAAAAAGTTCACTTGTCGTGGCAAAACAAATTTATTTGGTTCGGGGATATTCCGCTGATAAGTCCGATAACCGATTTATAGAGTCCTCGAACACAGCTTTTAAATGAATATCCTACCGGCTGCGCCAGTTTTAGATCCTCCGCTTAGCGAAGACTTTTAAAAAATAATACAAAATTAATTTATGAATTCTGGTATTAAAATAGAGTCACACGTTATAGACGTTCAGCTTAAAACTAACTATAAAGAAACAGAATCACGGTAAAATACACATTGGATCACCCGCGGGAGACGAGCCTGTCAGCGCCAGACATTCTGAGAATCGTATGCAGTTTGCGATTACGTTCGCATTATGATCGCGCCAGTAGCGCGACGATGTAACACTCGCCTAACTAGATGGCGTTCACTCCGCGCGCTCGCAGTGTCATAGTGAATTCAGCCCAACACAGACTACGTCAGATATTTTCACTACGCAAGGTGTCCTAGGTGCGCACGCGGTGTCTCAATTAATCCGCTTCGTATCGATACAAAGAACACGTTCAGCTCGAGTGTTAATTCAGTGTGTGTGTCGTGAACATTCCCAGCTCATTATTAGACATTGTTATTTATTTGTGAAAGAACTAAAACTGTGTAAAAGTGCAAAAGGGACGGCGTCCCTCTCAGGACTCACAATCAGCGCACAGCAATCAGAGTAAAGAAGAAAGGAAAAGCATTCATATCCAAGAAACCAGCTCAGTATATCCAGGTCAGTCTTCCAAATCTATACAATTCGAGTCCACCGCAACGACGGACAATTTCACCTCGCATTCTAGCTCTCAACCACCCTTTCTCAAACTCAATCGTCGGTTCGGCTAGCCAAATCTCGTTGGCCGCAACATTGGTCCTTCGAGCCGGATCTTGGCTCCTTAAATACAGTCCATTTTCAGCTCAAAATTCTGCTCAAATCTCAAATTTTTCTCAACAACATAACCTATACCGCATGCCGGCCGGCCCGCTCAGTTACTCAAATATTACGATCCCAATACGCCCCTCTATTTAATTATAGCAATAGTTTGCTAATTCCGCTCAAAAACAATAACAATTTTATCATAAATTTATCATTCCATCAATATAAATTCATCTACTAATTCAACCATTATAATCCAACCCAGAATAGATTGGTCCCGTTAATCTACCATTGCAATACAAAGATTACAACCTCTTCAACTTTGTCGCATTATATTCACTTCACTTCTCAACGCGTCTAATAAGTTACATTTGGTTGAAGTCACAACGGTCAGTTTTCCTAATTCACCGTCATCGAAATTATCGCGGAGTAATAAATTGTATGTACCTACGTACTTGCGTTATTGCATTGTTGTTGGGGCGAGGAATGTTTTGAAGTAGAACAATAATTGTATTGTATCAACATACTTACAGTACAATAACATAATAAATTAAGGCGAATTCAGACTCTTATCCGTATCTTTTTGTGTAAACAAAAATTATTGAGTTTACGTTTTATAAATTTATTCGGCCCTTCACATAAAAATATATTAAGGTAAACAAAGAATTTATTATACTACGCTCGGCACCTGACATTGCTTGCGTAAATTAGTGTTTCAGTTTATAAGTGTTTGCGACTTATTTAGTAATATTGTGTATTTGTTAACGTACACGTGGTTAAATATACAACGCTTATCACTCGGCTCTTCTCGTATAAATAATAATATTGTTTGAATAGTATTTCCACGGTTCTGGAATTGCGTAATTTCGAGCTACACATTTAAATAACACGGTTTAGTCGGCACATATCTAGTACTATACAAGGCTCGCAACCCGTACCCGCTCGTTTTATTTCGATTCTTTCTTTCAATTGATACACATTTTGTTTCTTCGTTGTTTTCGAGTTCTTGACGTATCCATACTATACTCGCCACCCGTATCCGCTCGCATTAAGATTGTTTTTTTTTTTTTTTGTAATTAATTATTTTTTCTTCTCTTTATTGTTTGATGTTATTAAGATTTAAACTATACTCGCGCTCCGTATCCGCTCGTCACAATTATCATTATTTTGGCTTGAGATCTATACAAAACTACACCATGCCTACAAAATCGCAAGCTGCTAGCTTTAGAGAGAAGACCCGAGCAATAGCTCAGCTAGCAGAGGTAGCAACCGCCTTATTGGCTAATGATACATCAACCTACACCCCGTTAGATTTTAATGCTAGATTTACCTACGTCCAAGGTCTCAAGGACAAACTCGAGGAGGTTTATTTCGCCATATTAGATGAGGCGGATCCTCAGGAATTTTCAAAGATCGATAAAGAGTACACTTCTCGGTATGAAGATGCGATGCAAAACTACGATAGGATCCTACTTGCCCGTGAATGTTTAAAAACTGAACCTGCTCACCTAGAATCAGCTCCAAAACCTTCAGCTCCGCTTAAACCCGTGCTTCCCAAGGTAAGCCTCCCTCGGTTTTCTTCGAAGGTCGAAGACTTCCCGGCCTTCATCACAATTTTCAAAAATCTTACCGACACCGTGGCTGATCTCTCTGACGCAGTTAAACTGCATTACTTGCTCTCGTGCTTGGAGGGGGAAGCCTACAATATGGTTTCACATTTACAGCCTACTAATGAAAATTATTCTATCGCTCTCGATATACTCACTCGGCGCTATGAGAATCGGCGAGTACTCATCGACAGGTTTGTGGACATTATTTTAGGACTCCCGAACATCTCAACCAGCTCAAATATACGTTCTGATTTTTTGACTCCGCTCATATCCGCTCAATGCGCCTTGAACAATCTTCAGCTCCCCATGACTGGAAGCGACTACGTGTTCGTGTCCATTGTCGTCAGAAAGTTAAAGGGCGAACTCCGCACACTCTTCGAGCGCAGACACGGCTCATCCAGCTCTCTCCCCACTCTAGCTGATCTAATATCCTTTTTAGAGGAACAAGCACGCTGCGTAGAAACACAATGGACCGCACCGGCGCCCCAGCAGCCTCAGCACACCTCCCCGCGCCCTAGTGCGCAACGCCCTCAAATTCCTTCATACCCTCGCTACCCACGAGGTCAGCCCGTCCATCAGTCTCTCACGCCTGTTAACCCTGTTCAAGGCCAACAATATAGACAACACTCGCCGCCTCAATTCTCCCGCTCTAGGCCAGTGTACTCTGCCCAACCACAACAACCACAAACATCAACCCAGTCATATTCTCACACTATGCCTTGTCCCTATTGTAGGAAGGAAGGACATAAATTAATAGCTTGCCAAACATTTCGCGACCAACCCATTCAAGGTCGTTGGGATTTCATATTTGCCCGCGATCGTTGCCGACGCTGCATGGGTCCTCACTTTGAAGACAAATGTAAATCCGTAAATTCCTGCCGCGAGTGTGGCAGCTTCAACCACCATACTCTGCTTCATAGACATACCGATCCATCCTCCTCAGCTCACTCATCTGCCCACCTTCTGCCCCCCTCTCTCCGAGAACAACCTCGTCAGCGTTCGGCCCCTACCAATCAGCCCTTCTCCGGTCATGCCAGTCAGACAAATAATTCGCGTCAACCCAGCCCGTCTCAGTCGCCTCAACGTCGTCGCTCCCCACCTTCGGATCGACAAGCATGACTCCCTACAATAACGGAGCACATAGAGGAGGAGAATCACGATCCGCTCATATTCACAGATTCTCCACAGCCCTGTTCCCCTCCTCCTCTCACTTCCGCTCACACTCACTCAGCCCACACACTCTCTACTCAACATGTATTACAAGCATGTTCAGCTCTCACACAATCCGCTCATGAAAACTCTTCTCATAAACATACATTACCTCACTCCGCTCAGCACACCACTAATACTCCTGTATTACTACCCACCGTCTCACTTATGATTGCAGACGCGCAGGGTCAATTTCACAAAGCTCGCGCGCTCTTAGATTGTGGAAGTATGCTCACACTCATAAGTCAGCGCATGGCAAATACGTTAAAATTACCAACACAAAGTACACATATACAAATAGCAGGAGTAGGGAATCAGCTCAAGCAAAATTCTAAAAATTCTATTGTTATAACTTGTAAGCCTACACACAAAGATACACCCACAATAACTGTCACGGCTCACATTCTGAAAAATGTCACTGGATTCCTGCCCCTCGAAAGAGTATCAGATGTAGCTCAAGCCTCAGGACACTCAACAATCCCATTAGCGGATCAGGAATACCACATTCCAGCTCCAATTGATTTATTATTAGGTTCCGATGTTTTAGGTCAGGTATTGGACGGCACTAAAGTCTTCTTGGGCCCGGGAAAGCCAATAGCCTTCGGCACAATTTTCGATTTTGCTCTGATAGGTCCCATTGATGAATTGCAAATCTCACCTGCACAACAAGTCAGCTCAGCTCAAGTTATCAGCTCACAATCAGAGGTATCAACTCAAGAGATTCGTAAAAGTCTTGAAAGGTTTTGGGAGTCTGAAGAACCCCAACCCCACGCAGTCACCAGTCCTTTGCAGGATCAATGTGAAGAAATATTTCGTACTACAACTACTCGAGTCTCTTCTGGCCAATATATGGTCACTCTGCCCTTTTTACCCAATGCTCCCGAGTTGGGTAGCTCTCATGCTATAGCCCTGCGAAGATTCCTAAACTTAGAAAAGAAACTTCAGGCAAATCCCACTCTCCGCACTAAATACGTGGAATTCATGACCGAGTATCTCAGGTTGGGACACATGTCACCTTGTCACCCTAGTGCCTTTGCTCACAAGCCCCACTATTATATACCGCACCACGGAGTATTTAAGGCTGGTTCCGACAAAACCCGCACAGTATTTGATGGAAGTTGCAAAAGCTCTAATTCTATCAGTCTGAATGACTGTCTGCACACTGGTCCAGCTCTTCAACAGGACATTGTAGACGTGATCATGTCCTTCAGAACACACAAATTGGTCTTTATCACTGACATACGTATGATGTTCCGAAACATACTCATGCATCCAGATCACAGACATTATCAGCTCATTCTCTGGAGATCCTCACCAGATCAGACCCTGCTCACCTATACTCTGAACACTGTTACCTATGGATTACGGTCTAGTCCATTTCATGCTATACGCACTCTACTCCAGCTCGCTGACGATGAGGATCACCGCTTTCCCAGAGCCGCTCAGGTCATACGCAAGTCTATCTATGTAGATGACATTCTTACCGGCCATGAAACAGTTGAAGAGGCACAAGAGCTCCAGACAGAATTGATTGAGCTTCTAGCCCTTGGTGGTTTCCATTTGAGTAAGTGGACCTCAAACTCACCTCAGCTTCTCGAACGATTCCCAGATGACCAATGTGATATGCCCAAAGATTTTAACACCAACTCACATCTTAACCCGGTCAAGGTACTGGGCGTTCAGTGGGTTCCTCAAACAGATGAGTTCACATATCGCATTAATCCTCCTTCGATTACACAGATCACCAAACGATCTATTCTCAGCACTGTGGCTTCTCTCTATGACCCCAATGGCTGGGTCACACCCGTGATATTCCGCACGAAAATTATTCTCCAAACTTTATGGCTTCAAAATTTAGGATGGGACGATCCCGTGCCAGACTCTGTGCGTACAGAGTGGCAGTCCATCTCGGAAGATTTAACTCAGCTATCGCGCATACGGTTACCACGTCATCTTTGTCCAAATAGACCTTCGTCCACTTATACACTTCACGGATTTGCGGACGCCTCAGAGGCCGGGTTTGCAGCCGTTATTTATCTGCACGAACTTGATGAAACTGGACATACTAATGTGCACCTTATTGTTGCCAAGTCTAAGGTTGCACCTATCAAAAACCGTCTCTCGATTCCCAAGTTGGAATTGTCAGCAGTCACGCTCTTGTCTCAACTCATGATACGAATCTCAACTCAACTCTCAGCTCACATAAAAAATTCTCAGCATATTTGTTGGTCCGATAGTACCATAGTACTAGCTTGGCTCAATACACCTGCTCACAAACTACAAACATTTGAAGCCAACAGGGTAACTAAAATCAACTCCAGTCCTCTCAATGTCAGATTTAGACATGTTCCATCAGAACTCAACCCCAGCGACTGCGCAAGCAGGGGAATGTCAGCTCAATCTCTTGCTTCTCACGATTTATGGTGGTCTCTCGCATGGCTTAAAGAGCCCCCTCATACTTGGCCTCCCATGCCACCAGCTTTAGGACATCACGCACTACCAGGTCTTAAACCCAAAAAGGTATACAGTGGCGTCGCCATCCCAGCTCTTGATCTTGATCTGCTCACACGTTACAGCTCTTTAGACAAACTCATAGGCGTGACTGCATGTATCAGACGCTTTATCTTCAATTGTAGGAATACACCAGATAAACGCCGCGTAGGTCCCTTAACAGCTTCTGAACGTAAAGAGGCCCTGCTTTTCTGGATTCGTTCTGTTCAACAGAATGAGTTCGCAGAGGATATTCATCGCATTCACACTAATAAGCTCTACACCACTCGACTCCAACGTCTCTCACCCTTTATGAAGGACGGTCTCTTGCGAGTCGGTGGCCGACTCTCTCATGCTCCTATTGGATACGATGCCCAGCACCAGCTCATTCTCCCCAGCTCTAATCCACTTGTCACACTCATAATAGACCACTACCACAAAGTACACTGCCATCCGGGCTCTGACACATTACACGCAATACGCAGACGAGCTCGGTGGCGCAGTGGTGAAACGCGCTGTTACGCTACTTTGACACCAATGCTCGTGGGTTCGATTCCCACACAGTACAAACATTTGTGTGCATGAACATGTCTGTTTGTCTTGGTCTGGGTATTTTCTATGTATAATAAGTATGTATTTACAAAATAAAAATATATTTACGTATGTTTATCAGTTGTCTAGTACCCATAACACAAGCTTCGCTTACTTTGGGGCTAGGTGGCGCTGTGTAATTTGTCCGACAATATTTATTATTATTATTATTATATAATATTACGCCAACAATTTTGGATTTTATCAGCTCGCCGTGTTATTAGACACAGAGTATTTAAATGCATAAAATGTTTTCGCTGTCGTCCTCAATCCGTGGCACCCTTTATGGCTGATATGCCTGCAGACAGAGTAACTCCGCAGCCCATATTTAGTCAAGTCTCAACGGACTTTGCCGGCCCCTTTTTTGTTAAATCCAGCACCCTTAGGAACGCGAAACTATTAAAGGCCTATTTTTGCGTATTTGTATGTCTCTCGACAAAGGCGGTGCATTTAGAAGCCGTCTCGTCACTCAGCACAGAAGCGTTTCTCGCGGCATTACAGCGTTTCGTCTCGCGTCGCGGAGTACCTACGCTTATTAGGTCGGATTGCGGCACAAATTTTGTAGGTGCTAGGAATCAGCTCATCGAAATACTAAACTTTCTCCGCTCAAACAATGATGTTATCACGCACAAGTTAAGTAATCAGCACATAACCTGGTGGCTTAATCCACCCTCAGCTCCGTCCTTTGGCGGATTGCACGAAACCGCAGTGAAATCAACCAAACAACTACTCTACCGCGTTATTGGTGAGCAGCATCTCACCTTTGAAGAATTCTCTACTCTTCTCACTCGAGTCGAGGCCGTGCTCAACTCTCGACCCCTCTGCCCTTTGTCTTCTGACCCCACAGATTTTAATGTACTCACTGCCGGACATTTTCTTGTCGGTCGTCCACTCACCGCTCTGCCCGAACAATCATTTGATGACCGACCGCTCTCAACCGTTAAACGGTTTCAGCTCATACAAGCCATGTCTCAGCGCTTTTGGACCTTATGGATCCGCGCATATCTCCACACTCTTCAGACCCGCTCGAAATGGCTGTCCCCTACTTCTCCGCCCTGCGTAGGTGAGCTCGTGTTGATTAAGGAGGACAACTTGGCCCCACTGCACTGGAGGATGGCGCGGATCGTCGGCACTAGCCCTGGGCCCGACGGCGTACCACGCGTCGTAGACCTGCAGACTCCCAGTGGCACCTTGAGGAGACCGGTCACCAAGATTTGCCGGTTTCCACTCGACGCCCCACTTCAAGGGTCGCTGCCCTCTTGCGGCCCCCCGCAGTATGATCGCGCCAGTAGCGCGACGATGTAACACTCGCCTAACTAGATGGCGTTCACTCCGCGCGCTCGCAGTGTCATAGTGAATTCAGCCCAACACAGACTACGTCAGATTTTTTCACTACGCAAGGCGTCCTAGGTGCGCACGCGGTGTCTCAATTAATCCGCTTCGTATCGATACAAAGAACACGTTCAGCTCGAGTGTTAATTCAGTGTGTGTGTCGTGAACATTCCCAGCTCATTATTAGACATTGTTATTTATTTGTGAAAGAACTAAAACTGTGTAAAAGTGCAAAAGGGACGGCGTCCCTCTCAGGACTCACAATCAGCGCACAGCAATCAGAGCAAAGAAGAAAGGAAAAGCATTCATATCCAAGAAACCAGCTCAGTATATCCAGGTCAGTCTTCCAAATCTATACAATTCGAGTCCACCGCAACGACGGACAATTTCACCTCGCATTCTAGCTCTCAACCACCCTTTCTCAAACTCAATCGTCGGTTCGGCTAGCCAAATCTCGTTGGCCGCAACACGTAGAATGTATTCACCGTTGTGTAACAGTAAAGTTTATTGTAATATTACAGAGAACAATGTGAGACCATTTATTTCATTAGAGTTCAGGAAGTTAATATTTGATAAGGTGCACAATGTAAGTCACCCAGGAATTAATTGTACTAAGAAAATGGTAACTGAGAGGTATTTTTGGCCCGGTATGAATAGAGATATTGGTAAATGGTGTAAGGCATGCTTAGCTTGTCAGAAAGTTAAAGTTCAACGTCATACGGTATCAGTGTTAGGAGCATTCCCTGGAAGTGAAAGATATGAGCATGTACATGTGGATATAGTGGGTCCACTCCCGACTACTAGTGAAGGTTATAGATATTTGGTAACAATGATTGACAGGTTTACACGTTGGCCTGAGGCCCTACCAGTTACAGAGATTACAGCAGAGGTAACAAGTAAGGCAATATATTATAATAGGATTTGTAGATATGGTTGTCCAAAGAAGATTACTAGTGACCAAGGTAGACAGTTTGAAAGCGAACTTTACTCTGCATTAATGAAACTCTTAGGTATTCAGAAAATTCGTACCACGGCTTACCATCCGCAGAGCAACGGCACGGTAGAGCGATTTCATAGGTCATTGAAAGTAGCGTTGAATGCACGTTTATTAGATAAAGGCAGTTCTTGGGCAGACGAATTACCAACGGTTATGTTGGGACTTCGTGCAGCTTGCAAAAGTGGCAGCAACGTGAGCGCTGCAGAATTAGCATTAGGTCATACGTTACGGTTACCTGGAGATTTTTATGACAGTAGTACAGGTATAAATGTAAGCGATGAACCAAGTTATGTAAGTAATCTTAGAAGAACATTGAATAGTTTACGTCCGCATTTAGATAGGAATAGAGAAAGTAAGAAAGTTGTTGTGCATAAAGATTTAAATGTTTGCAGTCATGTTTTCATGAGGAATGACATGGTAAAAAAACCATTAATCCCTTCGTATAGTGGTCCATATAAAGTAATTAAGAGGTTACCTAAGTCATTAATTATACAAATTGCAGAACGCCAATCAAATGTTTCTATAGATAGGCTGAACTGAACTGAACTGAAACCAGCATATACACTTAATGAAGAATGTAATCCAAGTATTAGTGAAAATTGTGAAAGTAATGTCAATAGTGAACAGCAAAATGAATGTAAATTAGATAAATGTAAAGCAAATACAGAGGTAAGTTGCAGTAAACAGAAAACGCTGAAACCGATAATTAAAGTTACACGCAGTGGTAGAATTGTTAAGCAACCAGTTAGATTTTTGCTGAATAATAATTATAAGTAATGTATAGAGTCAAGTCTGTGTCAGTCCAAGTGCTTGCATGTGTGATTTGTTAAAGTTCACGTCACGTTGATATAAAGTAATAATTCATTTTAGAACATGGGAAATATACAGAATAGAGATGTAATGATTGAGGCTCAAGCGCAAGTTGCAAATACTGAAAAATTACAGAGTCAAGTGAACTTATTCACCATAGTGTTGATTGTACTAGTGATAGTGTTAAGCATTTATATCTTACGCCGAGGTTGTATTAGCAGTGTAAAAAATTGGGTAAAGAAAGAAGCATCGAGAGTGGTGATACCAGAGGTCATCACGATGCCTCGTACCACCACCAGTGTACCAACGGGAAGACCTGGACTTGTTTAGGAAGTAATGTATTCATTTTGCGTAATGTGTAATGAAATGTTAATGTAAGAGGAAACCTTAATTGTGTAAAAGTAGTATTCTGATTTTTTTTTAATGTAATTCTGTGTTAGTACATGCGTGGCTTTGTCGTGAAAGGGTGCTGCAGAGTCTATTAGGGGTATTCTTACTCAGTTGTAGTGCTGTTAATTTTTATTGCAGAGCATTTCTTTCGCGATGACTACCTAGGACTTGTGATTATATAGTTTCTTATGAAATGTTTCAAGTCGACCTTAATAATAAGTGTCCGCAAATGTATGCGTAGAGTATAAGGAAAATAATGTATAAGTTGTTGGAGAGAGCTGAGTAAAAATAAAGTGTAGTGTGTTAGAGATAATGAAAATGAAAAATGTAGTTTGTTATAAAACGTTTATTAAAAAAAATATTACATATTAGTTTGGTTGAAATGTAACTTCGCCTTAACGTGAAATGAAAAGTTCTAAAAATAGATTTGTTAGTATACGCCTTAAGCGTCGGTAACTTAATGCCAACGTTGATTATTGTAAACATTGTATTGTGAAACGTTGCATTTATGTAGAGCTCCCATGTTAAGAGTTGACATACTTAGTTGAAGTAATGTAATAACATTGTTTGATGTTTTAGGGTTCAGTATTGGAATTTAAGTTTATATAAAAATTTTTTTTTACAATTTTTTTTTAAAAAGGGAGGGTGTGATGTGGCGACACATTGTGCAGAATAATGCTGATTGTACGAAACGCGGCCAGCGAGGGCCAGAGCGGGGTGCGGCTCGCCAGTTGCTCAGTAAAACCGCTTCGTTAAGGTTCTGTACACTTAGGCACTCAGTATATGTAACATGTAATTCAGTTAAATTGTAATTTGGAGTCAGATAATTTTGTTAAGAACTTTGTATACAGTGAAAGACAATATATACAGTTTCAAGTGCAGACTTTGGTATTTATTAGTGCCCCGTAGATATTTCCCCGTAATCAGAAAGAACACGCGTACACATACGTAGTGCCACGTTTTGCACTCTTTGCAGTCGCTATTTTTGAGTGGGCGAGCAGAGTGCGTACCAAGCTGGGGCCGCGTAGGTTAGTCGGCTGCGCGCATACACTTTGTAGATGCCGTATTTAGTGCGCAGCGGTAGTCTGGATCACAAGACCGGCCGCAGAGCACCGCGGGCCATTTTAGCTTGCGTTGTGAGGTGGTTAACGTTTGCCACCATGCTCAGCGACCGGTCTATGTGCACTCCCATGTATCGCACATTGCTCTCCCACGCAATAGGCTGTTGTCTAAGTTGCAGAGGAGGAGGGGCGCGCCTGCGGCCGACCTGTAGCGCTACAGTCTTATCCACATTGACTTTCAGCCGCCACAGGTCGAACCAGCGAGGAAGCACGTCCAGCACCCTCTGTAATCGCCTGACCGTGATCAGTGGCTTTTTGGAGGCTGTAAAATAGGCACTGTCATCCGAGAACAGTGCAGGCATGACACCCCGCTCCTCCTCGCGCCTTTGCGCCTCGGGCAGTTGCGGCATGTCGTTGGTATATACTGCATACAACAGGGGTGGTAGACAACTACCCTGGGGTACTCCCGCAGTGATGGGTCGTGAGCTCGATTTCCTGCCCTCCACCGAAACCGTGAAGGATCGCCCGCTCCAGAAACGATGCTACTAGGCGCACGAGCTGTGGTGGCGTGCTAGTTTGCTCTATGAGCTTAAATAGTAACCCCTCGTGCCACACCCAGTCGAAATAGGTAGGGTACCCCCTTATGAAAACCATACCCCTTATGAAAACCATAAATCACTGCGTGTCGATGGAGGTATTGTATACCACAGACACGCAGCACCTACCAATACTTTTAACAGACGACATGGGGTCACCGCACTAAGACAACCCCAGTGCAACAGAAACAACTGGCACGCTTTTCGCGAAAAATTTGCCGACTTTGCATTAGAAGGACCACTAACGACATCGGAAGAAGTTGAGGCCGCCGTACAACATCTAACGGCGGCCATGAAAGAAGCCAAGGACATAGCCACCACCTCCGCTCCTGCACCATCTAACAGACGCGGAGACCTCCCGAGGGAGATAAGAGCAAGGATTCGCGAAAAGCGTGCGCTTAGAAAACTATGGGCGCGTATGTCAAGTGTTGCGAAATAGCAAATATTCGCTTTGCAAGCAGTACCACTCATCTGCAGAATCTGCAATGAGGAAAAACAAACTAGAACATGTCATGACCCCGTTATTACCACGTACTAAACATTTATATTTTAACTAAGCTAGCATTTATTCATTCATCATTTACGAATCAGGTCCTCTACGAATATGTTAGCAATAAAATAATAAAGAAACAGTAAGAGACAAAAAGGGTGGGGAGGTAATTCCCGAAATAAAGTTAGGTGATAAAATCGCAATGAAAAACACACGCATTAGGAAGGCTAAGCATTTACCGCGTTATGAAACGGCAAAAGTAACTGGAAAACCAAGACATAACATAGTACCGGTGGAATTAAAGAATAGAAATACGAGAGTAGCACTAAAGAACATTGTAGCGGAGCGGGTCAAGGCTGCGGTCGCGCGCGAGGGGGGCTGCACCCCCGAGCAGGTCCGGGTGGGCGAAATCCGCCCGGACTGGCGGAGTTCCAGCTCCGCCCTGATGCGCTGCCCGGTGACGGCAGCGAAGAAGCTGCTCGAGCTGGGCAGTATCGGGGTGGGCTGGAGCCGGGTGCAGCTCCACCTGCTGGAGGCGCGCCCCATGCATTGTTATAAGTGCATGGGGAAGGGGCACACAGCCGAGCTGTGCCCCTCCAAGGAGGAACGCAGCCGGCTTTGTTACCGGTGCGGGCAGCCGGGGCACATCGCCTCGGGCTGCTCGGCCCAGGCCCGCTGTGCCGTATGCGCAGACGCTGGGCGGAAGGCGACGCACGTGATGGGGGGCCGTCTTTGCAACCCCCCATCCGTCCGCGGGAGAACGCCCCCCATCTCTCACGGGAGTGGGCGGCAGACGGCGCCGGAGGCTAGGATGTCCGAGTAATGGCCGGACATCCTCGCTTCCTGCAGGCCAACGTCAACCACTCCGCCGGGGCTCAGGACCTTTTCCTGCAGACCATGGCGGAGTGGGACGTGGACGTGGCGGTGGTTGCGGAACCATATTTCGTGCCCTCCCGGCCTAACTGGGCCGGGGATCTGGACGGTTCCGTGGCCATCGTCGCGAGGCCTGGCGCCAGCCCCCCACTCGTGGTGTGGGGGAGGGGAGCGGGTTACGTGGCGGCGGTTCGGGGAGAGTACGCAATCATCGGTGTGTACTTCTCCCCGAACCGCGACCTGCCGGCCCTGGAGCGGCTGCTCGACGCTCTGGGGTCGGCTGTGAGGCGGCTAGCGCCCGCCCAGGTTGTCGTGGCCGGTGACTTCAACGCCAAGTCCACGGCGTGGGGGAACCCGGCCACGGAAGCCAAAGGGCGGATGGTGGAGGAGTGGGCGCTGGCCGCGGGACTGTCCCTCTTAAATAGGGGGACAGTCCACACGTGCGTGCGGTGGAACGGAGGGTCGGTGGTGGATCTGTCCTTCGCCACCGCGTCCACCGCACGCCGAGTGGAGGGCTGGAGGGTTGAGACGGGGGTGGAGACACTCTCGGACCATCGTTATATCAGGTTCGAGGTGTCTCCAGCCCCCGGGAGTCCGACGACTTCGTCCCGGTGGCGGAGCCGGTTCCCGCGTTGGGCGCTCACCAGGCTCGACCGGGAACTGGCAGAGGAGGCGGCCATTGTCGGCCGCTGGGGCCTCCCGCCAATGGAGGATCTGGACGCCGAGGAGGGGGCTGGTCGTCTCTGCGACGCCTTCACGGCGGTGTGCAGAGCGGCCATGCCCAGCGTTGGGCGTCCGCCTCCGAGGCGGGCGGTCTACTGGTGGTCGGCTGAGATAGCCGGCCTCCGGGACGCCTGCAACGGGGCGCGTAGGCGTATACTCGGAGCAGGCGTCGCCGCCCCCGGGACGAAGGGAGAGATGGCCATCTGCACGGCATATACGTGGAGAAGAAGAGAGCCTTGCAGATGGCCATAAGTAGGGCCAAGGAGGGAGCGTGGCAGGAGCTGCTGGAGGGCCTAGTCAGGGACCCGTGGGGCCGACCGTATAGGGGAGCGCGGAACAAAATCCGCGCTCAGTCGGCCCCACTGACAGAGACCCTCCAGCCGGCCGTGTTGGAGAGGGTTATCGGGGAAGAGTTTCACGGGGCTACGCTCCCCCGAGGATGGCCCTACAGTCGGACTCCAGAGGAGAGGAGGAGGGCGCTCCGCCGCCCGTCACCGACCAGGAGATGGAGGCGGTCGTTGACCGCCTCCGAGGCAAGAAAAGGGCGCCGGGTCCGGACGGGGTGCACGGGAGGGTGCTGGCATTGGCCCTCGTGCACCTCGGGGACAGGTTCCGGGAGCTCCTCGACTGCTGCTTGCGGTCGGGGTGCTGCCCGGGACCCTTCAGGGTGGGCCGGCTCTGCCTTCTGCTGAAGGGAGACCGGCCCCCGGACTCGGGGTCGGCGGTTCGACCGGTCGTTCTGCTGAACGAGGCGGGGAAAGCCCTCGAAAGGGTTGTCGCTTCCCGCCACGCTCAGCACTTGGAGGATGGCCCGAGACCGGGCCTATCGGATGCCCAGTTCGGGTTCCGGGCCAGACGGTCGACCGTCGACGCCATTAGGCGCCTAAGGTCGGTGACGGAGGATGCGGAGCGCGAGGGAGATGTGGTGGTGGCGGTGTCTCTGGACATCGCCAACGCCTTCAACAGCCTCCCCCACAGTACCATACTGGAGGCCCTCAAGTACTTTGGGGTGCCTCCGTACTTGGGGAGGCTGTTGAAGGCGTATCTGGAGGACAGGGAGGTGCGCTACTAGGACGCGAGGGGCCAGATGGTCAGAAGGCGCGTCGTGTGCGGTGTCCCACAGGGCTCCGTTCTGGGCCCCATCTTGTGGGACCTCGCATACGACTGGGTCCTGCGGGGCCGTCTCCTCCCCGGGATGGGCGTCATCTGCTATGCAGATGACACCCTCGTCACGTCCCGGGGCAAGACCTTCGTGGAGGCGGCGCGGCTGGCCGAAGTCGGAGTAGGACTGGTGGTCAGCCGCATAGAGAGGCTTGGGCTTCGGGTCCGCTTGGATAAAACCGAGGCCCTCCTCTTCCGCGGGACCGGTAGGCGGGGCCCCCCCTCGGGAGCGCACCTCCAGATAGGAGGAGTGAGGATTAGGGTGAGTGCCCAGATGAGTTACCTGGGCCTCACCCTGGATGGGAGATGGACCTTCGGCCCCCAGTTCGAGCGGTTGGGGCCGAAGGTCATCAGAGCTGCGGCGGCGCTGGGTCGCCTCCTGCCCAATGTGGGCGGGCCCAGCGCCGCGTGCAGGCGGCTGTACTCCGGCATCTGCCGGAGTATGGCCACGTACGGTGCCCCCATATGGGCGGACGCCCTCTGCGCTCGCAAAAGGGCTCAGCTGCGCAGAGCGCAGCGGGTCATAGCGCAGAGGGTGATAAGGGGGTACCGGACGGTGGCGTGGACGGCCGCGACCGCCCTTGCTGGCGACCCGCCCTGGGAGTTGGCGGCGGAGGTGCTCGCCGAGGTGTACTTGTTTGTCGCCGAGAGGAGGAGCCTCGGCGAGCGCCCCACGTCGGTGGAGGTGGGGCGGTATCGCCAGCGAGGGCATGAGGAGATGATGCGGAGGTGGGGGAGGACCTGGCGCAGCCGCGGTACGGAGTCCGCGTTGCGGATGCGCTGCGCCCGGTCCTGAAGGCGTGGATGCGTCGTAGACGCAAACCCCTCACCTTCCGCATGGTGCAGGTGCTCACCGGACATGGATGCTTCGGTGAGTACCTGCGCCGGGTCGCGAGGCGGGAGGAGCGGCCAGGCTGCCACGATTGTGGCGCGGCCGAGGACACTGCTCAGCACACCTTGGAGCAGTGTCCCAGGTGGTCACGGCAGCGCCATGATCTGGTGTCCGCGCTGGGAAGCGCGGACCTCTCGCTCCCGAGCGTGGTCCGCTACATGCTCGGGAGTGACAGTGCCTGGCAGGCGATGGCCTCCTTCTGTGAGACGGTCATGTCCCAGAAGGAGGCCGCGGAGCGGGACAGGGAGGATGATCCGTTGGCTGCCCCGCTCCGGAGACGGCGGACGGGAGTGCGGCGTAGGCGCTACGCGCACCTACTGCCGCCTCCCTAACCTGTGGGACTAGGGGTCAGGCTGGGAACCTGGCCCCATAATGGTCCCGCCGCCGGAGGGGCTGTCCCAATTTGCCGGGATGGCCTCTAGAGTGAAGAAGTCCGGCCCCTTTTGAGGGGCTGGCCAGTCGCAGTGGTGCCCTGTTGCTGACAGATCCGGGGCACCACACCAACGCGGCCGATGGCATTTCGCGGGGTCGTTTAGTGGGTATACCGTCGGGCAGCCGACGGGGAGTCCCACACTACCACCGGAGGCCACCCAGGCGCCGGTGGTGTGCGTAACGCATTTTTCCCCGCGTCACAAAAAAAAAAAAAAAGGTTCAATAATGTCCATTATAACTAGTTCGCCAAGTTTTTTGTTTATTTGTGATTCCAATGGAATTGGCACTTGTCTATAAGGTTGGCAAACTGGCGGGACTTTTTTGTCTATAGCAATTTCTAATTGAATGTCTTTAAATTTAGGATACTGGTTTTCCTCGACGGAATTCACTTTATTCCTTAATTTTAGCATGTTTAGGCGAATAGCTGTATCTTTGCCTAGAAGGTTCCTCGGACCATTTTTTATTACAAAATTTTGTCGATAATGACTCAGTGCCAACTTTAATTTGAGCCTCAAATGAACTTAATACATTTAACGGCTCTTTAGCACCATAGGCCAGGAACGTCTTTGTTGCTATTTGACGAGTGATTATTAGATTTTTTCCTTTTATTAACTCTTGTCCTACAATGTTTCTGGAAATGACCTATGAAAGCACATTTGGTGCAAGTCACATTGATTGCAAGATAAGAGTTGTTGTCACTTTTGTGTTTTTTACTGCCGCATCGGCAACAATAATCGATCTCTCTTATTGTAGGACGCTTGATTGGTTTTATGTTCATTTCATTAAGGCTAGTAGTTGTTGCATTTGTACTCTGCCTATCGTGGAACTCGTTTAGCTGTCGTTCAACTGTTTCCAGAGAACTTGCATCTATTGTGATATTTTCGATATTTGCTGAATCCCCTAGCAGCAAAATACTCTTCCTCAATTTGGTCGAATTGCATTTTTCCGTTATCTGATCAATAAGATTTTCATTTTCATTGGAGAAGTTGCATTTTAAACTTTGTCTGAGACGGATTAAGAACTTTTCGAATCTTTCATCCGGTTCTTGTTTCATTAACCGGAATGTGTCTTTCGAATAAATTGCTTTATTTAGGAGAGAAATAATCATCTAGCTTTGTAATTGCAATGTCATAAAAATTAGGTGTATTCAAATAATTTTCGTTACATTTTATTTTATTTTAATACTATGTGTACGTACTTATGACTCCTAAAATAAGATTTATAACTACAATGGTTAAGTTATACTAGGTGAAAACACAATTTCTAATAGTTTACCCATCTCACGAATCATTAATGTTCTTTTGACTTAAGTATATAAAAACCTATAAAATTTAATTGATTAAAATACTAGGCCATTGCTTAATATTAATTTCGATTTGACCACAACTTATAATTGTAGTGTGAACCTACTATAGTAAGTCATGGTAGTATATAATGTCTTATTGTTTGTAATAGTGGACAGTATTATTAAATCACTCCTGTTGTACACACATATTGTTTTCGTTCAATTCCCCTCGCGCCCCGCACACCTCATGGCGACCCTGCCTTGCGCAGGCGCCGCGTCGTCGTTCCGGTGTCGAGTAGCGGGCGAATAGTGCAAGTCGGCGGATTCCTGTGTGCCTCGGTGTACCTAACTATTGAACAAAGACGAACATTGTAATGAAATATGAATTCATTCCGTCACGATCGAACTTTGTGGAAACTTCGGCGGCCTCTTGTGCGCTACGCCGTGGGAACGAAATGTATCTACGTGCTTCAACGTGCTTGACGAGCTCGGTGGCGCAGTGGTGAAACGCGTTGTTACGCTACTTTGACACCAACGCTCGTGGGTTTGATTCCCACACAGTACAAACATTTGTATGCATGAATATGTCTGTTTGTCTTGGTCTGGGTATTTTCTATGTATAATAAGTATATATTTACAAAAAAAAATGTATTTATGTATGTTTATCAGTTGTCTAGTACCCATAACACAAGCTTCGCTTACTTTGGGGCTAGGTGGCGCTGTGTAATTTGTCCGACAATATTTATTTATTTATTCAAGATGGGCAAATCCTACTCGAAGACCGAAGACAAGGAGGTCATAATCGCGCAGACTGCATCGGGAGGCAACAATAGAGCAACGGATTCTGAGATCGAATCACATATTTCAACGAACAACATATTGCTAACCGCGGCCTGGGTGATTTTACTAATTATTATGATTGTCATACTGTACATGAAGATTAAAGACCGGCAGAAACGGTGGATCTAGAAGAAAATAGATTCGGAGTTTGTTAGAAGACTTCGTTATCGGCTGTCTGGGAGGCGAGAACGTGAAGAAGAATCAGTTGGTGTGTGAGATGGGACTTGTCCTGTATTCCTGTGTCGTAAGTCAGTGCGTGAGTCAGTGCCTCCAATAACGAGATGAAACTTTTCACCTAAGTAAACTTTCACCTCTAGTGCTCAGTAAGTGTCAGTGCGGAAACATCGTAAGTGTGAAACATTTTTCGGGATTATTTTACAATTCTAACATGAAGTATATCGAATACCATTATTAAGTTTAACATTTTATCACGACATTGGTTCTTGGTCTTAAAATATGAAAATTATTTTTGTCATTTATGGAAAAGAATTTAGAATTAATTTTAAGGGATTTAGACGATATTCGAATTAGTTTAAGAAAATTGGGTAAAGATAAAAGATTACGTTATAAAGATAAGGTAAATGAGAAAATACAAAAGGCTAAAAAATTATATGCAACGTATACAAATATTATTAGTGTTTTTTCGCAGCAGGGATGCTCTTTACAATTAGCCGAATATATTCATGAAATTTTACAAGATAAGATAGAATCGAGTTATAGAACAATACTTACCTATAGTATTTCTAATGAGTTAGGGAAAACATTTTCAAAAATGGATACATTTGATATAAAAACTGCGGCGTCTCTGATTCCAAATATGGACAATTCAGAGGAGACTACGGAAAAAATTATTGCAGGTCTAGAATTGTATAACGATTGTCTTAAAGATGTTAATTCAAAGAAATTGTTAATTTCCTTTGTTTTGAAAACAAGGTTAACGAATATTGCCAGATTAAAATTAAAATTTGAATATAATGACGTAACAAGTCTTATCAGAGACATAAAAACCTATTTGCTTACAAAAAAATCTGCAAATTCTATACTCACACGGTTAAATAACTTATGTCAGGATAATATGTCTGTAAGTGAGTATGGAAATAAATTGACAGAATTATTTATAAATCTGACTATACGTAGACTAATCTACATTTTTAAAACACTACGACACATTGCAGACAGCAAGCTGCTAAAGACAGTGTACTATGCACTGGCACAGTCTATTCTGGATTATTGTATACGCGCTTGGGGTGGTGCTTGTAAAACGCACATACTTGCAGTAGAACGAGCCCAACGTGCATTATTGAAAGTTATCCATTTTAAGAGATACAGATACCCAACTGCTGAACTGTACTCCTTAGCGGATGTCCGACACCGTCCGACAGCTGTTTGTAAAGGCTTCAATAGTAAAACAACACTCACAACTACATTACAATATTGGCAATACTTTAAAAAGGAGAAAAGACTTCTGCTGTCGGACATTAGCAGTCAAAACATTTTTTCTACGTAGATTTAGCATTTTTTTGATGCCATACTTATATAATAAAGCTAATAAACACTTAGACATATACGGTAAAAATATCTTTGAGTGTAAAAGACTACTAATAGCTTGGTTAAAATCTAAATCCTACGACGAAACTGAACAATTATTTGATAGACTGATTTAATATGGTTGAAGCCCACTGCACTGCTCTGATGCATAGTATGTGTAAATGTCACCGCATGTAATGACAACAATGTGAATATTTTTTCACAAGGTATACATGCTTATATGCCCATTGCTAAAAAGCTACGCCCGCGACTTAGACCTCTTACACAAAGACGATGTTAAAAGTCTTCTAATGGATGATGATGATGATAACGTAACATACACAGGAACCGGAGTAGGACCTCCAAAAACAAAAATTGAGATGTGACAAAGCCGCATCCGACATGGTGCGATGGTTTTTGTGTGATGCTCGTGCATACAAACAGACAGACAGATAAACAAAAATTTATACCTTAGTTTCCACTGCTCTCTGCATGCAGTTCCTCATACTCTTACGAAACATTGCTCTACTATTAACCCACTAGCTTTTGCCCGCGGCTTCACTAGCATTTACGACTAATTTTGATTTTGTCAACAATGATTTTCGCAATTCTATTTCACCTACTGAGAGTAGTTTCAAAACTAAATATGCGTATTTCAATTATGAATCATTAACAATAGTTCTGCAAAGTTTCATACAAGTCGAAAGGTACAATGGAAGGTTTTATGTCGGAATTACACATCCCCTCGCCCCACCCCCTATGACTCTTGGGAAAACGAGTGGCCTATGTCCGTCTCCTGGATTTAATCTACTTCTGTGCTAGAACTAGTCGAAATCGGTTCGGCCGTTTTGACGCGAAGGCGGAGCATACAAACATACACCCTTGTTACACTATGATGTTAGTGGGCATGTAATTGTACAGTTGTTAATCTAAAGCAGTTTATTATAAGTGTAGATGTAATCCAATACTGCGCCATATACATGCCTATCTTTTGCTCATGGCTCCATCTGCATATAGGTCAGGAAAGTCGTCTTGTGTCACCATTTACTCAAAGAATTTCCAGTCAAAATTTCATCAAAATCGGGTCAGCGGTCTAGCTATGAAAGACGGAGTAATTAATAAACAAACACAACTATTTGCAACATTAATATGAACTGATGTTGCAAATATTTGTGTAGGTGTACTTAATATTATTATGAATTAACATTACAAATTGTCTTCGGTCTGTAGTCGCAGTGGTTGAACTTATTTTATAAATCGCCACTTGACCGAAGCAACTATTGTGTATTTTATCGCACTACCGACATTGTGAACCGAGTAAGTGCGATTATGAATAATTACTTAGTGGAATGTTATCAATTGCATGTTCATGTTGTTAAACAAATATAGACTATATCTGAAGGTGGCTCCTTGCCTTGGAGGCCGGCAGGCGTGTGTCTGGGGTGGGTGTGAGTGTTGACGGGGCCGATGGGGTGTGCGGGAATCGGGCTGTGTGCTGTGCTGTGTGTGGAGCTGGGTCCTCTCTGCCTACCCCGCTGGAGACGTGGCGAGAAGTTATGTATGTAGACTATATATTTTTTCAACCTAATTGTTGCTTTAAACACACTAAATTGTAAACATGTTGTAATTAAGATTGTGTGATTATTTTACAAATGGGCAATGGGCTGTGTGTAGGTATACTGAAGTATGTTATATTTAGCCAGATGAGAAGGAATCCCGATTCTCAAGATACAGGTCAGACCTAGTTTGAGAATCGGGGCCCATAAAACTACAAATGTTAATTAGGTGAAATTAACTAACTGATTGGATGTAACATGTAGTATTGGTGAATAAATCATTATTATTAATAATTTTTTAATTATTTTTTTTAGTTTTAAAGTTTTAGTTTTCTTTTTCTCTCTTTTTTAATCTACCAGCATTTCGAAAATGACAATTTGACGAAGAAGAAATGCCAAAAGAAACTTGCCAATATGGATAATTTTTTCATCGTTAATATATATCACAATATAGTGTTTGACGAGCTCGGTGGCTCAGTCGTGAATGACGCGACTTAGACACCAACGCTCGTGCGTTCGATTCCCACACAAGGCAAACATTTGTTTGCATGAACATGTCTGTTTGTCTTGGTCTGGATGTTTTAAGAGAGGTAGGGCGCATCAAAGCTGCCCGTCTGGGGAAGTACATCCACCTCACAAAAAACCGCAGCCAAATAACTCCTCCCTAGAGGTTGTTGTGTTCCTGTGTGTGAGTGAGGCCACCAGTAAGCTCCGAAGGAGTTGCTGTGGAAGCAGCAGAGGAGGCATCACGCGATTTCATAACGAAACATCAACAGAGATACGCCTGCGCCGCCGGAAAGTTTTTTTATTATATCCTTTATTGCACACAACAAATTAAATAGTTACAATCGTTAAAATACATTGTTCGCAAAGGCGAGCTTATCTCTAAAAGAGATTTCTTCCAGCCAACCTCCAACAGTGGGTAATGTTGTCAGTAGTGGAATAGCTGTATGTGCCTGAATAAGAGTTATACATACATACATACACACACTTACATACATAATATATATACGTATATATACATATATATATATATACATATATGTATGTATATACATACACATATACAGTCATTTCTGAATGGATAAGTAGTAATCTTTCAATTTCTTTTTGAATGAGAAAACAGATCGGCTTTCACGAATACGTGTAGGTAATTTATTCCACAACTGAACAGCACGGTAGGTAAAAGAGTTATAAAAAAAAATTATTTGCGCAGTTGGGAGTAACAGCGTCTTGGTATGGCAGGAACGACGAGAACGGTTGGTAGGGGGAAAGAGGTTAAATCGGCTGTGGAGGTATGCAGGAGCAGCAGGATCATGGAGAATCTTAAAAAGAAAAATTAGAGTGTGGATATTACGACGGGAGCGAATAGGGAGCCAGTTCAGTCGGTTGCGGTACTCAGTAATGTGATCATATTTTTTAAGTCCAAAAATAAACCTAATTGCAAGATTTTGCAATCGTTCAAGTTTATTTAAGAGTTTCTCACTTGCGTCCAAATAGCAAACGTCGGCTGAGTCGAGAAGGGGTAGAAGAAGGGCATTACTAAGCATAACTTTAGTGGAGAAAGGAAGAAAGTTCTGGAGACGCCTAAGAGAGTGAAATGAATAGTGCATTCGTTTGCTAACCTCATTGACGTGAGCAGACCAAGACAAATTAAAGTCCAGGATGAGGCCCAAGTTTTTTGATTTAGGAGTATATGGAATATCGGTGCCATCATATACAATTTTTGGGAACATACTAGGTTTAGGCATCATCCTGCTGCTACCGATAATCATCGACTGTGATTTTAGGGGGTTAACAAGTAAACCAAACGATGCAGCCCAATCCCTAACAGCATTAAGGTCCGAATTAACAGATTGGACGGCTGAGCACATATCCGCTGGTACAAAATGGCGGTATATTTGTAAGTCATCTGCGTACAGGTGGTAGGGAAAAGAAATAGTATGAGTGATTTGATTAATAAAAATCGAGAAAAGAAGTGGTGATAACACACCGCCCTGTGGCACACCAGCTCTCAAAGTAGACCAACATGAGATGGTGTCATCAATTTTGATGCACTGTTGTCGATCTCGGAGATAGGAGTCAAACCATGAGATTGCGGTAGGAGAAACATTTAGTGCACGAAGGGTGCCAAGTAGGACATCAAAATCCACCGAGTTGAAAGCGCTGCTAAAATCCAGTAAAGCAATAACTGTAAGTTCTTGCTTGTCCATTGCTTTACGTATGTCTTCTGTAACATGAAGCAGGGCACTAACAGTACTATGCGAGGGACGAAATCCAGACAGAAATGAAATGGACTGAGAAGATCATTTGCAATTAAATATGAATGAAGATGCTTGTGGACAGCGTCTTCTAATAGTTTGGAGAGAATAGGAAGAATAGATATAGGACGATACTCTGAAAGAGAAGAAGGGTAAGTTACTTTGGGATAGGGAATAACGTAAGCCTTCTTCCATGCCATCGGATATATATTAGATGTCAAGGAAAAGTTAAGTATATGTGTAAGAACCGGCAGAATATCATCCAAGACAAGTAAAAGCATATCAAGGCTTACGTCATCGCTGCCCACAGCTTTTGTTGAGATCAACATAATGGTTTTCTTAACATCTTCCTCCGCAATACTATGAAACAAGAATGGAGTACAATTAGGTCGCAGCGTATTGGACAGTTTACGGAGGGATGACCTTTTAGTTGTATCATCTAGAATTATAGGAGGCTCTGAGAAATGACAGTTTAACGCATCTAAGTTTTGAATTACGTTAGTTGAAGTTGAATTATTGCCCACGCCAATAGACCTCAAAAATTTCCAAATTTTAGAAGTTGACTTGTCACGAAGAGCTGTGTGAATATGACGACGTTTTTCATCCCTACACAATCTGTTGCAGATGTTACGCAGTTTTTTATAAGCAATGAGGTTCTCATCAGTGGGTTTACCTTTATACGCAGCCTTAGCTCTGTCTCTCCTTTTCATCATTTTCTTGATAGAAGGCGTGAGCCAGGGTGCCGGAAAAAGCGGGAGGCACCGACGCCGCCGGCTTCTCAGGGCGAGCGCTCCAGGTCGCTTTCGTCATCGCGTAAGCGAGACAGTGCTAGGACCGCGTTGCTCCATCCGACGCCGGTGACGTCACGCGACCCGGCCGTCTTGGCGGTCCCGCGAGTACGCCTGCTGGGGTCCGGCATTTCACCTAAGTCTATCTTAGAAGATGACATGGTGAAATTCGCCGAGATCTGCCGGCGGGGTATTTTCTCGGTCCCCTTGACGGAGCGGATCGCGATGACCATCCGGGACTACCAGGATGTGGTGGCGGCCGGGTCTTCTAGCCCCCCCTCACTGGAAGTGGTCGAGGCGCAAGTAGCCGTGCAAGCACTATGCGAGCGCGGTATACGGTGCCAGAGGTCTCCAGAGAGCGATGCAGAGGCTGAGATGCAAAAGCGTATACGCATTGCACTCGCTAGCCCTCCAGCCTCTCTAACTGTACCGATGGAGGTACCTCCCCCTACGACGCTTACTCCGAGAGAGCAACGCGACCTGCGCATCTGTCGACGCCGCGACGTAGTGCTTCCTCCTCCAACACCCCCCCCCCCCCCCGCCGTCAAGTGACCTCCTCCTCCTCCCTCTCCTCCCCCGCGGACAAGGAGCGACATAGTGCCGACAGTGTCGTTTGCTGACACGGTGCGAGCGCAGGCGTCAACATCAACGTCCGGTGCGTCGCAAGTACCATCGGCGTCGGTGAGTGGCAAGCCTGTTGCGCCACCGAAAGCGAACCCGCGCTACCCATCGCTCATAGTTGAAGCCCTCGCGGATGGACGACGCACTTCAAAGCCTTGAAGTCTAAGCTGGGCCATAGCCCGAACGCGATACCCTCTGGCAGAGGAGTGCGGTTCACACCGAAGTCTGAAGAGGAGTACCGTGCTGTACAGAGGTACCTCTACGATCTCGAGAAGACCCAGAAGCTCAGCTGGTTCTCGTATTCGTTGCCGGCTGAAACCAGCGCTAAGGTAGCGATACGAGGGCTACCGTCTGATACGGATCCGAACGAGATTTCAGAAGCCCTAGCGGAACTGAACTTCGTACACGAGTACGTGCGACCCATCCGCGCGCGACAAGGTAGACCCGGATGCATCTTCTTCGCCCAACTGAAGAAGACCGCTGATACAATCCCACGGATTTACGACGTCACCGTGCTGTTGTGCATGCCTGGAGTCAAGATAGAGGCGTGGCGAGGCAGGCAGGGGCCAGCCCAGTGCCACCGCTGTCAGCGCTTCAGACATTCGTCGCATATGTGCCACCGCAAGCAAGCGTGTGTGCGCTGCGGAGAAGAGCACGCAGCTAGTGATTGTCCGCGACCCAGAGAGCAGCCGCCGACGTGTGCCAACTGTGGAGAGGCGCACACGGCCAGCAATCACAGATGCGCAGTGCAGAACAAGAAAGCAGGGACAGTTGCAATCACCGCCGGTGCCTCCAAACAGACAAAGAAGGCCGTTACAGTCGAGAAACAAACTGAAACGACCTCATTAATGGCGCAGGCGAACGCTCCCACCGAGAGAGGCGCCTCTCTCAAGAAGAAGAGGCGTAGGAAGAAGTCCCAGAAAGCTGCGCAAGCCGTACAGGCGCAAAAACCGGCCGAAAGGACCCAGACCGCAACCACTTCAGCACTCCGAAAAAGTGAATTGAAGAAAGCGGGCGTCCCTACACAACAAGTAGGTCGTCAGGCGAGGCAAACGGCGGTTGTTACATCGCATATACCGGCACCTATCGCTGGAGCGATCGACGACAACGCGATTGCTGGTTTAGACGTCGCCTTATCATCATGGAGGACGTATTGAAGGCCGTACGGACAGGACAGAACACCCTGTCGGTACTACTAGGAGGAATGGCTCAGCTCATCCAATTAAGACTGCAACATGGGGGCGCATAGAATTTTGCACTGGAATGCAGACGGCCTATACCCAAAGGTTGCTCTGCTGAAAGCGCTACTCAAGGAGCAGGACATTGACGTCTGTTTGGTGTCTGAGACGCACCTGAAGGAGTCCATTATGCTGAGAATCCTGAACTACCACATCTATCGGAAAGACGAACGTTCTTCCCATGGAATAGCTTACCGTGGGTTGGCAGTGTTAGTCAGACGCTGCTTAGTCCATCAACCGATTATGACAATCGAGACCGAGTCTGTCCACAAAGGGGCCAAGCTTTATGCTCTTGGAATTGACATACACGCGGGTAGGTAGGTATAGGCGGGTAGGTATTTTATGAACAACTGCGTTGGCCTGTGTGTAATGTACACTAACATAGGAGATACATGACCTAGGTTCAAATCCTTATACAGTTTACACGTTAACCCTCTACTGGGTTACTCTGTCGAGCTGCTTACATTAAATGAATTGACTCCAAGACGACGCGACGGGAAGACTCAACAAAAAATCTTTTATCGCGACCGCACTTCAAATCCACCGACCATCAATATATTTTTGTATCTATATTTTTGTTTTAGTTAATTGAAATGTAATTTTTGTTGTCAATTTTTTTTTTTTTCTATGGGATATTTACATTCTTATGATGAAGAATTTATGTGTAGTATTAATTTGATTTTTGCTAAGTGATAACTTAGATCGGCATTGAATGTCGATATTATTATGTTATTTCAAATGAAAGTATGAGCCTAATTTCTGGTATTTATTGGTATTATTGCTCATGAATATTAATGGTATTTATTGGTTTTATTGCCCTTGGATATTACTTGTAAAAATCTTGACAAAATAAATTAAAAATAAACTAATATTGCGTCAACATAATTTATGATATGGTGTGGGTTATGTGAAAAGTTATATGCTCCAGATTATATATAGGTAAAATATTGTCATCATTGTAATCTCATGGGTTGACAACAGAATATTGTACATTATTACTAAATATTATTTGCATAAAACTAATTACTTTTTTAATTGGAAACTTAACTTGTAAAATGTCTGTTGTATGTGATAAATGTAGATCTACAAGAGAGGAGAAAGATACTATGTTATGTTCCCAATGCAACAAAAGATACGACTTTGATTGCATCGGATATTCAGAAAAGCTATATAGAGCGATGCCACGAGAAAAAAAGCAAACATGGAAATGTAAATTTTGTATAAAGAAGCATAAAGCTTCAAATTCTAATTGCTCTGCGGCTAGTCACGGAGACAGAGATAACGTAACACTAAGAAAGAAATTAACGCCACCAGTCAATCACAAGAGCGCCTTAGCCAGTACAACAAACCAAACATTTTTTCAAGATTCTAAAGCCGCTGATTCCTCTGGTCTGAAGTCATATGACCATACACATGATGATGATTGTTCAATAGATTGTCTCTCGAAGAGTGTAGAAATGTCTACAATGGATCTAACTGATATACAAGAACTCAAGGACCATAACACGGAGCTGACCCTGAACCTTATAAGCACTCAAAATGAACTTGAGAATACCATTATAGAAAATAATGATTTAAAAAGACAAATAATTAAACTGAATAAGAATATTAAACTTTTAAAAGACATTTGTCACACACCACTACAAGCAAACTTAAACAGAGATACGAATATCAGATGTAGCTTAAATATGTATGACAGCAAATCATCTCTTACTCCACCTAGAAGTAAAAACACCAAACGATTAACTTGTTATACTCCAAATAATATAAAACTTCCTATAGATAATGCACCAACGATATTATGCTTAGAAAACAAAATTAAGTACTTACAGGAACAGTTACATATAGCCAAGGATAAAATAGTAAATTTAAATAAACAGATGTTAGAACTAAAATGCAAGCTTTCACATAATGACTCTGATGCGACATCATCCATAAACGTTACACCATTAAAGGTCGACATCACAGATACAAACAACCAATCAACCACTCAAAGGATTATTATATTGGGGACTCAACAATGTGCCGGATTAGCTGCTAGCTTAATAAAATCTTGCGAGAACAGCAAATATGAGCAATACCAAGTTTCTGCGTTTGTAAAGCCTAATGCATCTACCACAGAAGTATGTAAAATGTGTCAAACTTTAAAATTAAACGTAACAGACAAAATTGTATTATGCATCGGGGAAAATGATTATGATCCCGCGACAACAACATTAGAATTATATGCTGCATTAAAATTACTCCAGAGTCAGACCGTGATTGTAATGAATGTGATGGAATGTAGACATGTAAATGAAACACTATTAAATACACAGCTAAACCTTATATGCAATAAGTTTTCCAATTGTCATTTTCTTAAGAACAAGTTCTACTACTATGACACAATTTATGATACTTGTTACAGTTTAAATATGCTTATAGACTCTCTAGATTACGAACGTGATTACTTAAATTTTGGCGCGATCAAAATACATCTGCGAAATATGAACGTTTTTAAAGAAAAACCGACTCACAAACAATCAAAATTTGATACTCGTGGTACATCACAGGGTCTAAAACAAAAATCAATCTTGGAATACTTTCCATCCATTAAGGATATGAGTAATAATAATAATAGCAATAATGATCTTTTTCGTTGATACAAACGGCAATAATACCGCTTTAGTCACAGAACCCAGCGTATTATGGTTGGAAACATTCCGAGTTCTACACCAAAATATAGCAGGTCTGCTATCGAAAAGGGACTTATTAGAAATTACCATTTCTGAATTAGTAGACAACGGCCTAGAACCCGATGTTTTATGTTTCTCAGAAACATTCATAAAATCAGGAGAAGAAGAAAATATTATATTGCAAAATTATGAAGTAGGAGCAAGCTACTGCCGACAAACCAAAAGAGGTGGTACGTGTATACTTCTAAAAAAGGGGTTAATATGTAAGGAATTGAAGTGGATTGGTAAACATTTATTACTCAATATATTTGAATGTTGTGCAGTTGAGGTACCTAAATATACATTAATTATATTGTGTGTGTATAATTCCAACAGAAGGTTTGCCAACAGCTTTTTGAATAAATTAGAAGGCTTGTTACACGAATTAGCTCAAAGACATCCGAATAAAAAAATTATTATCACTGGGGATTTTAATATTAACACTTTGGTGGATTCTGTAGTATCTCGATACTTAAATGACATTACAAAGTGCTATGACTTGACCCTCCACATAAACCAGCCAACACGAGGAGGCAACTGTATCGATCATATAATTAGTAATATAAAAAATGGATCGGGAGAAATATTAACTCTACACCTTTCCGATCACGATTCTGCCCAACTATTATCATTCCCAATCCAAAACAAAAAAAACAAACCAAACATAAAATATTGGTTTACATTTAAAAGAGACTTCAGTTCGGAAAATCTATCTAAATTTCGCGATCACCTAAAATCTCTGTCTTTTGTCGATGTCTACCAGGAAAGTGATGTAAACATAGCATTTGATCGGTTTCACGAATGGCTTTGTTTACTTTACGAATTATGTTTTCCAAAAATAAAAGTAAAACGCTCTAATACGTTTAATAGGCATAAATGGATTACGAAAGGTTTAAAAATATCTAGCAGGGTAAAGAGGACACTTCGCTTCCAATACTATAAAAACAAAAGTGACCACAACAGACTTGTTTACTCCAAATATTCAAAAACTTTCAGGAAATGCGTGTACAATGCTCAAAAAAATCATAACAATAATTGGCTGCAACGTAGCCAAAACATCGGTAAAGACTCATGGAAGATCATAAAGGGAGAAACAGAAAATTACACGCAAAAGCATGACATTGCTCAAATACAATTCGACGGTAAAACAGTGTCTGACGCAAATAAAATAGCTCTCAATTTTAATAATTATTATATAAATTTGACTAATCACGAATTCATCTATGACCACTACAAGAAATCCATAGTATTGTCTCAAATAAATCCTATTTCGAACTCATTTTTTCTCGAACCTGTAAGTGTAACTGAGATGATTAACATAATACAATTATTAAATAATTCAAATGCTTGTGGATATGACGATATTGCGACGAGGATTTTGAAATATTGCAGTGATGAACTGGCCCCTATCTTAGCTTACTTGACAAATCTATCCTTCGAGACTGGATACTTTCCCCGTACGCTGAAATTACTAATAGTTAAACCTACACACAAAAAAGGAGATAGAGAAAATCCTGACAACTATCGCCCGATAACATTGATCCCAATCCTATCAAAAATACTGGAAAAAGGCATGCACAAGAGACTAATGAACTTTTGTCTGAAGTTTGATATAATAAAACCAGAGCAAAATGGGTTCCAAAAAGGAAAGTCCACTACACTGGCATGTTTCAAACTAGTTCACGAAGTTATTCGGGGCCTTGATACAGGGGAACAAACTGTTGTACTTTTCTTCGACATATCAAAGGCGTTCGATTTTGTAGTTCACGATGTTTTACTAGACAAATTAGAAAGATACGGTATACGAGGAAACGCGCTCTCATGGTTTAGGACATATCTAGAAAATAGACAACAGTGTGTCGAAATAGGCCGCATAAATGATAAAAATGTATTAACAACCCATCGCTCCTGTTATAAATCAAACAAATTTGGTGTCCCACAAGGGAGTGTATTGGGTCCTCTATTATTTTTACTCTACATTAATGATTTGACAAATATAACCAAACATCAATGTATAATGTTTGCAGATGACATATCTATTATAATTAAATGTAATTCTAATAATTTAACTACTTATGAAAATGACATTAACAATACAATTCAACAGGTTATTGACTGGCTTAAAAATAATAATTTGAACGCTAATCTCTCTAAGACTAAATATGTACAATTTAATGTAAAGGGACGTAAACAACTTAAACTTAATATACAATATAATGGAACAACCATAGATAGTTGCAGTAATATACCATTTCTGGGTATATTTTTAAATGAAAACTTAAATTTCACTACTCATGTCAGTAAAGTATGCAATAAAATAAATAGATTTGTTTATGTCCTACGACGGCTAACAAAAATAACCTCACTAAATGTTACATTAAGCGCTTATCATGGTTATATTGCCTCAAATATCCTATATGGCCTACTCTTATATGGCAACAGCACAGAGGTTAGAAGAGTTTTAATAGCCCAGAAAAAATGTGTAAGAGCTATATGTTGTAAAGGACCATATGATACATGTAAGCCTCTGTTCCGCAAACTAGGAATACTAACTGTGCCTGGAATGTACATTCTTGAAATTTTTAAATTTGTAAAACAACACCCTCATCTTTTTAAAAAGGCCAGTGAAGTATATTCCAGAAATACCAGAGGTCCTAATAGACTCGCACTTGAATTTTGTCCTAAAACATCACTATTTAGTAAAGGTTGTTACAATATGTGCCTTAGAATTTATAACAAAATACCAGAAACTTTCAAGATGGGTCCTACGAGGCTTATGTTAAACAAACTTAGACAATTGTTAATAACTTCGTGTTTCTATAGCGTCCAAGAATTTCTTGACTCAAAATTTGCATGTTAATATATGTTAGCAGAATAGTGTATCCATACATATCTGACATCTAAGACCTTGTGATCCTATTCTTTGCAAATAAAATGATTTGATTTGATTTGATTAGGCAATCCATGCACCTTTACGCAGCCTACAGACCCCCGATTGGGAAGTTGGACCCCGCGGAGATAACCCGCCTAGTCAATACGGAGACTAATACACCTCTCCTTCTGGCTGGCGACTTTAACTGCAAACATATAGCATGGTGCGCCACGCACATTTGCCCGAACGGACGTCGGTTGTTAGACGACGCCGAGCGCTGGGCTATACCGTGCAGGGCCCCGAGGTCCCTACGCATTATCCGTATAGTGATGCGGCGGTACCCGATGTCCTGGATATTATAGTTCACAAGAATTTTCACTGTCAACCCACGCAAGAGGTTCTACTGGAGAGCATGTTCTCGGACCATCTACCGGTACTCGTGACAATTCCAGAGACTCCACTTTCGGTCGTTCCACCAATCCCCAAACGTCTTACCAACTGGGCCCAGTTCAGCGAGAAAGTAGACTCCAAGCTCGCGGCGTCGTTTCCCATCTCAACTCCGGATGATGTGGAGCGATTAGCGGTGCATATAACGGAGACTAACCAGACGGCATTGAATGAGTCCTCCACGGAGACTAAGAAGCGACAACGATACTCGCCATTCCCCGACGCCATCAAGCGTAAGATAACAGACAAACGTCGACTACGCAAGTTGTGACAGAGAACGCGGTGTCCTGTGTTAAAGGCCGAACTTCATCGTCTTACAACCAAAATAAAGGACGAGCTAGAAACCCATCGAGAGGAGAGTTGGCAGCGGCACGTAGAGGATGTCAGTGATGACTTGTTGCCCTGTCACGGTACTCCGGACCACTTGTACAGTTCATTATTTAGCTTAATTACTAGTGAATTTAATGCAATCTTTACTCCAAAACAACTGTCTGTAAGTGACCGTATGACGTTCAGTGATTGGGCAACTCCTGGTATTTACAAAAGTCGGAATAAATTGTATGAACTTTATGAAGAAAGGACCTGTAATCACAATCCGACTTTTCAAGAACTTGTAAAAAATTATGCTAAAATATTTAAACGAGCCTGTTCCAATGCTAAGTCTATATATTTAAGAAATAAAATTAATGGTTCAACAAATATTATTAAATCTGTTTGGAATATGATAAATAATGAGACGGGTAGAGCGAAAGTACGTAGTCGAGACTTTCAGTTAAAGATAAATGATATAGATATCAAAAATGATGTAGAAATTGCGACTGAGTGTGAAAAATATTTTTCTAACATTCCTCTTATTACTACGAGAAATCTTAGGTCTTCTTCTATAGCTGCTGAACTCGTTCTCAAACAGAGCGTGGTAGAATGCGACACAATATTTGAATTTTCAGCTGTAAGCCCAAAAGATGTTTTGAACGCTTTTAAATCAATAAATATGAAAAACACTAAAGATCTGTGGGGTCTATCTGTCAAAACCATATCTTCTATTATTATTTCAATCGCTCCACATTTAGCTACAATTTTCAATTGTTGTGTGGCATCTGGTGTATTTCCTTTCCTGACTTGATGAAACATAGTAAAATCATTCCATTATTTAAATCTGGTGATGGTTCGGACCCTTCGAATTTTCGACCTGTTTCCATACTGCCCATTCTCAGTAAAATTTTTGAAAAACTAATGCTTAGCCAGTTGCTCAGACATTTTAATACACATAATTTGCTTCATAGGAGACAGTTTGGATTTACGAGAGGTTGTTCAACTATAGACGCAGGGATTCATTTGCTTAAAAGTATATTCGCGGCATGGGAAGGTTCGCAAGATGCCTTGGGAATTTTCTGTGATCTGTCTAAAGCGTTTGACTGCGTGCACCATGACACTCTTGTCAGAAAATTACACCACTAGTGTATCAGGAACAAGGCTCTCGAACTTCTGTTTTCTTATCTGGGCAATAGGATACAGAAGGTCGATGTTAATGGTAAAATATCTTCGGGGTCCCCTGTAGTCATGGGAGTCCCACAGGGGTCAATTCTAGGTCCATTCTTATTTTTAGTATATATAAATGACTTACCTTATTATGTAAAGGATAAACATGAGATTGTATTGTTTGCGGATGATACCTCTTTGACATTCAAAATTAATAGACAGTTAGGTAATTATGACGAAGTTAACGATGCTCTCTCTAAAGTTATGCATTGGTTTAATGTTAATAATCTGGTTTTAAATGATAAAAAGACTAAAGTAATTAAGTTCTCAACACCTAATGTAAGACAGGTGACTACCAATGTACATGTTAATGGAACTAATTTAGCCCCTGTGGAGACAACTGTGTTCTTGGGTATAACAATTGACTCCAGACTACAATGGGGCCCACAAATTGAAAAATTATTAGGAAAACTAAGTTCTGCAGCCTATGCAGTGAAAATCATCATCAAAGTACCACTTAATAGTGCAGACGTGTTTTTGTTTGTTCCGTTTGTTTAATGAAAATTCATAGTAAAAAGTTGTTATTGCATATTAAATTATATATATTTCGATAGATAAGAAGTCAACTGTTTTGGTGGTGATATTAGTTTTACAGAAGAATCAACACAGAAAATTCTACAAGCAAAACAAATTCAAAATTATTAAATAACGCCTGCTGTTTGACTGCTGTACATGACCTGCCCCTACCCGCGGTCCCACCGCTGCGCGCTGAGGTGACTCATCGCGATCGAGCGGTAACCGGCTAATAAACTCGCAGTGAGAGCATTGTTTGGATTACAAGATAAGTTTAACTCGCATGCCCGAATTTAATGTGTGTATATAACACTATTAAATTCGTGATTGCTGTATGTGGCTTGAAGGAAAATACCCAGAATTTAAGTATTGTATAATTATATAATTTTGATGAGTACTATAAGCGTTGGTAACGAAACAATGACTCAAAGCGCAGACAATTCTATACTGGAATTTGACAACGTCACTTTACGACGAGGACAAAATCTGGAAAAGCCCAACTGTATGTGTAGTGATCCCTCCACTCTTCGGAAAATAATTAGGGAGGAGCTGCAAACTATGTTAATGGGACAGCTATCCCTGATCCCACAACTGTGTAATGATTACCAGAAAAATTCGAAATCCATCCAAAATATTGAACGTGTGTTATTGTCGATACAAATGAAACTAAACGAGAGTACGAGTACCTCCATAACAATACAAGGTAATCAACCAAATACGAAGGCGCCACCCAAGTCTCTCACGCAGGCGCCGCCTAAATATAAAAAAACCCCTGGGCAACACACGAGGAAGAGTGATATTACAAACAAGAATGCGCTTACGAACACTCAAATTGGCTCAGAAAACCCACAAACAGTGGAAAAAATCACCTGCTTACCATCAGCTTCCACACCTGTTAGCGCGCAAGGCAACGAGAGCGTTGACTCGGAATATACGGAGGTAAAGCGTAAATCAACGCGTACGACACCGCAGGGAGTACTCCGAGGTACTGCGGTGGCGGGCGCTACGACGCTTCGTGCTGCTGAAAGGAGGAGGTATCTGCATTTATACTATGTCCAAGAAGGCACCACCGTAGAACAAGTACGTACACATCTAAATAATATTTGTAACGGAGACTTCTGCACGATTGAGGTCCTCAAAGCCCGTGGAAACTACGCATCATTCAAGCTTGGTGTACAAACTACTGTAGCTGAAATTGTAATGTCTCCATCCAACTGGCCCGTAGATATATATATCAAACCATGGCGCCAAAATTTTCGTACCAGACAAGAAAACAATTGAAAATCGATGTCGATACAATCAACTACAATGTTTCTATCAGAATGTTCGAGGTTTACGGTCCAAAACTATAGTACTTAATAATAATGTGACACAACACGCTTATGACGTTATAGCTTTGACTGAGACGTTCTTAACAAGTTCTGTATCTGATGGTGAATTGTTTCCTACCCAGTACACGGTAGTCCGCAAAGATCGTGCAGATGATGTTGGATGGGGTGGAGTTCTGCTTGCGGTACGAAATTCTTATACTGTTCGCGTGATTACAGATATTGACGGTTTGACATCGGATATGGAACTGATATTCGCAATTGTAAAAAGACATAGTTCAAAGTTCTTGTATTGTGTAGTCTATCTACCACCAAACTATAGTGACGAACAGTATTTGAATGTTTTAACATGTATAGAGAATGTAATTTGCTCATATTCTGAACTAGATATATTAATATTAGGTGATTTTAATTTAAATTCCTGTAGCGCGAACGTAAAAGCGCATTTTAGTTACTTTGAGGAATTCTGCAGCTTGAGTCAGTATAATAATATACTAAATAGCCGGGGTGGCCTATTAGACTTAATATTAAGTGATCTCAGCCCAGACAAGATTTCAGTCACCGTTGGTGAGCCTTTGGTTCAGGCGGATGAATATCATCCTCCACTCGAGCTAACCATAAAATTACCGCGCGGCTCGATACCGTATCGCTCGCAGCCTCACAGTGCTTATAAGGACTGGAACTGGCATAAGGCGGACTTTCCAGGACTTTATGCTGCTATTGAGCGAATTGATTGGTCGAGCCTCGTCACTACGGTCGATGTGGATGCAGCTGTTGAGATATTTTACTCAAAATTGTATACAGTCATTGACGAATTTGTACCACTCAAAAAACAAACGCGTAGCACAAAATATGTTTACCCAAAATGGTATAACGGGGAAATTATATGGAATTTGAAGTGCAAACATTTCCACCTAAAGAAATTCAAAGCAGAAGGCAAGGAGTTTAATAAAGAATTGTATAGCTTCTACAGGTGGCGTGCTAAAAAATTAATTGACAACGAGTATAAGCAGCATTTAAGGAAAATACAAGCGGATATTATTAACGAACCAGTTAAGTTCTGGGAATATATAAAAGAAAAGAAGAGTAGCAGACAACGAATCGACATATATAATTACGACAACGATGAGGTTTCCGGACAAACCGCTGCCGATGCTTTTGCTCACTATTTTGCTTCTGTATTCCGGGCAGAGGAACCACGTCTAGATTCGGAGGAAGCCGAACGTTCTGCCGACGCGCATGCAAACGTGGCAGCTGTTACTGTCAAAACAGTAGATGAGCGAGATCTGAGGGCAGCTGTGAGACGTATAAAATCACAATCGTCAGTAGGCCCGGACGGCATCCCAGCATTTTTAGTAAAGGATTGTTTAACAGTCCTAAATACTCCGTTATTGTATCTTTACAATCTCTGCTTAGCTCAGTCTAAATATCCTGACTGTTGGAAATTATCCAAAGTAACGCCAGTTCCAAAGGGTGATTCCAGAGTAGATGTATCATCGTATAGACCTATTGCAGTGCTTTCCATCTTTGCCAAGATATTTGAAGCGATCATTAGTGTCGATATTGGTAGGCAAATCGGTGTTAAGCTGCATAACGGCCAGCATGGTTTTCGTAAGGCTCGTTCAACAACTACTAACTTAATAACATTCGCGGACTACGTGCTGGCAAAGATGGATACTGGACATCAAGTCGATGCCGCATACTTTGATTTTAAAAAGGCATTTGACCTTGTAGACAGTCACATCCTTCTAAGAAAACTTGGCATGCTAGGTTTCACGCGACATTTACTTGACTTCTTTGCAAGTTATCTGCAAAATCGGCGCCAATACGTGAGAATGGATGGATTTGAGTCTCCTAACTATTATACAAGATCGGGAGTTAGCCAGGGCAGTACCTTAGGGCCTACACTCTTTTCAATCATGATTAATGACCTACCAGAAAGAGTACGGACTGCGGAGTGTCTTCTTTTTGCGGACGATCTGAAGTTGTATCTCAGAATATGCAATAATGAGGATGCAAAAAAACTGCAATTGGATATCAATGCTGTGTCAGATTGGAGCCGAATCAATAACCTTCCACTCAATATAGTTAAGTGCAAATACATCACATTCACACGCAAGCGCTGTCCAGTTGAGACACTGTACACACTAGATGACTTTCCACTGGATAGAGTAAATGATATTCGTGACCTTGGAATAGTATTGGATAATAGGTTGGACTACCACAAACACGTGACAGAAATCTGCAAAGCAGCTAATAAAACATTAGGTTTTATAATGAGAACTGCTTCCGCGTTTGACAACATGGCAGTGGCTAAAGTGTTATATAACGCCTACGTCCGTAGCAAATTGGAGTACGGAGCGATAATTTGGGATCCTTATGAAGATAAATATTGCCTGCTGGTAGAGAAAATACAGCGAAAGTTTGCTCGTTGGGTTTATAAGAGAACCTATGGTTACTACCCTTTCTTGTTTCCCTCTTTATTCGTCTCCGGTATGGTGGATCTCGAAACGCTTTCACTTAGGAGAAAACTAATTCTTATAAAGCTTTACCTTTCAGTATTCCATCACAAAATTGACAATCCACTGATCATTGAAAAAATTGGTCTATTAGTACCTTCGCGCATCCCCCGATATTCCTCTGGGGCAGTACCACCACGCCGCAGACCGCGTTTACTTCCCAAACCAGTCACGCGCACAGTGTACGCTGACCAAGCGCCCACGGTGCGCGCCATACGACTGATCGGGGACATGCTCACCCATTGTGAGGACTTGGATATGTTTGCTGACAGTATTGAAAGACTGCTCAGCGGAGCTGCTGGGTTCCTCAATAGTAATTGTTTTTGACATTACAATTTGTATTTGAATTTTATTTGTTAATTTTATTTTATTTTTTGACATAAATGATATGATGCTGACTTAGGATGTTGATAATTGAATTGGGACCTGATATTCTTATTCTATTGTAATTTGTGACACTATCGTAATTTAACATAATAATCTATCATATTGTTTCGAGTAACGAGTGGTCGTTTGTAATCAACTTAATTTAATCAGCAACTATTGTATTAGTATCTATGACTTGCTGGTGCGTTGGAGTTAGTATACTCTGTAAACTTGCATGTAATGTAATAAATAAATAAATAAATAAATAAAACTATTAGACGACTCACTGATGTTGATACGGCTAGAATAGTTTATTTCAGCTACTTTCATAGTATTATGTCATACGGAATTCTTCTTTGGGGTAACTCCGCGGATATTAACACCATCTTTTTATTGCAAAAGAGAGCCATAAGAGCTATCTACAAACTTGGTCCCCGTGAGAGCCTTAGAGAAAAATTCAAAGAAATAAATATTCTAACAGTCGCATCGCAATATATCTATGAAAATCTTTTGTATGTCCATAAAAACATAGACTCATTTTGTAAAAAGAGTGATACTCATAACATAAATACTAGATATAAGCATAATCTTGTGCTACATGCAAGCCGTCTCCACAAAATAAGTAATTCTTTTATGGGGCAATGTATACGGTTCTATAACAAACTTCCCAGCAATATAAGAGAATTGTCAATAAACAAGTTTAAAAGTACTATTAAAGCCAAATTCTGTAGCAGGGCATATTATAAAGTATCTGACTATGTTAATGATAAAAATGCCTGGGATTGAGTCGATCCAATTATAATGTAATTAATAAATTATGTAAATTTGTTTGGATACCAAAAGAGGGATGCCTGAGTTTTTTGGCAGTATTTTTATCAGTGCTCACCTAGTCATGAACTGCACGGTAGGGAAAAAAATTGTGACGATTCCAAACAAATGTAGCCATTTTTACGGAATAAAAAGATTTTGACTTTGACTTTGACTTTGACTGGAATAGCATCCACAGACTGTGCAGGCAGCTGACGAGAACTCCACCTCCAGTACGACCACTACTGGCAGACGATGGTACTTTGCGTTATCACGCAGCAGACCGCGCTAAAATATTCGCCGACCACTTAGAACGCCAATCCGCCCTAACGAAACAGAAAATACAGCTCACGTCGAAATGGTGCAACAGTACCTACGAGGCTATTTTTCTACAACGATAGCGGCCGATGACGATCCAATTGTTTACACCCCGGGCGCAGTGCAGCGTGCAATACAACGCGCTAAACTACGGAAGGCGCCCGGTGCAGATAGAATAACCAACGAAGCCCTACGTCGGTTACCGCCGCGCACCATCGCGGCGCTACGTACCGGACACTTCCCGTCTATATACAGAGACGGACGCGTTATATTGCTGTCTAAACCCGATAAGAACGTGTTGAAACCGGAGAGTTATCGGCCCATTACACTGCTATCTACACAATCAAAAGTGTACGAACATGTTTATGTGTAATATATAATATATAGATCTATCTTGTATATAGATATATAGAAGATAGATTTAGCGAATTATGATTTAAGCTTTTTATAAGAACGGCGGGACCGATTTTTATGATTTTTGTGTCTTTGGATTTGTCTTCGTCCGGAATAGGATAATAAGTATTAAAACATGGAAAAAAATAACAAAAAAATAATTATAAAGTAAATTCCATTTCTGATATATTTTACATGAAATGCTTTTTTTACTATATTTCAAGAATGAATTGACAAATTTAATTGAATATTTTTTTTGTATGCAATTTGATCTAACCTGCTTTGTGTGCTTCTGCCACCAATTAGTTTATGCGGCCTAGCGCCGGCCGGCACCCACCCACTACTGTTAGTAAGTGCAACATGCCAACGCTGCCATGGCTGCTCCGGTAGTCTCTGCCTCGGCTGCTGCGGTCGTCCGCCATCTGGAACAGAATCCGCATGCCCGCACCACCACCGTCGCTGCCACGACAGGCCTGGTCGCCGCTGCGACACGCGTTTCGCCTCTCCACGAGGCATCATCAGGTGTTGTAGACGTTAATCGTAAGAATAACATGCTTCAAGTGACAAATCCATCGCAGTGCCGTCCCTTATATTGAATTGAGGGTGGGGGTGGATGGTGTGAGCGAAAAGATATTTAATAGTGGGGAATGGTTTACGTCAGTCTGTTTGTTCGTGAGAGTAATTTCAGAATTTTTATGTTCATGAATTTCTAATTGTTCCCTAATATTTAGTTTTTTTTTTTTTTTTTTACTAGTCCCTCTGCCATGGGTCAGAGTCTTTTATGTATTATGTTGTATGATATGCTACAGAAAATATTTTTACATTGTACTTAATGCGTACGTTACTAATTCTAATTTAATTAATGTTACTGTTTTAAAACTTTATACTTATTTATTCTAATATCGTGACTGCTGGAAACACTACATGAGAATCATGTAGGTTCAGCAGAATACCTAATCTTTATTTCTTTTGTTTGCTGCTTGTACTATTTTCCTACCGTAATTGAGAAGCAAAATCCTGCTTTTTCTATTTTCTGTGATTTCCGCTATATTTTCTTTATTTATTGTCTTATTTATCTTATTTTTCGGGTCATATCTTTCTTTGTCTTGCATCGGACATTCCAGGAGGAGGTGGAACACTGTTTCTGGGACTCCTGGTTCACAAATACACGATGGGTTCTCCTTACGCCCGAAACGGTTCAAGTATTCAGAGAACCCACCGTGTCCTGTCAACATTTGTGTAAGTATTCCTTCCATTTTGATGTCTTTTATTATTTTAAATGCGTCCACAGCATCGGGGAAAAATATCTTGGTTACTCCAGCGGTGTCGCCTGTTTTATATCTCCGGTTCCATTCGTCCAGCGACCCCTTACGGATTTGTCGCTTGACGAATGAAACCGGGCAGTCATTATAGTCTGGCTTTGTCTTCCGGGTTAGCGCGGCTTCCTTGGCGAGTATGTCAGCCCTTTCGTTCCCCTCTATTCCTGCATGCACCTTTACCCAGAACAAACTGAGCTCTTTGTTCTAGTTTTTGCTGGCTATGACATTCCTACGAATGTCTTCTGCTATAGGATGAGGGGAATTGCTACCTACAATTGCCTCCAGCGAAGATTTTGAATCGCTGTAGATCCCGAAAGTTTGTTTTCTGCTATTTAACACTTCCCTCGTAGCGTAATATATGGCGAGCAATTCTGCCTGGTAGACTGAGCAGTGCGGTTCCAGTCTTAATTTCCGAACTTTGGTTTCAGACGTACCATACCATATTGATAGTGCAGCCCCAACCTTGCCGTCAATTTTACTACCGTCAGTATATATTCGGACCGCCTGGTTGTTATGGCGGTCTACTTGCTCTTGGTCCTCCAGGCATATGAATTGCAAGCTCATATAATCTGCCGGATGGAGTTTGTCTTTAAAAGCTGTTTTTGCCTCAACTTTCCTATCTCCCAGAACGGGCCAGGCTATCCCTCTTTTGGCCTCATATAGAGTGACTGCCTCCTGTATTCTGAGATCGATAGGCAGCAGCCCGCAGTGCTGAGTTCAGGGAGACAGTTCTATATGACTTGCATATTTTTTGAGCGAGACTTCTTTGCACCATGTCTAGTTGTCTCCTTACACACAATTTACCAGCCGCAGAACCCCAAGCTGCAGCTGCATACATGATTATAGGTTCGACAACTGCAATATATATTGTGCGAATCACTTCAGTGTGTAGACCCCAGTTTATCTTTGCTGCTCTTGAGAGCTGCTTATAGATTCCGAGAGCCTTTTTGCACACATATGCCACGTGGTTATTAAAGGTCATCTTTTCATCTATAATCAGCCCCAAGAGTTTTATCTGTTTGGTCAGGCCAATATCCACCCCGCCCATACTCAAATGTGGTGAGTCATATTTACCATAGCGCTCGTCTTATGTGGTGCAAACTTTAACTTATTCATGACTCCCCACTCCCGAACATAGGCGAGGCTAGCATTGGCCCGTCCTTGGATCTCTGCTGCTGTATCCCCATCAAACACCAGGACGATGTCGTCAGCAAACGCCTGACAGTAGTCACCCCGTTTGTCTAGCGCCTTGAGTAGTGGATCCAGCAGCAGGTTCCACAGAATTGGTCCACCGATGGAGCCCTGAACGCATCCCTTATTACTGTTCCTGCGATGTTCCTCGCCGGCGTATCTCACACACACTTGTCTATTTTCAAGGTAGCTGTCCATGACTCGTCTGGTGTTTATAGGGCACCCTTCCTCCGCTAGCCTATTCCGAATTGCCGGCCACGAGGCACTGTCGAAGGCTCCCTCTATGTCCAGAGATACCACTGTAACTATTTTCTTCTGGCCTATTTTATTTTTAAGATGTTGCACCAGGTCATAGAGGGAGTCTTCGGTACTTCGGCCCGGCATAAAACCGTACTGCCGGCAGCTCATTTTTGGTATGACATGAAATTTTACCCTAGCTATTAGCATCTTCTCCAGAATCTTACCCAGCACTGGCAACAAACCAATTGGTCGGTATGATTTAGGGTCGGCATAGTTTTCCTTACCTGGCTTCTTCAGTATCACTACTGTTGCCACCTTCCAAATGGTCGGGAAGTGACCCAATTCAAGACATTTGTTTGCCAGTGCCAGGTAAATCGCCGGGTCGAGCATTATTGCTTGCATACAGATATCTGCTGTTAAGCCATCTGACCCCGGGGCCTTCTTGGGGTTGAAGGACCCGGCTGCGTGTTTTAGTTCTTCTAGGGTAAACAATGGGTCATACTTTACATCTTTTGACCAGTCATTTACCTCCTCCGATGCCTTTCTTACACGCCTATGATGATCGTTTTCACCATCTTGTCTGTCCTCCGGGTAAAAGGTATTTGCAAGGAGTGTGGCCGATTCGTTTGCATTTAGCTTTTTACCATTTTGTTCTAATAGAATATTCTCCTGCCTATTTGTGGTTCTGCCTATTACCCGATATATCCCGTCCCAGAGCCCCTAATTGTCCTGTCTCTCGCAAAAACTTTTCCAACTATCCGTCTGCGCTTCCCTAGCTCTTTTTTCGTACTTTTCTTTTGCCTGCAGATATTCCATGACTACTTTTGCTCTGCGGATGGGCGCCGCGCATCTTATTCGGCGTTTTTTCGTGACAACTTCCTTTTTCAATGTGGTAAGTTCCTCAGACCATTATTTTTATTATTTCGTTATCATTAATTTTTTCTATCTCTAGCAATTGGGCCAATTTCTCACGAAATTCGCTCCAATTGGCTTTCTTTGTACTATATTTACGGGTGGTTCTTTGTATTCTAGTACCTTTTGACTTAACTGATCTCACTCCAAATAGTATGCCATTGTGATCCGAGCTGGTTAGTCCTTCGTCCACCTTCCAGTTTTCCACTAGGTCCATCATGTCCACAATGCAAGTCGTCACGTCAACATGGCTTGTATACCTTTTATTTCCCCTGATCGTATCGAACGTTGGAGTGTCTCCAGTGTTCAGCACCTGCAGGCTCATCTCATCAAGAGCTCCGGACATCACTTCTCCTCTATCGTCTATTGCTGTACTACCCCACCAGGTACTCTTAGCATTGCTGTCCCCTGCCAATAAGATTTTAGTGCAATCTGCTGTCTGTCTTATGTTTTTGAGCTGTTCCAAGTAAGGTTCTATTGGCTGGTCCGGTTCAAAGTAAAAAGATACTGCGGTGATCGTCCATGCACCGGTCCGGATCCTCACCACTACTATATTGTTTGTGGTGAGTTCAGGACATTGTTCGACGTCTAAGTCAGTGTCAAATACGACTATAGCTGACTTTACTGTCCCTGTCCCTTGATCTGTGCACTGGAAAACCCTTACTCCGCCGTATTCCTTCATCCTTCCAGCCCTACCCACATATGGTTCTTGAAGCAGCGCAAAGGAAATTTTTCTGTTTTTAGCCTCGAGCATAAGCTCGTTTGTGGCTAGTTGTTTCCTTTGAAGATTGGCTTGGGCTACAGCATAGATTTTTTCCCCGTTTGGTTTTGCAGACAGCGTTGAGGGGCTCTCAGCATCTTTAACAATACGCTACCGCTGCTCTCGCTAGAGTATCCCATCTACTCCTGACTGGGCAGTCCTGGCTAAGTGCGTTGTGCTCCTGCGAATCCAACTTTGCACGTGTGCAGTTGCAGCAAGATGGCGCCACGCCAGCGAGCCAGTCCGCGCAGCTTGATCTGAGGTGGGGTCCCCCACAGTGGCTGCATTTCTCCACCTGCTCCTTGCAAAACTTTCTGCCATGACCATAACCTAGGCAGATTGAGCATTGAACTATCGGAGACTGGTCTGTCACTCTGATCTTCTGCAGGTCTATATGTACCGCTCCCGCTTCGGTCATGCCCTTCCACAATTTGGGGGACACCCTCAGGACTACATGATTGGTAAGGGGGTTTCTCGTGCGCTTACGGTAACACACCTCCATTCGATCATTATCTTTGCCTATGTTTTTAAAAATGGTCTCATTTTGTTTCCTAATGGCACCAAGAATGTCATCGTCTGTGTTGTATTGGAGTACGTCCTTTAATATTACTAATGGGTCCTTATTCTTGACATCCTCTACCTTTAGGTAATCGTGAGCACCCCGGAGTCTATCCTTGACCTTTTGCTTTTCTTCTTCGGTCCCGCAACTCACAATTACCTTTCGGTCCCTGGCCTTCCTTACTCTTTCAACTTTGACCCACCCCTCCTTAGCTTTTACCGCTTTTCGTATGTGGTTTAGGACCTCCTCTCCCGATTCAGTTTCGTCTCTGGATGAGATGATTACTGAGTGTAATGCGTTTCGCTCCGGGACCTTGTTTTCTGTCGAGCCGGTCACAACACTCGCGTATGTAGTCCTCTCCAGGGCAGTTTTTTTGGTTCTCAATACTGTTCGGGAGCTCCGTTATCTTTTCATTACTTTCCTTTAATATTTAGTTTGAAAGCTTTGTCTATGGTGTATAAAATTTAATATGTATTAGTGAGGGATAAGTTATGTCCTTTGTCTATGAGATGCTCGGCAATGTGTGACCTTACTGGGCTATTGTTTTTATACGCCGATACGTGTTCAGCGTTCAGAACAGCAGCTGTCCTGCGATGAGTGTAAACACGTTTATATAGGTCAGACTGGTAGTAATTTTATAACACGATTTCACGAACACGTATCGGCGGTGGTTACGCTGGTTTGTTGTGGTTATTTGTGGTTATTGCTGGTGAACGTTCGTCGGCCGACACCATTTGAATCACTTCGAACTGTCAATGGTGTAGTGTGCCCAACATTTCATGGATCATGTCAACTGCTCATTTTGCTTGAAAACGATACTCATTGGACATGATAATAGTTGAAGCCGATGCTATATTTTTTGGAGGGTAGCTGTGGTAAAGTTAGGAGTGAATTGTGTAGCTGCTCTCAAATTTAAATTGTTTTAATTAAATAGCTTTGATTTTACCATTCTTTCTATGTACTAATAATACATATACAGTTATCTACCTGAAAGCAGAGTTAATTTCCTGTCGCCTTTCTCCTTCACAATGGAAAACATCCAAAAAAGTATAGCGGACATGATGGAGATGTTTCACAACAAAATGGCAGATTTTCAGACAGAGTTACAAAGTGCCAATGTAACACCAACAGTCTCTATACTTTCAGCAGAATTCACAAGTTTCAAGACCTTCATCACCACTGCTCTCACTAACTTGCAGCGGCAGGTTGAGCTGATTGCCCGGCAACAGGACCAGCTTGAAATGCAGAGCCGTAAAAGAATCCTTTTACTGCACGGTGTTGTTGAGGATATGAAGGAAGTTGCTGCAGCAGAGATTGTGAAGATTGTCAGAGAGAAACTTCAAATCACTAATTTCTCCACTTTTGACATCAGTCGCTGCCACCGTATGGGTGGTCGTGTTTCAAATAACAAGCCTAGGCCTATACTATTTGAGTTGCAAGATGATGCTGTGAAGAGAGCAATCTGGTTTGCCAAGACCTGTCTCAAGGACACTGGCATCACAATGTCGGAATTCTTGACTAGGGTACGACACGACGCTTTTATGGTGACCCGTCAACGGTTTGGTATTACTAAATGCTGAACACGTGAAGGCTGCGTAATAATCTGCAAGCCTAATGGAACAAGGCACAGAGTCTATAGTGTTGCTGAGGTGAATGAACTCGTAATCTTGCCGCCGACGAGTGATGTTTCAGCTGCTGAACCTTCGTTGGTGACAGGCCGTGGGAACGCGGCAGCTGCCTCAAGCCGCCAAGCCACGAGCCGAATTAAACGCCTCGCCAATAAAAACAAGTAATTATTTATCATTACTATCTGTTTGACTCATTGCTAATTATTTTGCTGGTGCCAAACAAATTGTTGTTATTTAGAATAATGCCCAAGTCTTTGTCATGTTAGACTGTATACATGTATTCATTTTATGTTGAGAGTCGTATTCGTAAATGTGTGTACAGGTAAAGTTAATTTATTTTTCATTATAGGTACACAATAGAAATATATTTTCTTGATACCACACAACACTTTTATAAAAGTATGTTTTTGTTTTTAATAGTAACGTAAGGTAAGCCGGTATTTAATAACATTTTCAGTCAGTTGATTGACTGCTAGCGGACTCTTCTTCTTGGTGAGTTGTTGGCAGCCGGTCAACACTCACAAAGTGTTTTTTAAAAGTGTAATGTTACTTTTGTAATTAATTGATTTTCTATTTTATTTCTTTCTTTGTTTGGATTATAATATAGACTAAATTAGCCGTCATGGGTCCGCTGTATTTTGTTTACACTTTTTCTTTAATTCTTGATGATTTTTAAAATAGTTTTGCATTATGTAGTAAATTTCTTCTTCGACTAAATTACATTTTCTTAGATTCTGCTTGCAGGTGGATACCATACACATATAATTTGCTATTGAAATTTGTATGTTTTTAATAGTGAACGCATTTTGAGTTACACGTAATATAGTATTTTGTTACAAGCTTAATGTCAATTGATGAGCAGGATGGTCCCTATATTTCTATGTCTTCTTCTTCGTCGTGTAGTAACAATGAAAGTTACCACAGTATTCCTTTATCTCTCGTTAAATTTCTGCAACTAAAATTTTCGGATGTGCCGAAAAATTTCAATATTCTACATTTTAACGCGCAGAGTATTCCGGCGCACTTCACCGATATGCTTGATACGTTTGATAACAGAAATCTTCACGCTATTCTTGTTTCTGAAACCTGGCTCAATCCCTGTTTGTCCTCTACTTCCTACTCATTACCTGGATTTCAGTTAATTCGTAATTACCGCATTGGCAAAAGAGGTGGTGGCGTTGCAATTTATCTTCGTCCACATATTCCATTTAGCATTATCTCCTCTTCTCACGTGTCGGATCCGTCGAATGAGGCAGAGTATCTGTTTCTCGATATCACACTTTCCCACACTCACATTCTTCTAGGAGTTGTGTATAGTCCTTCGCCCACTATCAACTATTTCTCCTCTTTCGAAAGTCTTCTTGAAAATCTTGTCCCTTCTTTCAACCACTCAATTATTATGGGCGATTTCAATACTTGTTTACTTAAAAACGATCAACGTTCGAATTCCCTTAAGTCCCTTACGTCTGCTTGCAACCTATCTATTTTGCCTCTAGATGCTACTCATTTCTTCCCAGGTTGCAAACCTTCTCTTCTCGACCTAATTCTTGTTTCGTCCGCCACTCATGTTGCTAAGCATAGTCAATGCTCTGCTGATGCCTTTTCCTTCCACGACTTGATATATCTTTCTTACAAAGTCCGCCCGCCTAAAGCAAGACTCAAAATCCTTCTGCAGCGCAGTTTTGGTAGGATGAATATAGACCGATTACGTGAGGATGCTTTAAACATAGATTGGTCAATAATAAGTTTAGCACCGACTGTAGACGAGCAAGTTAACTTATTTAACGATAAATTAATATCACTGTACGACACTCATGCTCATATTCATCCTGTGAGGGTAAAGCATCTTCCGGCACCATGGCTGACTAACGAAATCAAGAACCTCATTTCCAAAAAAAATATTGCGAGAGCTAAGTATAGGGAAAACAGAAGCATAACCCAATTTATAAATTTTCAAAATAAAAATATAGCCACTACATCATCTGCCTCTAAAATCCAGTATGAAGAATAGCAATTAGCGTCGCCGCCGCCTCCATCTCAAAATAGAAATCAATACCAAGAAAAGAGTAGTACTTTAATCTCTCCCAATACGGCTGGTCCCCGCGGGAAGAGTAGACCAACACCCTCCAACCAAAACAAAGAAATTTTCAGGAGTCTAAAATCTACAAAAAACGTCAGAAAAGAATATTTATATATATGTACATGGAATGTTAGATCTCTAGTAAAAGATATAAGATGGATCGAATTGGAACATAGTTTAAAGGAAATAAAATGGGATATTATAGGTCTATCGGAAGTAAAATTGAAAGGAAAAGAAGTAATAGAAAAGGAAAACTATATCTTCGCGTACTACGGTGAAAAACAAGGAAGAAATGGAATAGGTTTCTTAATAAAAAAACATCTAAGAACTCACATATTAAATATAATAACAATCTCAGATAGAGTCATGAGATTAGACATTAGAATAAATAATCAAATAAAACATATAATACAAGTCTATGCGCCAACGGAAGACTACACAACAGAACAAAACGAGACATTTTACAAGCAAATAGAGCAAGCCCTTGAGAACACAAGAAATGACATTCTGATAATTGGTGACTTCAACTCTAAAGTCGGAAAACAAACATCCGCTGATAAAAATATTATGGGCCCTTGGTGCTATGGCAAAAGAAATGAGCGTGGGAAAAGACTAATAGAACTATGTTTCGAACATCAACTCTACATAACAAATACATTTTTTAGAAAAAACCCGAAACAAAAATGGACATGGCTCTCTCCCGACGGCAATACCAAAAACGAAATCGACTTTATTTTAGCAAAAAACAAAGACTCGGTGTTGGATCTACAAATAATCAATACTAACTTCCCAACAGACCACCGACTTGTCCGAGCAAAACTTATTACAGAAAAAGTACGAAAATCTCGACAACAATTTAGGAGTAAAGTTCGAACTCTAAACCCTTTGGAGCAGACATCATTAATAAACAACTTCAAAGAACGAATAGAAGATATAAATCTAAGCTTCACTGATATATCTGAAGACTACAAGTATCTTACCGATACCATCAGCTCTATGATTAACATGTACCGCGGAAGAAACGATAAACAGAAACAGATTATAAACAAGGAAATATCGAAGCTAATAAACGAAAGAACTGAATTAAAAAATAAAGCTAGCAAAACTAGAGAAGAAAAGACAAGACTAACAATTCTATACAAGAAAATAAATAAAAAATTAAACAAAAATAACAAAAAATTCAAATATAAAATATTAAAGGAAGAGCTCAGCAAATCTGGATCTACTAGAAAATATGACAAAAGAATAAATTATAATAAACCGTGGATGGTATCACTTACAAATAAAAAATACCAAAGCTGCACCAACAGGCACGAACTTTTGAAAATAGCATCTGACTTTTACGAAGAACTCTACAACGATGAATTAGAATTCACTTACGACTCAGACACAAACATCAATAAGGCAGAAAGCGATATCCTTCCATTCATGGAGAGTGAAATACGCTACGTAATAACAGCTGCAAAATCAGCTAAAAGCCCAGGTGAAGACGGAATATCAATGGACATTTATAAAGCTCTGATAGACCCTGTCACTCCTATTATCACTCAACTTTTCAATGAAATTCTACGACAAAATAAAATACCAATGGACTGGGAAAATTCAGTTATTACACTAATTTATAAAAAAGGAGATCCATAAAATATAAATAATTACAGACCTATTAGCCTGCTACAAACGTTATACAAACTTTTTACGAAAGCTATCCTCAAAAGAATCGAAAAGACACTTCAAAGGAATCAACCAAGAGAACAAGCTGGTTTTCGCCCATCCTACTCTACCTTGGACCATATATTTACACTGAATATGGTTTTAGAAAAGTCTAGAGAATACAAAAAGCAACTCTACCTAGCTTTTATCGACTACAATAAAGCCTTTGACAGTATAAGCCATTCAGCACTATGGGAATCCTTAGAAAACCAAGGTATAAGTCTTGTATACATAAATTTATTGAAAGAAATTTACAAGAAAAGTACAGCACAAATAAAGACAGAGATAAAAGGTAACACTTTCAAAATACGCCGTGGAGTACGACAGGGGGATCCAATATCACCAAACTTGTTCACCGCTGTCCTTGAAAATATTTTCAGGAACTTAAACTGGGATCGATTTGGCATAAGTATAAACGGGGAAAACCTCAATCACCTACGTTTCGCAGACGACATAGTCATAATCAGTGAAAACCACCAAGATCTAGAAACTATGATACATGAGCTAGACACAGAGAGCAGAATATATGGCCTGACGATGAACCCTACCAAAACATGTATAATGACAAATGGAGTGAAAACAACAACCAACATAAATAAAAATATTATACAATATGTAGAAAAATATACCTACTTGGGTCAAAATGTTAGTTTTCATAACCAAATTAACGAAGAAGTCGAACTCCGAATTAAAAAATCTTGGTCAAAATACTGGTCTTTGAAACACATTTTTAAATCTAAACTTCCGATATCGCTGAAGAAACGAGCTTTCGATACACTAATTATACCATATCTTTTGTATGGATGTCAAACGTGGGGTCTGACTCAGAAAATTATTTCTAAAATTAATGTGTTCCAAAGAGCAGCCGAAAGAAGCATGATGGGTTTACGATTGAGCGATAGAGTCAGGAACGCTGATTTGAGAAGAAGAACAAAATTGACAGACGCAGCTGAATTACTGTGCCAGCTAAAATGGAGATGGGCTGGCCATGCGGCTAGAATGCAGGACGGCAGGTGGACGGAGAAAATCCTACACTGGTATCCAAGAGACGCTACAAGAGGCCGCGGACGCCCTGCCCGCTGCTGGCAAGACGACATCGTTGCGGTCGCCGGAGTCGCGTGGACTAGAGAAGCACAGGACCGAACACGCTGGAAAGAGTTGGAGGAGGCCTACACCCGAAAATGGGTGTCCCATTTAATTGATTAAATAAATATATATAATTATACGAATAGATCTTAATGTTAATATAAATGAATTGTTGTAATATGCATGACTTTAATGGGAATAAATGGCTTTATTATTATTATTATTATTAAGTATAGGGCAGACCCGGATTGGTATCGTGACAAGTACGTTCGTGCCCGCAATATCTGCAATAGGATGTGTAGGGAAGCACAAAAACGCCATATTCATAAGTCCGTAGAAAATGGAGATCCAGCTAAAGTCTGGAAATTTTTAAAATCTTTAGGAGTTGGAAAAAAAAACATAACAATAATCCTGTAAACGTTGACATAGATAGACTCAACACACTTTTTTCTTCTTCTACCACATTTGATGCCGGTACCAAGGCAACTACCATTGCATATCTTTCATCACTTCCAACTCCAGATTATCCACCTTTCTTCTTTAATCAGTTTACCAATTGTGATGTTGAGAAGAATATACGTTCTATAACTTCGAACGCCGTGGGGGATGACAATGTTAGTCGTTTAATGATCTTACCTATCCTAGACATCATCCTTCCAACTACCACCATGATCCTCAACAACCCAATTACCGCTGCTGTCTTTCCAACTATCTGGGAAACTGGCCAGGTTGTCCCACTGCCTAAAAAATCCAATCCGTCATCTTTTTCTGACTATCGTCCCATCTCCATTCTTTCATTCCTATCCAAAATCTTAGAACGTCTAGTACAGCAACAATTACTCGATTTCTTAAACATAAATCACCTCCTCAATCCCTTTTTTTTTGTTTTTTTTTTTTGTGACGCGGGGAAAAATGCGTTACGCACACCACCGGTGCCTGGGTGGCCTCCGGTGGTAGTGTGGGACTCCCCGTCGGCTGTCCGACGGTATACCCATTAAACAACCCCGCGAAATGCCATCGGCCGCGTTGGTGTGGTGCCCCGGATCTGTCAGCAACAGGGTACCACTGCGACTGGCCAGCCCCTCAAAAGGGGCCGGACCTCTCTCTAGGCGCCATCCCGGCAAATTGGGACAGCCCCTCCGGCGGCGGGACCATTATGGGGCCAGGTTCCCATCCTGACCCCTAGTCCCACAAGTTAGGGAGGCGGCAGTAGGTGCGCGTAGAAATCATGAATTTCAGTATACCTTGGTGAATCACAGAGCACATATCTTGGAATTTGAAAAGCGGTAATAATATTTAATCCCTTAGAAAACTCTTCCCAAGCTAATCGAATTTTCTCAGTTACGGGTTGATCCCAGTGAACCTTAAGTTGCCACAAATTTTGTAACATTAGTTTTGCTTGCATAATATAAGGACTTAATAGACCTAGCGGATCGAAAACCTTAAAAGCACTAGACATAATGGATCTTTTTGTAATTGATACATTATTATGCGAAGAAATATTTATAGGAAAATTTAATGTGTCGCTATTTGGATTCCAGCCTAAACCAAGGGTACTAGAAGATTCGCTGATAGTTAAATTTTCTTGAGTTGAATTTGGAGAATTTTCGAATATAGAGGGCAAGTTTGTTTTATACTTACGTAATTTGAAACAACCTTTGCTTAGTTCTGAGGCTACCGAAATTTGTATGTATTGCAATTCTTCCTTGTTATTTGAGCCAGTAATCAGATCGTCTACGTAAAAATCTTTCTGAATGATGACTTTAATCAAAGTGTTATCACACTGCTCTCCTATCTGCCAAATACAACGCGTGCTTAAATAGCTGGCACTTGCGGTACCGTAAGTAACAGTATTTAGTTGCAAAGTTCTGATAGGTAAGGACTCATCTTCTCTCCACAAGATAAGTTGCAGATTCCTGTCATCCGGATTGACTTGAACCTGTCGGTAGATTTTCTCGATATCTCCAGTGAGGAGATATTTGTATTGTCTTGCACGAACCAAAATGGAAAAAAGAGAATCCTGTACATTTGGACCTATCAAATGTAGGTCATTGACAGAAAATCCCGAAGAAGACGGTGCTGAACCATCAAAGACGACCCTGATATGCGTTGATTCACTGTTTTTAAAAACAGCATGATGACATAAGAAGTATGATGGAATTCGGAGACAAGCAGGTGCTTCAGATAAATGGCCTAAAGCTTCGTATTCTTTTAGGAATTGTACATATTGTAATTTTAGACAAGGATTTTTTTTTAAACGTCTTTCAAGACTCTTTAGTCGTTTTTTAGCAAGCTCGCGTGAGTCACCTAAAATATCAGGTGAATCCTTTAATGGTAGTTTTACACAGAATCGGCCTGAATCGAGACGAAACGTATTAGATATAAAATGATCTTCACAAGCAATTTCATCTTTGCTCGCTTCTGAGGAAGCTCTTCCAGTTCCCAGAACTTAATTTACATCTCATCAATGTGAGATTCTTTAGACAAATCTTCGCCATTGACTGAAGTGTTACAATTAGATTCATTTACTATGCTTGGATTTAAAGAACCACCGACCAACCATCCGAGGGCAGAACCTTGTAATTTGAGATTGGTCGTACCTAACGATTGACATTTCGGTTCAAATATATCCCAAAAGAGGTCTGCACCTATTATCAGATCAATTGAAGCTCGCTGGTTAAAACTAGGATCTGCCAGTTTTATATGGTCAGGTAAATCTAGATCGTGTAATTTTATAGGAACGGTTGGAAGAGTTCCAGTTAATTTATCAAGAACTAGACAATTTAATTTAATTTTAAAATTAGTATTTATTGATTGCAATTGAACTATACAACTTCCGTTTACTTTGTTTGCTGAGTTGTGTCCAATGCCGATGACGTTCATAGAGATCGGGATTAGATTTAGTGTTAATTTTTGTTGTAAGGACTTTGTTATAAATGATGACTGACTGCCTGAATCCAACAAGGCACGCACTCTAGTAGCCTCTTTAGTTATTGGATTCAAGACGTCTATTAGGGCAGTAGACAAAATTACTTGCGTGGAAACTCCCTTAGAAAAGTTCGCAATTAATTGTGATTCATGGGTTTGGTCATTGTTGACTTTAGCGGTATCAACTGAATGCAGTAGTGTATTATGACGTTTTTTGCACTGTTTACAAGGGCCCATTCGGCATTCAGCAACATGGTGGCCTTGCCTTAAACAGTTAGAACATAACTTATATTTTGACACGTCGGCTAATTTATCTTTAATGGACTTGGATTTGAAATTTGGACAATCGTAAATTTTATGATTTTGATTGCATATTATGCATAAATATGAATTACTGTTGTTATTATTTTGATAAGTTGATGCAAATGATTTGGGTTTAAAATTATGTTTATTATTGTTTGAAGAAGTATTTTGCGAAAATTTTGAATTGTTGTCATTTTTATTACGATGCGCAGACTCAAGAACAAATGCTCTATCGATTAAGAATTTATTAAACTGTTCCAAAGTAGGCATTTCATCAAAATTATTTCGCTGTTCCTCCCAATTCATGAGCGTGTGGCTATCAAGTTTATTTGATATCATAAAAATTATAATGGTATCCCAGAAGTCGGTAGGTTGACCTAGACTCGCCAAGGCGCGTAGGTTCTTGGTGATGTGGTCTACTAAAAATCGTAAGGAGCTTTCGGATTCGCGATTCAATTGTTGTATATTAAACAAAGATTTCAAGTGGTGGTTTATCAACAATCGCTTGTTATTATATCGATCGAAAAGCAATTGCCACGCGGTAGCGTAATTCAAAGATGACACCTCAATATTAGAAGTAACACGAGCTGCATCTCCTTCAAGGTAAGAACGCAAATAATGAAATTTTTGTATGGATGGAATACGGTCATTGTTATGTATTAAGTTAGTGAACGTATCACGGAACTCTTGCCAATGGAATACGGAACCCTGATATTTTTGGATTTGAATTAAAGGTAATTTTACACAAAAATCACCTTGACTTGAATCGAGACTGCATTGAGCTTCTTGAAACAGTGATTCACGACGTTTTTTTATCGTGTTCTAACAATTTTTATTGATTTTGCTCTTCAATTGTGTTTTTAGCCATAGCTGTACACAATATGAAGTCTTGCTCAATGCTTTCTATTTCGTCAATTTCGGAATCTAAATTTTCTGAATTCAACAATTCCAACTGGGTTTGCAGCTCGTCATATTTAGCAGACAAACTTTCGAATTTACTGATCTTTAAAGAGAGTTCAGCTATCTCGATAGTCGTCAACGTAGGTTGCCTTGTAATTTTATCTAGGTAGTTTTTAAATTTTGTAATTTGTCCCTTTATGGAACTACGTTTTGTATACAAATCTATTAAATTACTTGACATCACTGACTCGGTCATTTTGAAGTAAAATGAACGCGTAAGTAAATAAATATCTCAAAATAAAATTGTAAAATGAAAACTTTAGGCGTAGTTATAGAATTAATGTAGTATGTAAATTACAAGGAACCCCAAATTCAGAAAGGCGTTAAATAAATAATAATAAAATGAATATTCTCACGCTCCTCGTCCGATGACACACAGGACACCAGCTGTGCTTCAAGTAAATGGCTGGCGACCCACTTTATGGTGAGCAGGTAGGTACGGCAACCATCAGCAAGCTGGAATGTTCAGCAAAATAGTATAAATATCATGTAAAAACTGGTGCTAAAGATTTATTATCAATATAATAAACAATTATTGTAAATATTTTGTTTACACAAAAGTAATCATAAAATGTATAAATGTGAAAATTATTATTTAATGAAGGGTATTTCTATTCTGTACAAGTGTATGAAACTTCGTAGTGAAATGTATTTAGGTTAAATATAGGTAAAATTTAGGTAAAAAGGAAGGGAAAACACGACACTTATCTGGTGAACTATGCTGCGAGGTGACGCTTTAGCTGCGTCACTGGCTCTGCTTGTCCCAGGTGACCTTGGTTTTGCCTCTCCAAAAACTGCAAAATCTGCTGGGCTTCGCTGATTCAATACCCTTGTTAACTTGCGCTGTCGTTGTGGAAAGCGGCTGTAGTGATATTGATCTTCAGGATTGCTTTACATTGATTTTGAAAACCACGATGAAGAACAGGAACTTTGCTTTGGAGTGTATACTTATTAAATGTGTCGTCCTGTCACGGTCGCCAATTTATGTCTCGTTGTGGACACTATGGAATTCAATAAGAACTCAAAATTACTGGAAACTGGTTTAGAACTATTTATTAGCCAAAATTACGTGCACAGAAACAATGTGTGAATGGCGAACAACCGAGTAGTTTTTTTTATCACATAGTGTGAGGTATATTAATATAAAAAGCGCCTTCCAAGTTGTGTAGCAACATGTAAACAATATTAATCTGTATACAATTCTATCAGGCGCGAACAAGTTGTATAGGTGCTTGCTTCGTTTTGGTTAGTTTCATAGTCTGTAGTTTTGTAGGAATGCAGTAGAGCAACGATTTAATTTTTAATCCTGAAATTTAAATGTTCTACATTTTTGTTTGAATTACTCGTTCACTCAAACAATTGTGACTTTCGTGGTGATCACAGATACTCGGTAACACTTTGTTGATAAAGTTTTTTTTTTCGCTCTCTGGCAACACTGAAATTAGTTCTTCAAATTTACCACTCCCTATAAATTAATTTAATTTTAATATTTATTTGCCCATTTTATCTATTTCATTTATTTAATTGACTTCGTAAATAGTGATAAAATAGTGTACAATTGTTTTTGTAAAGAATAATCAGTATTTGAACATAATTTATCGAAATTGTGCGATCCAACTGTCAAAACTCAAAGTTCATATCGTAACGTTTACTTTCGATTTTAGTTTTCTTGTGAAAGATTGTTTTTTTACTGTTGATTGATGCGCATTGGTAAGTTCTATTGATCTATTATTTCCTTCTTCTATATAGACAACAAAACAAACTACCGCAATTGCTTATATTATACAAACCTGTTACGTACTTAAGTCGTTCATAGCTCTCAATAAAATTATACCCTATAAAACAGAATATTATTATTTGTTTGAATGTTAAGTATTAGTATAGAGAAAATACCTTAGAATAGTTCATACATTATAACTTAGTCCTTAAATTTTGATACAATAACAGCTGATCGGTGTGATAAGAGGTCAATGCTCACGAACAATATAAACAACATCAAACCTGAGGGTTGTTACTATAGCTTTGAGAACATATTTACACAGCCCAACATTACACTAGCTCACTGATTTAGTGAGCGACGTCCATACACACACAGGCCCTGCTTTTGTCTCTTTTCACTTAACAATTAGTTGAAGTGGAATTGTATGACAGGCATACACATTGGCCACAGACAATAAACTCAACAATTTACACATTTAACTGTTTAATTGAATTAGTTCCTGAGCAACTTCTAACCGGGACTATAGTATAAATAGTATATTAAATAGTTAAGTACTCATTGTAAATAATTACTCACTACTGCATAAAATACATGGGTTTATATAGTTGCCATTAGTGAATTAGCCATAAAATATAGTATACAATAACTTAATCTGTATCATTCAAATTAGGTACACCTACCTTATTTATTTATTTATTTTTTAACTAAACGGTTTGAGGTGAAATGATGCTGACCAGAAAGGCAATGGCTGAGGCACGCTATGAAGAGTTAAATGACAGGTATTTAAATGCATTAAAAGATGTTAAAAATTCAGAGCTACGATACAAAGAATTAAATAATAAATTTTTATTAACTTTAAAAGATTTAAAGAAATATAAGGAATTGTCGGAAAAATTGCAAAATGAACGAGATGACAATGAGTTGGAAGCACTATCAATTATTAAAAGTAATACTATACTTAAGGAAAAGATAGTGAAAATTAATTTAGAGTTAGATAATGCTTTGGAAGACAATAATACATTGCAGTCTTTGGTAGGTAGTTTTGATAAATGTAGGGTTGAGTTTGAGACCACTCTAGAACGCAATATTCAGCTAGAAACTAAATTGAAACAGGCACTAAGTACAATTGATCAGCTGGAATGTTCCCATCAGGAGTCAACAGTTGTTCATTCCCAGTTGTTATTCGATGAATTGCTAGATAGCGCTCCAAACTTAGTTACTGCTTCTGCCATCTCAAATACGAATGATCCACCGTCACTGACAATTGACTTAACCTGTGATGGGTCTGTAGTATCGAACACACAGGATAAACATGCTAGTGTATGTAGTGTATGTACAATAAAATTTAATACTAATAATAGGGAATATAAAAACATCATTCAAGACCTAGAATCTGAGATCCAAACACTTAATAGTTCTTTAGATTTAATGACTAAAAAATATGAGGATGCTCAAAGAGATATTGAAGAATACAGTGTAGGCATGGATAGATTACTAGCTGACTTGAGAGAAAATGAACAAAAATTATCGTCTCTTAGTAACTTGTACAATAGGAATGAATTAACCCGAACTCCGATGAAATGTTCACAGGTAACTCGATCCTCGAAACTATCTCAAGTACATAGCCATAATGTGAATGAGGCCATTAATAGTAGTGCTTTTAAACAGATGTCATCATCATTAAATAATAATAGTGAAGATAATAACTCCAAAATAATAATGTATAGTGATGAAATAGGTAAAAATATGGGCCAATTATTATTACAAAAATCAGGAAAACTGGTTACCAATTATTGTTTGCCTGGAGCCAGTTTCACTCAAATAGTTGATAAAATAGTTAAGAGGGATTACCACCCCAACACAACTTTAATTGTTTTTATTGGGAGGAGAGGAAATTTAAACAAACACATAATGATTAAATATTTTAATATGTTACAGCAGTTAAATGTGGGAAAAGTGTTTTTATTTACTTTTCCATACAGTACTTTGTTGCCCGAGGCGGAAAATGCATCTAGGTATAGATTAAATGATAAAATGCATACATTGACATTATATGATGACAAATTTCATATACTTGACATAAATATATTTAATAATAAACATTATAATTTGACAGAAGATAAATTTTATCTTAGCAATTTTTATAAAAGACAAATAGCAGATTCGCTATCATATTGTTTTAAGAAACCAGCCAAAAGTTTGGCTAACAACCCTGCTTCTTTTGAGCAGTTAGATAATTTGACATTATGTAATGGTACCTTGGAAGGTATTCCAAATTCTTTAAATTAGGTTACAAGACAATAGAGTTATACTCTGGCAATGTAAATAGTAATAATAACAATATTCAAAATGAAACTAAAAGTAATAATAATACAATATCCCCATCAATTGTAAATTGTCAAGAATATAGAAAGAATAATAATTGTATCAACCTGGTGCACCAAAACATTCAGGGGATGATAGGAAAGGAGTTAGAATTGGAGTTATTTATGAATTGTAGCAATATTGATATTTTATGTCTAACTGAGCACTGGCTAAAACCCCATCAATTCATTTTCAGCTTCAATAACCACCAGGTTGCAAGCTCATTCATCAGAGATAACTGTATACATGGTGGCTCCTTAATATTATTAAATAAGTTGCTTAAATTTAAAGAAAGGTGTGACATTGTGAGCCTCTCTGTTGAGCGAGTTGTAGAGATTTCATGCATTGAATTGGAACGATTCATTGTTATGAACCTGTATAAACCTCCTAGCACGCCCTTTGAAACATTTTCAAATATCATGGAGGATGCCTTAAATAAATTATCTAATAGCCATAAAACTGTTATAATTTGTGGAGACTTTAATATAAATATCTTGGAGAAAAATACTGTTACCTACAACTTTTTAAATTTATTTAAATCAAACAATTTGCATCATATTTTTACAGAGCCAACAAGAGTAACAGCTACAAGTGCTACATGTATTGACAATATATTTAGCAATGTAAAACCTTCATATCAATCTATAATTAATAAAGTTCAGTCAGACCATTCAGGTCAATTGGTTCATTTCCAAATTCTTCAAAAATACAAAGAAAGCAAATAAATTATATACCATTTAGTAAAAGCCGCTTAGAAAGATTTAAGTCTAATATAGCAGAAAAAATTGTATTGTTGCCCTATCACGGTACCACTTGTACAGTTCATTATTTAGCTTAATTACTAGTGAATTTAATGCAATCTTTACTCCAAAACAACTGTCTGTAAGTGACCGTATGACATTCAGTGATTGGGCAACTCCTGGTATTTACAAAAGTCGGAATAAATTGTATGAACTTTATGAAGAAAGGACCTGTAATCACAATCCGACTTTTCAAGAACTTAAGAAATAAAATTAATGGTTCAACAAATATTATTAAATCTGTTTGGAATATGATAAATAATGAGACGGGTAGAGCGAAAGTACGTAGTCGAGACTTTCAGTTAAAGATAAATGATATAGATATCAAAAATGATGTAGAAATTGCGACTGAGTTTGAAAAATATTTTTCTAACATTCCTCTTATTACTACGAGAAATCTTAGGTCTTCTTCTATAGCTGCTGAACTCGTTCTCAAACAGAGCGTGGTAGAATGCGACACGATATTTGAATTTTCAACTGTAAGCCCAAAAGATGTTTTGAAAGCTTTTAAATCAATAAATATGAAAAACACTAAAGATCTGTGGGGTCTATCTGTCAAAACCATATCTTCTATTATTATTTCAATCGCTCCACATTTAGCTACAATTTTCAATTGTTGTGTGGCATCTGGTGTATTTACTGACTTGATGAAACATAGTAAAATCATTCCATTATTTAAATCTGGTGATAGTTCGGACCCTTCGAATTTTCGACCTGTTTCCATACTGCCCATTCTCAGTAAAATTTTTGAAAAACTAATGCTTAGCCAGTTGCTCAGACATTTTAATACACATAATTTGCTTCATAGGAGACAGTTCGGATTTACGAGAGGTTGTTCAACTATAGACGCAGGGATTCATTTGCTTAAAAGTATATTCGCGGCATGGGAAGGTTCGCAAGATGCCTTGGGAATTTTCTGTGATCTGTCTAAAGCGTTTGACTGCGTGCACCATGACACTCTTGTCAGAAAATTACACCACTACGGTATCAGGAACAAGGCTCTCGAACTTCTGTCTTCTTATCTGGGCAATAGGATACAGAAGGTCGATGTTAATGGTAAAATATCTTCGGGGTCCCCTGTAGTCATGGGAGTCCCACAGGGGTCAATTCTAGGTCCATTCTTATTTTTAGTATATATAAATGACTTACCTTATTATGTAAAGGATAAACATGAGATTGTATTGTTTGCGGATGATACCTCTTTGACATTCAAAATTAATAGACAGTTAGGTAATTATGACGAAGTTAACGATGCTCTCTCTAAAGTTATGCATTGGTTTAATGCTAATAATCTGCTTTTAAATGATAAAAAGACTAAAGTAATTAAGTTCTCAACACCTAATGTAAGACAGGTGACTACCAATGTACATATTAATGGAACTAATTTAGCCCCTATGGAGACAACTGTGTTCTTGGGTATAACAATTGACTCCAAACTACAATGGGGCCCACAAATTGAAAAATTATCAGGAAAACTAAGTTCTGCAGCCTATGCAGTGAAAACTATTAGACGGCTCACTCATGTTGATACGGCTAGAATAGTTTATTTCAGCTACTTTCATAGTATTATGTCATACGGAATTCTTCTTTGGGGTAACTCCGCGGACATTAACACCATCTTTTTATTGCAAAAGAGAGCCATAAGAGCTATCTACAAACTTGGTCCCCGTGAGAGCCTTAGAGAAAAATTCAAAGAAATAAATATTCTAACAGTCGCATCGCAATATATCTATGAAAATCTTTTGTATGTCCATAAAAACATAGACTCATTTTGTAAAAAGAGCGATACTCATAACATAAATACTAGATATAAGCATAATCTTGTGTTACATGCAAGCCGTCTCCACAAAATAAGTAATTCTTTTATGGGGCAATGTATACGGTTCTATAACAAACTTCCCAGCAATATAAGAGAATTGTCAATAAACAAATTTAAAACTACTATTAAAGCCAAATTGTGTAGCAGGGCATATTATAAAGTATCTGACTATATTAATGATAAAAATGCCTGGGATTGAGTCGATCCAATTATAATGTAATTAATAAATTATGTAAATTTGTTTGGATACCAAAAGAGGGATGCCTGAGTTTTTTGGCAGTATTTTTATCAGTGCTCACCTAGTCATGAACTGCACGGTAGGGAAAAAAATTGTGACGATTCCAAACAAATGTAGCCATTTTTACGGAATAAAAAGATTTTGACTTTGACTTTGACTTTGATGAGCTCGTTCTTCATTGAGAAGAAATTGCAAAATTCGTGGGAACAAACTCAGTTCGTTAGATTAGTCGATCGGAATGCGACCATTACCGAAAGTCAGTAATTGCTTGACGAAACCTGCAACAGATGGATCGTTTATGCAACTGGCATGTTTGCAGACAGCTGAAGTTTCGTCTCATAGCGCCACAGAAACTATGATTTAAGGCAAGCGTTTATATCAACGGCAGCGGTCGATCTAGAAATGGTTGGTAGTATGTGGCGGAAATCGCCAGACAGTAGATTCATTGCGCCTCCAAAACATCTCGACTCATTGCCCAGATCGTTAGATACGCTTTCAATACGCGTTTAGGCGCCATTGTGTATTTATTCCTGAAGATGATTTTACTTGTTACGAAAATTTTGGTCCTTGCTGAGTGTTTTGCAATGTTGGATAACGGGTTTTCAGCCGTTTGATAATTTCAACACTGTATGAGACGTTGTGCGTTTTTTTAGTAACATGACCGCTATCCCAGAGGAAGCAACTGCAGTTTCGGACATCTTGCGAAAAGGGGGGAAAGTGGACAAATTCAATGCCTGTCTGCCTAGTTCCACCGAGGGCGTCGAGGAAAAATAAGCCATTTACATCATCAATTGCCTTCGTTAACATATCGCACATTTCCTTCTGTTGGTATGTTATTTCGAACATATTCACGATCACATTCCAATTCTCGACTAAAAGCGACGTTCATTCCACAATTTGGTAGTAGCATTCTTAACTTCACTAACACATGATGTACCACATGTGTTCGATTAAAAGCAAAGCCGGGTTATGTATCTCTTCATTCACTTCGAGATCGGGATTCCCTGAACTGACACGAATTCGATGTGAAATGTCTTATGACATACATAATATATGTTTTTGTACCACAATTCATGTGGTTTCCGTGGCAAGCACTTTAAAATATAGCATCGGCTTCAACTATTATCATGCCCCAATGAGTATCGTTTTCAAGCAAATTGAGCAGTTAACATGATCCATGAAATATTGGGCACACTACACCATTGACAGCTCGAAGTGATTCAAATGGTGTCGGCCGACGAACGTTCACCAGCAATAACCACAAATAACCACAACAAACCAGCGATAACCACCGCCGATACGTGTTCGTGAAATCGTGTTATAAAATTACTACCAGTCTGACCTATATAAACGTGTTCACACTCATCGCAGAACAGCTGCTGTTCTGAACGCTGAACACGTATCGGCGTATAAAAACAATCGCCCAGAAAGTTCACACTTCGCCGAGCATCTCATAGACAAAGGACATAACTTTTCCCCCACTAATACATATCAAATTTTACACACCATAGACAAAGGTTTAAAACTAAATATTGGGGAACAATTAGAAATTAATAAACATAAAAATTCTAAAATTACGCTCATGAACAAACAGACTGACGTAAACCATTTCCCACTATTAAATATCATTTCGCTGACACCATCCACCCCCACCCTCAATTCAATATAAGGGACGGCACTGCAATGGATTTTTCACTTGTAGCATGTTATTCTTACGATTAACGTCTACAACGCCTGATGATGCCTCGTGGAGAGGCGAAACACGTGTCGCAGCGACGACCAGGACTGTCGTGGGAGCGACAGTGGTGGTGCGGGCATGCGGATTCTGTTCCAGATGGCGGACCACCGCAGCAACCGAGTCAGAGACTACCGGAGCAGTCAGGGCAGCGTCGGCATGTTGCACTTACTAACAGTAGTTGGTTGCCGGCCGGCGCTAGGCCGCATGAACCAATTGGTGGCGGAAGCACACAGAGCAGGTTAGATCAAATTGCATACAAAAAAAAAAAATATTTTAATTGATAGTATAAAAAACTTAACAGTACCCCCTTCTTCCAAATTAATTTCACTCGATGTTGAAAGTTTATTTACTAACGTACCTTACGAGGATTGTCTAAAAATCCTCAAGTCCTCTTTAGAAAGTAAATTCATTCATCCTGGCGAGACAGATGACATATTACGACTGACAAGACTTTGCATGTCTCAAAATTATTTTCAGTTTGATAATAAATACTATTTTCAAAAAGAAGGGTTAGCAATGGGGTCCCCTCTTAGTCCATTGATGGCTGACTTATTTATGGATAATTACGAACGCGAACACATAATCGGTAAACCACACATATTCTATTACTATAGATATGTCGACGATATTCTCATATGCTGGACAGGTACCAATCGTCAATTAGATCTCTTTGTTTCCAAATTAAATAAAATCCACCCTAAAATTAAATTCACTTTAGAAATAGAACAAAATAGTTCACTTCACTTTTTAGATTTAACCATAACTAAAAATCAATCCCTCCATCAATTTTCGATATATCGTAAACCCACTCATACCGATACCACGATTCCCGCGTCATCCAGCCATCCTTGGCAACACAAGCTCGCAGCGTATAAAACTATGATACACCGTTTGATGAGCGTTCCATTAAGTAAGGATAATTACAACAAATAAATATAAATAAATAATAAATAAATATTGTCGGACAAATTACACAGCGCCATCTAGCCCCAAAGTAAGCGAAGCTTGTGTTATGGGTACTAGACAACTGATAAACATACGTAAATACATTTTTTTTTTTTGTAAATACATACTTATTATACATAGAAAATACCCAGACCAAGACAAACAGACATGTTCATGCACACAAATGTTTGTATTGTGTGGGAATCGAACCCACGAGCGTTGGTGTCAAAGTAGCGTAACAACGCGTTTCACCACTGCGCCACCGAGCTCGTCGAACAAAGAACTTGATGTAATATATCAGATCGCGAAGTCAAACGGTTATTCCAAATCTACCATCGATAAATTATTGCGTAAAAAGACGAGTAGTATCGTTAACAGACTATTGTACGCGGTTCCATATATTTCGACAAATAAATACACTGCGAGTTTGTCATACCTGGGTAAATCACTGACAAAATAGTTCACATATTTAGAAAAAATAACATACATGTTGCTCTCAAATCCCATAATTCACTCAGGTCACTTTGTAACACTAAAGATAAAATCCCGCCCAATAAAAAATCCGGCGTCTATAAGCTGTTCTGTGATGAATGTGAACACGTTTATATCGGGCAAACTGGTCGTAACTTTATAACACGATTTCACGAACACGTATCGGCGTATAAAAACAATCGCCCAGAAAGGTCACACTTCGCCGAGCATCTTATAGACAAAGGACATAACTTATCCCCCACTAATACATATCAAATTTTACACACCATAGACAAAGGTTTAAAACTAAATATTAGGGAACAATTAGAAATTAATAAACATAAAAATTCTAAAATTACTCTCATGAACAAACAGACTGACGTAAACCATTCCCCACTATTAAATATCTTTTCGCTCACACCATCCACCCCCACCCTCAATTCAATATAAGGGACGGCACAGCGATGGATTTGTCACTTGTAGCATGTTATTCTTACGATTAACGTCTACAACGCCTGATGATGCCTCGTGGAGAGGCGAAACACGTGTCGCAGCGACGACCAGGCCAGTCGTGGCAGCGACGGTGGTGGTGGGGGCATGCGGATTCTGTTCCAGATGACGGACGACCGCAGCAGCCGAGGCAGAGACTACCGGAGCAGCCATGGCAGCGTCGGCATGTACCAAGTACTAACAGTAGTGGGTGGGTGCCGGCCGGCGCTAGGCCGCATGAACTAATTGGTGGCGGAAGCACGCAAAGCAGGTTAGATCAAATTGCATATAGATTTGACTTTCGCAAAGTAACGCCTGAATCTATTAACTAAAAAATATTCAATTATATTTGTCAATTCATTCTTGAAATATCGTAATAAAAGCATTTCATGTAAAATGTATCAGAAATGGAATTTACTTTATAATTATTTTTTTGTTATTTTTTCCCATGTTTTAATACTCAGTATCCTATTCCGGACGAAGACAAATCTAAATACAAAAAAATCATAAAAATCGGTCTCGCCGTTCTTGAGTTATAAATGGTGTAACTAACACGACTTTCTTTTATATGTATAGATTAAATATATTATAACTCATGTAATTCACATGGCGGCAAAGCATTAGCTTCAAATAAGCGAACGAAATTATTCGCGTACCATTGTTGTACTACTTTAGTCAAAGTCAAAATCTTTTTATTCCGTAAAAATGGCTACATTTGTTTGGAATTGTCACAATTTTTTTTCCTACCGTGCAGTTTATGACTAGGTGAGCACTGATAAAAATACTGCCAAAAAACTCAGGCATCCCTCTTTTGGTATCCAAACAAATTTACATATTTTATTAATTACATTATAATTGGATCGACTCACTCCCAGGCATTTTTATCATTAATATAGTCAGATACTTTATAATATGCCCTGCTACACAATTTGGCTTTAATAGTAGTTTTAAATTTGTTTATTGACAATTCTCTTATATTGCTGGGAAGTTTGTTATAGAACCGTATACATTGCCCCATAAAAGAATTACTTATTTTGTGGAGACGGCTTGCATGTAACACAAGATTATGCTTATATCTAGTATTTATGATATGAGTATCACTCTTTTTACAAAATGAGTCTATGTTTTTATGGACATACAAAAGATTTTCATAGATATATTGCGATGCGACTGTTAAAATATTTATTTCTTTGAATTTTTCTCTAAGGCTCTCCCGGGGACCAAGTTTGTAGATAGCTCTTATGGCTCTCTTTTGCAATAAAAAGATGGTGTTAATGTCCGCGGAGTTACCCCAAAGAAGAATTCCATATGACATAATACTATGAAAGTAGCTGAAATAAACTATTCTAGCCGTATCAATATCAGTGAGCCGTCTAATAGTTTTCACTGCATAGGCTGCAGAACTTAGTTTTCCTGATAATTTTTCAATTTGTGGGCCCCATTGTAGTCTGGAGTCAATTGTTATACCCAAGAACACAGTTGCCTCCACAGGGGCCAAATTAGTTCCATTAACATGTACATTGGTAGCCACCTGTCTTACATTAGGTGTTGAGAACTTAATTACTTTAGTCTTTTTATCATTTATAAGCAGATTATTAACACTAAACCAATGAATAACTTTAGAGAGAGCATCGTTAACTTCGTCATAATTACCTAACCGTCTATTAATTTTGAATGTCAAAGAGGTATCATCCGCAAACAATACAATCTCATGTTTATCCTTTACATAATAAGGTAAGTCATTTATATATACTAAAAATAAGAATGGACCTAGAATTGACCCTGTGGGACTCCCATAACTACAGGGGACCCCGAACATTACCATTACCATCGACCTCCTGTATCCTATTGCCCAGATAAGAAGACAGAAGTTCGAGAGCCTTGTTCCTGATACCGTAGTGGTGTAATTTTCTGACAAGAGTGTCATGGTGCACGCAGTCAAACGCTTTAGATAGATCACAGAAAATTCCCAAGGCATCTTGCGAACCCTACCATGCCGCGAGTATACTTTTAAGCAAATGAATTCCTGCGTCTATAGTTGAACAACCTCTCGTAAATCCGAACTGTCTCATATGAAGCAAATTATGAAATGTCTGAGCAACTGGCTAAGCATTAGTTTTTCAAAAATTTTGCTGAGAATGGGCAGTATGGAAACAGGTCGAAAATTCGAAGGGTCCGAACTATCACCAGATTTAAATAATGGAATGATTTTACTATGTTTCATCAAGTCAGGAAATACACCAGATGCCACACAACAATTGAAAATTGTAGCTAAATGTGGAGCGATTGAAATAATAATAGAAGATATGGTTTTGACAGATAGACCCCACAGATCTTTAGTGTTTTTCATATTTATTGATTTAAAAGCGTTCAAAACATCTTTTGGGCTTACAGCTGAAAATTCAAATATTGTGTCGCATTCTACTACGCTCTGTTTGAGAACCAGTTCAGCAGATATAGAAGAAGACATAAGATTTCTCGTAGTAATAAGAGGAATGTTAGAAAAATATTTTTCAAACTCAGTCGCAATTTCTACATCATTTTTGATATCTATATCATTTATCTTTAACCGAAAGTCTCGACTACGTACTTTCGCTCTACCCGTCTCATTATTTATCATATCCCAAACAGATTTAATAATATTTGTTGAACCATTAATTTTATTTCTTAAATATATAGACTTAGCATTGGAACAGGCTCGTTTAAATATTTTGGCATAATTTTTTACAAGTTCTTGAAAAGTCGGATTGTGATTACAGGTCCTTTCTTCATAAAGTTTATACAATTTATTCCGACTTTTGTAAACACCAGGAGTTGCCCAATCACTGAATGTCATACGGTCACTTACAGACAGTTGTTTTGGAGTTAAGATTGCATTAAATTCACACACAGTGATTAAGCTAAATAACGAACTGTACAAGTGGTCCGGAGTACCGTGACAGGGCAACAATACAATTTTTTCTGCATTTCTTTATATTAAGCTGTTTGTTGGATGGGTTGCATTCGAGTCGACTTCCTTCGTTGAATTGACTGCCGAGCTAACCTTCACTTGTAAATTGTGCGGGGGCAAGTCTGGCTGATCAAATGAGTTAAAATATTCAGTTGTATATGTAGGTGGTGCTCGCTCGCCTGCAATATTTGCATTGATAGGAGGCTTACTGGCATTTATATATTGTGTTACAATTGACATTTGTCCCACTTGGTGCTCTCACCCTAAATTGCCTATCTTGAGTGGTTTTAAACATGCTCCGGTAGCTGCGCCATCCGAAAGAAATGTTCCTTTCCGGACGTCGTGGCATGTACGAAGAAGCAACTGAAACGTCTACATTTACGATTCTCGAAATCTCGACAAAATATATATACTCCTCCTTGTTTGGTCAGGGCTACTTCGTGAGCATATTATACAATAGTTTCCTTTGCAATTACCTCTTATAAAATCTTTGCACATGGTTTAATTCGCAGTTTCCGGCGCTTTTTCCTACATCGCCTTTGTTTGGTCGTAGTCTAATTTCAATTCGCTTTACTTTTCTTCAGATTCAACCAATGAGTTGTGTTCGTAACCGTCGTCTACAATTTCTTCTTTAAGAACGAAATTAGGTAGACAGTTTGGTGATGGGGGTTAGGTTGTTTTATTTATTTATTTGTAGGAAAACATCAGCTTCAAAGCCTACAGTTTTCACATATAGTCGCAATAACATCAAACAATAAAGAAGAAAACAGAGAATTTGACAATATATCACGACAATGTTTATTTAAATTTATATAGTACTAGCTTGTATGAAGAAAGGCTTACAATTGAATGCGAAGAAAACCAAGATAATGGTATTTGAAAGAGAGACAACCAGAACGAACACTAGGATTATGGTTGATGATGTAGTGTTGGAGCAAGTGAATGAGATTGTATATCTTGGAAGTGCTTTTAGCAGCAATGGAAGGTACACCGCTGATGTGGAGAGACGAGTGAGTGCCGGGAATAGGGTGAATGGAGCGTTGGGTAAACTTCTAGGCTGCCGAAATCTAAGCCAGAAGGCACAGCTCGCTGTAAACAACGCGGTGCTAATTCCAACGCTAACTTATGGAAGTGAGAGCTGGGTATGGCAGAGAGAGCATGAAAGTAGAATAAATGCGGTCGAGATGCGAGCATTGCGCAAAATTTGTGGCATAACGCTTGCTGACCGCGTTCGTAATGAAGACGTGAGAGAAAGAGTTGGTCTAAAAGAGAGTGTCGGTGTTAAGATAAGAAAAGGCATGCTCCGTTGGTTCGGACATGTAGAAAGAATGCGGGACGAAAGAATGACGAAACAGATATACAATGCAAAAGTGGAAGGATGTAGGAGCTGAGGAAGGCCGAGACTAACCTACCATGACCAAATTGGTCGTGTTTTATCAGAAGGTGATGTCAGAAGCCCCAGGAACCGGCGAGCGTGCATGAAAAGAGCTATGAATGTCACAGAAGCGAGTGAAGTATGCAAGGACCGCGTCTTATCGCGCTCGGTTCTCTCTGCCTACCCCGCAAGGGACTTGGCGTGAAGATATACATACATACATACATACATAGTACTAGCTGACCCGGCGAACTTCGTACCGCCTCAGAATCAATAAATGGTGTGTTAACTTATTAGGTGGTATTTTTTATTAAGACAAAATGAGTAGTCAAAATTAATTAATTATAATAAATTGGTGTTCCAAAACACCGACCGGAATGCGACCATTACCGAAAGTCAGTAATTGCTTGACGAAACCTGCAACAGATGGATCGTTTATGCAACTGGCATGTTTGCAGTCAGCTGAAGTTTCGTCTCATAGCGCCACAGAAACTATGATTTAAGGCAAGCGTTTATATCAACGGCAGCGGTCGATCTAGAAATGGTTGGTAGTATGTGGCGGAAATCACCAGACAGTAGATTCATTGCGCCTCCAAAACATCTCGACTCATTGCCCACATCGTTAGATACGCTTTCAACACGCGTTTAGGCGCCATTGTGTATGTATCTAGCAATGCAACTGGCATGTTTGCCGTCAGCTGAAGTTTCGTCTCATAACGCCACAGAAACTATGATTTAAGGCAAGCGTTTATATCAACGGCAGCGGTCGATCTAGAAATGGTTGGTAGTATGTGGCGGAAATCGCCAGACAGTAGATTCATTGCGCCTTCAAAACATCTCGACTCATTGCCCACATCGTTAGGTACGCTTTCAATACGCGTTTAGGCGCCATTGTGTATTTATCCGTGAAAATGATTTTACTTGTTACGAAAATATTGGTCCTTGCTGAGTGTTTTGCAATGTTGGATAATGGGTTTTCTTTCGTTTGAAGGTTTAACGATAATTTCAACACTGTATGAGACGTTGTGCGTTTTTTTTAGTAACGTGACCGCTATCCCAGAGGAAGCAACTGCAGTTTCGGACATCTTGCGAAAAGGGGGGAAAGTGGACAAATTCAATGCCTGTCTGCCTAGTTCCACCGAGCGCGTCGAGGAGAAATAAGCCATTTACATCATCAATTGCCTTCGTTAACATATCGCACATTTCCTTCTGTTGGTATGTTATTTCGAACATATTCTCGATCATATTCCAATGCTAGACTAAAAGCGACGTTTATTCTACGATTTGGTAGTAGCATTCTTAACTTCACTAACACATGATGTACCACATGTGTTCGATTAAAAGCAAAGCCGGGTTATGTATCTCTTCATTCACTTCGAGATCGGGATTCCCTGAACTGACACGAAATCGCTGTAAAATGTCTTATGACATACATAATATATGTTTTTGTACCACAATTTATGTGGTTTCCGTGGCAAGCACAATATAGCATCGGCTTCAACTATTATCATGTCCCAATGAGTATCGTTTTCAAGCAAAGTTAGCATGAACTATGAAATATTCGGCACACTACACCATTGACATGTCCCACCACCATGCCATGGCTCCACCGACCTTTTTTTTTATTTATTTATTTATTGCAATTCATGTATATATTGTGACACTGTAACTACCTATATAATACACAGCACAAAGATACACATGAAGTTGCGGTCATTTGAGCCGAATCGCGGGAGATGCAGCACGCACTTGCTGCTCTGAGGCTCTTCGCCGTGCCGTGGGTATTTGCTTGACTTCCTACAAGTTATTTACGTCTCTGTCCACATATCTCTGTATGGCACCTCTTCCCTTTTTGGGGCGGCAACATCACGAAAACGTCTTCGCTGCAGTCTACGGCGCTCCTGGGTTATCCAGCTTTGCAGCTCTCGTGTGTGCGCTCACCCCTCCCGCTGCTGGGTCCTCTCCTCAATCTCCTCCGCGCTCCTTCTGGCGAACCACGCGTGGGCAAACCCGCGGAAGGCCGCGAAGTTCTCCGCCGATGACACCAGATTCGAGAAGTACACCAAGTACACCCTTCTCATCCTCGCCGCGCTGAATCCCATCCATCAATCTTTCACGCAGATCAGCATACTTAGGGCAGGACCACATTACGTGATCTCTGTCCTCCTCACTCTCACCACACATACACATGATGCTCTCACAACACTTCATCTCGTTCAGACGTTTCCTAAAACATCCATGACCCCCAAGGAGCTGCGAGGTTGGATGGTCCGGTTCCACCCAGTGTGACCTGAGTCTCACCGACACATCCGGGAAAAACCGATAGAGCTCCCTGCCTTTGGACTCCGAGTCCCATCGGGCCTGCCACTCTCTCAATGTGGCGTCCCAAATTTCGCGCTTGCGCCTGCTTAACTCCCCATAGGGCGCGGTTCTGCGTACCTCTTCCAAGTGACCAGCACGGATGACCTCCAGGTCTACCGGAAATGGGGCAGGCCCCAAGTGTTTTCCAGTACGTCGTCGTCGTCTGCCCTGGACCCATCCCACCTGGTGCGCGGTAACGCAGTGGCCGGTGGGTGGTGACTGAACCTGGAAATATTATACTTGTGGGCGATTCGTTGCGAACCGTTTTGTATTGTGCTGAAGGACAAGAACATTGACGAAATGGAGAAGAAGAGCGGAGGAGACAGGTTGGCGTTCGTGTCGCTGTTGCGATGCGACGATATGTGCCGCGATCTGGCGGTGAGAGTGGAGAGCGAGTGTGGCGGAGGGGAGGAGACCGACAATTTGTCGGTCACCACCCTCTCGGAGACGGAGCTGGGCCGGAAGAGATTGTTCTCCGGCTCAGAAACCGAGACGCCCGACGAAAGGGCGAAGGTGGCTACTGCCAGGCGAGGGAAGTGGGGCGGCATTGCCCCCAGTCTGGCCAGGTCCCGCCGACAGCTCAGGGAGCCCAGTCTGGCCAGGGCCCGCCGACAGCTCAGGGAGCGCAAGGAGGAGGCCAAAGAGGCGGCTATCCAGGCGCTCCTTGAGAGGCGGGCCCTCAGGCGCTCCTTGAGAGGCGGGCCCTCAGGCGCCAAAAGACCGGAGCGGCAGTAGCCGGAAGCGCTGAGGGGGTGAGCCCCGAGGCGGAAAAAGAGAGCCCCGAAGGGAAATGCCCTAAGGGGAAGACGGCGTCCCCAACTGAGGCGGGAGCCGATGACCTGATGGTGAGGGGCGAGGAGATGCTGGGCGTCATCCTCAACCTCACAGGGAAGTCGGCGAGCCTCAAGGGGGGGTACGCCGCTAAGATAGCGAAGGCTGCTGGCGGGATCTGGGAGATCCTGGAGGCCTTGGTGGTGCGCACGGAGGCAGAGGAGACCCACCGCCTCCGAGCCGACAACGCTCGGCTACGGAGGGAGGTCGCCTCCCTGAGGGAGGAGGTCCGGGCGCACCGCCAGGAGTTCGAGGAGCTCCGAAAGGAGAGGAGGACGCAGGAGCCGATGAGCCCAGGAGATATCCAGACCTTGGAGAGCAATATCGCCCGGCTCATCGGCAACCTCATCGATGGGCGGCTCGCCGAGCTGGAGTCGCGCCTGCCTCCTCCGACTGTCGCCCGTCCGCCATTAGCGGGCGACAGCTCCGCGGTGGCGAAGGCCGCGAGGGCGGCCATCGAGAACGCGGGCCGACCGGCGGCTAAGCCTGAAAAAGCGAGCGCGTCGGCCGGGCTCGAGGGGCGCCCTCAGGCGAGGTCGGCCACCAAAGCGGGTCCCGCCCGCAGCGGTGCCCGTGAGGAGTCGTGGACGAGCTTCGGCCCGTCCACATCAAGGGCGAAACCGGCCGCGGTGACCCCGTCGGCAGCGGCAGGGACCACCGAAGTTCCAAAGGAGGCGACATGGACCGATGTGGTCCGTCGCAAGCCGCGAAAAACCGCGGCACCAGCGACTCCTGCGGCACCCACACCGCCTTCCAGGGCGTCAGCAACTCCTGCTCCCGCAGGCAAGGAGGAGGGCCGTAAGGCCAAAGTGGTGCTCCCCGGCTCTACGGCCGTAATCCTGAAGTTACGGCCGGAAGCAGCCAAAACGGAGGCAACGTATGCCCGCTCGGCCCTTCTGAAGGCCGAGCGGGAGGTGAACCTGGGAGAGCTTGGGATCGGCTCGCTCTGGATTCGCAAGTCGGCGACCGGAGCGAGGCTCATCGAGGTCCCCGGCTCCTCCAGCCACGAGAGGGCTGACGCCCTGGCAGCCAAGCTGACGGCTGCCTTGTCCGGCGTCGTTGAAGTGTCCAGACCCGTGAAGTGTGCGGAGTTCCGCCTTACGGGTCTGGATGACGATGCTACGGCAGAGCCGGTCCAGGTTGCGGTCGCGCGGGAGGGAGGCTGCGCCCCCGAGCAGGTCCGGGTGGGCGAAATCCGCCCGGATTGGCGGAACTCTAGTTCGGCCCTGATGCGCTGCCCGGTGACGGCAGCGAAAAAGCTGCTCCAGCTGGGCAGTGTCGGGGTGGGCTGGAGCCGAGTGCAGCTCCACCTGCTGAAGGCGCGCCCCATGCACTGCTTTAAGTGCATGGGGAAGGGGCACACAGCGGATTTGTGCCCCTCCAAGGAGGACCGCAGCCGCCTGTGCTACAGGTGCGGACAGCCGGGGCACATCGCCTCGGGCTGCTCGGCACAGGCCCACTGTGCCGTGTGCGCCGACGTCGGGCGGAAGGCCAGCCACGTGATGGGGACCGTCTGTGTAACCCCCCATCCATCCGCGGGAGAACGCCCCCGCCTCTCGCGGTAGTGGGCGGCAGGAGGCGCCGGAGGCTAGGATGTCCGAATAATGGCCGGACATCCTCGCTTCCTACAGGCCAACGTCAACCACTGCGCTGGGGCTCAGGACCTTCTCCTGCAGACCATGGCGGAGTGGGACGTGGACGTGGCGGTGGTTGCGGAACCATATTGCGTGCCTACCCGGCCTAATTGGGCCGGGGACCAGGACGGATCCGTGGCCATCGCCGCGAGGCCTGGCGCCGGCCCCCCACTCATAGTGAGGGGGAGGGGAGCGGGTTACGTGGCGGCGGTTCGGGGAGATTTCGCAATAATCGGTGTGTACTTCTCCCCGAACCGCGACCTGCCGGCCTTGGAGCGGCTGCTCTACGCTCTCGGGTCGGCAGTGAGGCGGCTAGCGCCCGCCCAGGTTATCGTGGCCGGGGACTTCAACGCCAAATCCACGGCATGGGGCAACCCGGCCACGGAAGCCAAAGGGCGGAAGGTGGAGGAGTGGGCGCTGGCTGCGGGACTGTCCCTCTTAAATAGGGGGACGGTCCATACGTGCGTGCGGTGGAATGGAGGGTCGGTGGTGGATCTGTCCTTCGCCACCGCGTCCACCGCGCGCCGTATTGAGGATTGGAGGGTGGAGACGGGGCTGGAGACACTCTCGGACCACCGCTATATCAGGTTCGAGGTGTCCCGAGCCCCAGGGAGTCCGGCGATTTCGTCCCGGTGGCGGAGCCGGTTCCCGCGTTGGGCACTCACCAGGCTCGACCGGGAGCTGGCAGAGGAGGCGGCCATTGTCGGCCGCTGGGGCCTCCCGCTAATGGAGTTCTTGGGGGCGGAGCAGGGGGCTGGTCGTCTCTGCGACGCCTTCACGGCGGTGTGCGGGGCGGCCATGCCCAGCGTTGGGCGTCCGCCTCCGAGGCGGGCGGTCTACTGGTGGTCGGCTGAGATAGCCGGCCTCCGGGACGCCTGCAACGGGGCGCGTAGAGCGTACACCCGGAGCAGGCGTCGCCGCCCCCGGGACGAAGGTAGGGATAGCCATCTGCACGGCGTCTACGTGGAGAGGAAGGGAGCCTTGCAGATAGCTATAAGTAGGGCCAAGGAGGGAGCGTGGCAGGAACTGCTGGAGGGCCTAGACAGGGACCCGTGGGGCCGACCTTACAGAGGAGCGCGGAACAAGATCCGCTCTCAGTCGGCCCCACTGACGGAGACCCTCCAGCCGATCGTGCTGGAGAGGATTGTCGGGGAACTATTCCCCGACACCCCAAGGGGTTTCGCTCCCCCGAGGATGTCGGACTCCAGAGGAGAGGAAGAGGAGGAGGGCGCTCCGCCGCCCGTCACTGACCAGGAAATGGAGGCGGTCATTGACCGCCTCCGAAGCAAGAAGAGGGCGCCGGGTCCGGACGGGGTGCACGGAAAGGTGCTAGCCTTAGCCCTCGTGCACCGCGGAGATAGGTTCCGGGAGCTCCTTGACTGCTGCTTGCGGTCGGGGTACTGCCCGGGACCCTTCAGGGTAGGCCGGCTCTGCCTTCTGATGAAGGGAGACCGGCCCCCGGACTCGGAGTCGGCGGTTCGACCAGTCGTTCTGCTGAACGAGGCGGGCAAAGCCCTAGAAAGGGTTGTCGCTTCCCGCCTCGCTCAGCATTTGGAGGATGGCCCGGGACCGGGCCTCTCGGATGCCCAGTTCGGGTTCCGGGCCAGACGGTCGACCGTCGACGCCATAAGGCGCCTAAGGTCGGTGACGGAGGATGCGGAGCACGCGGGAGAGGTGGTGGTGGCGGTGTCGCTGGACATCGCCAATGCCTTCAACAGCCATAAGGAAGGCATACCTGGAGGACAGGGAGGTGTGCTACGAGGACGCGAGGGGCCATATGGTCAGGAAGTCTGTCGGGTGCGGTGTCCCACAGGGGTCCGTTCTGGGCCCCATCCTGTGGGACCTCGCATACGACTGGGTCCTGCGGGGCCATCTCCTCCCCGGGATGAGTGTCGTCTGCTACGCAGATGACACCCTTGTCACGTCCCGGGGTAAGACCTTCGTGGAGGCGGCGCGGCTGGCCGAAGTTGGAGTAGGACTGGTGGTCAGCCGTATAGAGAGGCTTGGGCTTCGGGTCCGATTGGAGAAGACCGAGGCCCTCCTCTTCCGCGGGACCGGCAGACGAGGCCCCCCCTCGGGAGCACACCTCCAAATAGGAGGAGGACGGATCAGGGTGAGCGCCCAGATGATGTACCTGGGCCTCACCCTTGACGGGAGATGGACCTTCGGCCCCCACTTCGAGCGGTTGGGACCGAGGGTCATAAGAGCTGCGGCGGCGCTGGGTCGCCTCCTGCCCAATTTGGGCGGGCCCAGCGCCACGTGCAGGCGGCTGTACTCCGGCATCTGTCGGAGTATGGCTACGTACGGTGCCCCCATATGGGCGGACGCCCTCTGCGAGCGGAACAAGGCTCAGCTGTGCAGAGCGCAGCGGGTCATAGCGCAGAGGGCGATAAGGGGGTACCGGACGGTAGCTTGGACGGCCGCGACCGCCCTCGCTGGCGATGTACCCTGGGAGTTGGTGGCGGAGGTGCTCGCCGAAGTGTAGAGCTTCGTTGCTAGTAGGAGGGCACTCGGCGAGCGCCCCACGTTGGAGGAAGTAGGGCGGTATCGCCGGCGAGGGCATACAGAGATGATGCGGAGGTGGGGGGAGGACCTGGCGCAGCCGCGGTACGGAATCCGCGTTGCTGAGGCGCTGCGCCCGGTCCTAGAGACGTCGATGCGTAGAAAACGCAAACCCCTCACCTTCCGCATGGTGCAGGTGCTCACCGGGCATGGGTGCTTCGGTGAGTATCTGCACCGGGTTGCGAGGCGGGAGGAGGAGCCGGGCTGCCACGATTGTGGCGCGACCGAGGACACTGCCCAACATACGCTGGAGCAGTGTCCCAGGTGGTCTCGGCAGCGCCACGACCTGGTGTCCGCGCTTGGAAGCGCGGACCTCTCACTCCCGAGCGTGGTCCGCTCCATGCTCGGGAGTGACAGTGCCTGGCAGGCGGTGGCCTCCTTCTGTGAGACGGTCATGTCCCAGAAGGAGGCCTCGGAGCGGGACAGGGAGGATGATCCTGAGGCTGTCCCGCTCCGGAGACGGCGGACGGGAGTGCAGCGTAGGCGCTACGCGCACCTATTGCCGCCTCCCTAATATGTGGGACTAGGGGTTAGGATGGGAACCTGGCCCCATAGTGGTCCCGCCGCCGGAGGGGCTGTCCCAATTTGCCGGGATGGCCCCAAGAGTGAAGAAGTCCGGCCCCTTCTGACGGGCTGGCCAGTCGCAGTGGTGCCCTGTTGCTGACAGATCCGGAGCACCACACCAACGTGGCCGATGGCAATTCGCGAGGTTGTTTAGTGGGTATACCGTCGGGCAGCCGACGGTGAGTCCCACACTACCACCGGAGGCCACCCAGGCACCGGTGGTGTGCGTAACGCATTTTTCACCGCGTCACAAAAAAAAAAAGGTCTACCGGAAATACTCCAGCCAACACAGGCAGGGCAGCAGTGCTGACGTGATGGTGGCGGTGTCGCTGGACATCGCCAATGCCTTCAACAGCCTCCCCCACAGTACCTGGAGGCCCTCAAATACTTTAAGGTGCCTCCGTACTTGGGGAGACTGTTGAAGGCATACTTGGAGGACAGGGAGGTACGCTACGAGGACGCGAGGGGTCAGATGGTCAGACGACGCGTCGTGTGCGGTGTCCCACAGGGGTCCGTTCTGGGCCTCATCCTGTGGGACCTCGCATACGACTGAGTCCTGCGGGGCCGTCTCCTCCCCAGGATGAGTGTCATCTGCTATGCCAAAGTCAAAGTCAAAATCTTTTTATTCCGTAAAAATGGATACATTTGTTTGGAATCGTCACAATTTTTTTCCCTACCGTGCAGTTTATGACTAGGTGAGCACTGATAAAAATACTGCCAAAAAACTCAGGCATCCCTCTTTTGGTATCCAAACAAATTTACATAATTTATTAATTACATTACAATTGGATCGACTCAATCCCAGACATTTTTATCATTAATATAGTCAGATACTTTATAATATGCCCTGCTACACAATTTGGCTTTAATAGTAGTTTTAAATTTGTTTATTGACAATTCTCTTATATTGCTGGGAAGTTTGTTATAGAACCGTATACATTGCCCCATAAAAGAATTACTTATTTTGTAGAGACGGCTTGCATGTAACGTTTGGACTTTGCTTTGTTTCGTTTAGTCATAACTTTCTTAATCGATGAGGACAACCATGGTGCTGGCAAGTGTTTTACCCTAACTGGTCTCAATGGGGCATGTTTATCGAACAGCGATGTTAAGGTAGAATTTAAACATTGCACTTTATGATCTACGCATGCAGCAGAATAAAGGTCGGACCAATCAAGGTTACAGAAATCATCCCTCAAGCGATCTACATCAAGATTTCTAAAGTTACGCTGGGAAATAGTTTTAGCTGTTCGCTTTAAAGGACGCACCTTATATGAAAGGAAAATTAAGTCGTGGTATGAGAAAGGCGCTGTAAGTTGTCCATGTCTTATGATTGAATCAACGTCAGAAACCAACATTAAATCAATGAGAGAAGGCCTGCAATTAGGAAAGTGATGTGTTGGAGAAAGTGGCAAAAGTTGTAGATCAAATTCAGAGACTAAACCATTGAGTTTATTTGTCCTATAATCGGATTTTAAAAGACAGGTGTTAAGATCACCCATTAATATTACATGTTGCTACATAGGACGAAAGCTTTCCAACATTGACTCAAGGGTATGAAAGTAATCGATTTTGTCATTTGGGTTGTATACTACTGCTAGTAGAATTTTTGTGTGGTGGAGAGTAACTTCCAGAAATAAATGCTCCAGGGAAGCAGAATATTCGGAAGGCGAATGTGAGACTATAGCGCAAGGGATATTTTCGCGGAGATAAATACATACGCCGCCTCCACCAGCTCCCGTTCTATCATTTCGATAGAGTCGGAAACCGGGAAGAGAACACAGAGTAGAAGGAAGCGATGGCTTAAGCCAGGATTCGGAGACCAAAATACCGTCGACAGCAGCATTACTAAAGGATGCAAGAAAATCGGAGTAATGAGCTATTGTGCTCTGAGCATTAATGTGCACAACATTGAGATAGCGAGAGTTCCTCACAAACGTAGATTGTAATTTACTTTCAAGAGAAGACTCAGAACTTGATGAAGTGTCACTGAGAGCACTTTCGTATTCATCAGAGGAATACGATAAGAAACAGTTATCATTAATGTTTTCATCAAAAGACATTAAGCAAAAAACAACAAACAATATATATATTGTAAGCGTGGACTGGCAACGCGACCAACAGGAACACGTGACACTACCCCACTCGCGCGCATGCCTATAAAAGGCGTGGAGCGCGCTGGGTGCGGTCATTTGCTTCTCAACTCTCGAGCAGGACGGACCTCCCTTCCGTGCTAGTTGCGTTGAAATCGGACTTATTTAATTGTTAATTGATGGCTGGTTATTTTCTGGTTACATATTGGTTATGTAAAATACGTTTAGTTTAAATAATTAGTACTTTATGTAATTTGTAATCGAAATAAGTAAATTTTGTGAAATCAGTTGTTTTTTTTTAAATAATTATGGCTTAAATTGCTAAAATCATAAGTGGGATTCTTACTCTTTCGCCCATAAATTAAAACTAGTCTTTTTGCTGTTAAAAAAAAAAAAAAAAAAAGACCAGCCGTCAATTAATATGCCTCGATCACCATCTCGTTCGCGTAGTAGTTCGGATGACGAGTCATACAGTAAATCTAAACGTAAATCGCGTCGACGGCACCGTCGTTCTCGTTCGTCCCGTCGACATAGCCGTCGTAGCCGTGACAGTTCCGTGAAGCAAGTTTTAAACACAATAATTACGCGATTGAACGCTGTAGAGGAATCTACTGGTAGCCTGTCACGTACTCCGCCGCCCGTGAATCGATCAAGTCGCCACAGCACACCTCAACGTGATTCCAGCCAGCCTTCTGTTGCACAGGTACTTGTTGATGCTCTTACTACAATTAGCCAGAATAAACCGCAAAATTATTTTGTATCTAACTTTGATCCGGCGTTTCACGACTTTGAGGTGTGGTGTGACGAGGTAGAACGCGCTAGATTAGTAAATCGTTGGGGAGATTTAGAATGCTTGTCTAGGGTAGCTTCCTGTTTAAAAGGGGACGCTAGAGTTTGGTTGAACGAATGGACAACCAATGACCGTTCGTGGTCTAATTTCAAAAGCGACTTTAAATCACTTTGTCCGCGTAAAATTAATCATGCTGACATCCTTTTTGAGGTTATGAAGACAACGTCGGATCAGTTTACAACGTACGCCGAATATGCGCGTCGTTCCTTATTACGCTTACGTATCATTAAAGGCTTAAGTGACGAACTAATGACTCAGATTGTTATACGTGGTATAAACGACGCACAAATTCGGGCGGCAGCGATAAATGCGAATTTGACAACTGAAAATCTAGTCTCGTTTTTAGCTATCTATATAAAACCTGGTAAAGTAAACCGTGGACCTTCCACCAGCGGTACTACTAAACGCGGCGCTGACAATTCTAAAGTTAGGTGCTACTCGTGCGATCAGTTAGGGCATACACGTGCAAATTGTCCCAAAAAACGGAAGCCATCTGAAAGTCAGACTAAAGTCATTTGCTCTTTTTGTAAAAAAAATAGGTCACAAAGAAAGCGACTGTTTTTTAAAATCTCGCACTAACAACCATAATAATGAAACAAGAAAAGTAAACCTTTGTAAAGAACTTTCACATGGCAGCCAGAATAATGACATTAGCACAGCGGTGATACAGGGTATACCGGTCGATATTCTCATTGATAGTGGAGCCCTTAACATTTCGTTAATATCGTTAGACACCGTCAAACACTTTTCTTGTTCACGTAAACCAACTCGTCGCGTTTTGAAGGGAATCAGTAACAAGGAAGTTATCGCGCATGAGTTTGTCACATTAACGGTCGAATTTAACGATATTTCGCTTGAAGTAGATTTTATCGTAGTACCCTCTTCTTACATGAACACGCCAATCATTATAGGAACGGATGTTCTCAATCGAGATGGGGTCACGTTTGTTCGTACGAAAAATAATCAATATTTAACACACGCTAGCAGCAACGTAACCCACGTAAATGTTTGAATTTAGCAACGTAAATACGCCTTTACAAGGTGAAGAGCTTCATTCGTTAAAGTATGTGCTGAATCATTTCAATCCCTTTTTGATTTCGGGTACCGCTACTACAACAGTCAAAACAGGAAAAATGCACATTAATTTAACTAGTGAAGTTCCCGTAGCCTATCATCCGTATCGTTTATCATACCAGGAAAAACTGAAAGTTCGGAAAATAGTAAAGGATTTATTGGACAAGGGAAGAAGAAGAATCGGAATCCGAATACGCCAGTCCTATCATTCTAGTTAACCCCTCGAGCGTGGCGGCCCGGGCGACTTAAAGTGCCTATAGTGTGGCCAAGCATTCTCTCGCGTTAACTAATGCGCGACCGCGGTTAGAAAAAGTGAAATTTCTCGAGTAATTGATAATTATATTTTATGAAATATACATCGTTGGAAAGCTGATATTCCAATACTACTAATATAAAAAGAACTCGTAGATAAAATACCTTTATCATTCCTTAGATGTACGATATATCGAGACATTTAGCTTATAAGTCACGACGCCGCGAACATTTTTACTTCATACACTGCATTCCAATTCACTTTGTACTTTTCGGGAGATATATTCAATTGAACACTCTTTTATAACCACGTGAAACTATTCAAATGTCTAATGTATTTATTATAAAAATGAAAACAAGCACATTCTAGTGGGGGAGTTTAGGTGACTTCAGTCCACTTCAGTCCATTGATATGAACAGATATTTATTACACGAAATTAATGAACAATCGCTAAAAAGTAATTTTAGAAATAGATTCCTGGATAAATTTGCCACAAGATAATATTTATTACACTCCTAATAATAATTAAACATAAACACATTTTACAAATAAATTTCGTACGACGGACATGTCGAAAATGCCGGCTTCACTATTTTTGAATGTTTTTTCACGAATAATATCCCGTTATTCACTAAAAGTAATAGAATAACTTGAAAGAACACAAAATTTCCAAAAGATTGAAGCTTATTACATGTAAAAAGCACTGACTGTTTATTTATAACAAACATTTTTATCGGAATCCATTACACACACAGCAATATCAAAATGGCGCGAAACGGAAAAATGTACCGACTCACTCTGATTTCATTTTTATACTGGTCTTCGGAGCAACAGGTTGGGCAAAACCGACCTTATTATAAACTGAAATAACCATAGACAAGGTACAAACATTTACAAGCTAGCCAAACGAATAATACGGAAGAACCAATGAAATAAAAGTGGGCCTGACCGTTACGCACGAATACGGGACCAGTACACTACAGCCACTTTTACCTTATGATCGAATACGGGCCAAACACGCTCGAGGGGTTAAAAAGAGGGATGGTACAGACAGAATGTGTGTGGACTTTCGGGCTCTCAATCGGATTACGGTCAAGGACAGGTATCCACTCCCGTTGATAGAGGATCATATAGATCGGCTTGGGAGCTCGAGATTCTTCACGAGTCTTGACATGGCGTCGGGTTTTCACCAGATTCCCATTGATGAGAAGTCAATACATCGCACGGGGTTTGTGACACCCGAGGGGCATTACGAATATCTAAAAATGCCCTTCGGATTATGCAATTCTCCGACCGTGTATCAACGAATCATCAATAATACGCTAAGAAAATTTATTGACTCAGGGAGCATCCTTGTTTACATCGATGATGTTCTTCTGATGAGCATGACGGTTGATGAGGGGATAAAGTTATTACGTGAAGTACTAGGGACCCTAACGGAAGCTGGCTTTTCCATTAATCTCCAGAAATGCTCTTTCCTTACTACTGCCGTTGACTATTTAGGTAGGATTATTAGTCATGGGCAGGTCAGGCCGAGCTCTCGAAAAATAGAGGCTTTAGTAAACGCCCCCGTACCAGGAAATGTCAGACAAGTTCGACAGTTCCTTGGGTTGGCTGGCTATTTTCGAGGGTATATCGAAAACTACGCAACAAAAACTGCAAGTATTTCACGTCTCACGAAAAAAGATGTTAAGTTTGAATGGGGACCTGAACAAGAGCAAGTCCGCCAAGATTTGATAAATCGATTAACAAGTGAACCAATACTTGCAATTTTTGACCCAAATCTTGCCACTGAACTGCACACGGACGCCAGTAGTGCAGGTTACGGGGCTGTACTTATGCAAGTACATAGTGACGGTGGCAAAAGAGTAGTGGGTTACTTTAGTAAGGTTACTCAGGGTGCCGAGAGCAGATACCACTCGTACGAGTTGGAGACGCTGGCGGTCGTCAAGGCGTTGCAGCATTTTAGACATTATCTTGTCGGAATTCAGTTTAAGATTATAACCGACTGCAACGCTTTGAAAGCCACTGAGCGTAAAAAGGATCTGCTCCCGCGCGTTGCACGCTGGTGGATTTATCTGCAAGATTTTAATTTCACCATTGAATACAGAAAAGGCACGATGATGACCCATGCTGATTATCTGAGCAGGAATCCACCAGCGGCGCAAATTAACCACATAGATAAGCCTCTGAATTGGGCACAAAGGGCTCAGGTTGCTGACACAGAGACGCAAGAGTTGGTTCGGCAGATTAATGAGGGTCAGCTAGATTCTCAACGTTACGTTTATCGCAATGACTTGTTATATTATCGATACTCACCAGTCGGCGAAGAAACGAGGCTATTATGCTTTATTCCCAAGGGCCACCGGCTCAGTCTATTGCGTCTTTTTCATGATGAGCATGGACACATAGGATCAGATAAGACGCTCGATCTCATTAGAAAACATTTCTGGTTCCCAGGCCTTAAAGCCTTTGTTAATAAATACATCTCGCATTGTCTAACATGCATCTCCAAGAAACGAGTTCCCAGGGCACAGCTGCAGCCTATAACGTCATGGGAAAAACCAGAGATTCCCTTCAATACCGTTCATGCCGACGTGCTAGGCCCATTACCAGCATCAAATGGTTTCAAATTTGTTTTTGTCCTAGTAGACTCATTTACCAAATACTGCTTATTATACCCTTTATATCAACAAGACACAAACGAACTCAAACGAGTGTTTAACAACGCAATATCCCTGTTTGGTGTTCCAAAACTAATTGTTTGCGATCGTGGCCGCATGTTTGAAGCTTCAAGCTTTACAAGCTGGATTTCAGAGCTAGGTTGTGATATCCATTATATCACACCTGAAATGCACCATGCCAATGGTCAAGCCGAGCGATATGTGCGAACTGTCTTGAACTTCATTCGCATTGAGACCAAGAATAAAAACACGACTTGGTCTGAAACATTATGGAAAGCTCAACTTGTGTTAAATATTACAAAGCAGAAGACTACATAGTTTTCTGCCTTAAATTTGCTCATTGGCACGGAGGCGACTACTCCTGTTTTACGTTCACTTGTTCGAGATGTCGCAATAGAAAACTCGCATCCCAATCGCGAAGCCTGGCGTGAAATATGTAGAAGCCGAGCCAGCGAGTTACTGCGAAGAAATCGGAGCAATCAGGACTCTCAAGTAAACCGCCACCGACATACCCCCAGGACTTTCAACGTTGATGACCAGGTGTTTGTCGTTAAGATCTCGCAATCCACGGGAAAGCTCGACTCTGGGATGAGAGGCCCCTACCGAGTAATAAAGGTGCTTCCAAGTGGACGTTATGAACTTAAGTTGTTAAGTGGTTCTCGCGGAAAAACCACACAAGCGGCGGCACAATATATGGTACCGTGGAAAGGCGAATGGTGCCCCGAAACTTGTGCATCATTCTTTGAAAGTAAGTGTTTTGTGTTTTATGTTTTTGTTTGACTGTTACAGCCATGTCATGACACATATACATGTGGGAAATCCATCGAGCGTACTCTCTGCGGAGGTCGAACTGCGAGGTGGAGGTTGGCGCCAAAATGGTGCGTGGCTGTATGCGGTCAACGGGCGAACAAGCGTAATACTGCCTCTGTCCGCAGCATCCGTTGTGCACCGTATTCCGGACAATGCGTAATACTGCCTCTGCCCGGTGGACAATGCGTAACACTGCCTCTGTCCAGTAAACACACGTGTGGGGGGGGGGGGGGGGGGGGGTGTACATAGAAACGATCGTTTGAACAGTCGACTTTTATTAGGAGAATGAAAGTCTGAACGTTTGAAGATGTATGTCTATAAGTCTGTTTGAAGAGCAGAATAGGTAACATACATTTGATGAGTGTGTACTGTCGAAAGAGGGCCTCGTAAGCGTGATGAATGTAAGAATAGGCATTCAATGTCTTATGATTTCGTTACTTTTATGTCTATGCATTTACAGACTCTGAAATTACGGACGATGAACAGGAAGCCGGTCCTTCCACTGCCCAACCGACAGGGCAGACTAATGAGAGCGACACCGACGAAGTGCCCGGGGACGGCGCACGATCAGGAGAAGCCGTGTAAGCGTGGACTGGCAACGCGACCAACAGGAACACGTGACACTACCCCACTCGCGCGCATGCCTATAAAAGGCGTGGAGCGCGCTGGGTGCGGTCATTTGCTTCTCAACTCTCGAGCAGGACGGACCTCCCTTCCGTGCTAGTTGCGTTGAAATCGGACTTATTTAATTGTTAATTGATGGCTGGTTATTTTCTGGTTACATATTGGTTATGTAAAATACGTTTAGTTTAAATAATTAGTACTTTATGTAATTTGTAATCGAAATAAGTAAATTTTGTGAAATCAGTTGTTTTTTTTTAAATAATTATGGCTTAAATTGCTAAAAATATATATACAATACTAATAAAATATATATATATATATACAATACTAATAAAATATATAAATAAGTACCTATTATATTGTACTCGCATCACTGAACAATCTATATACAAACTGGACTCAGGACAGGACACATTTTTAAATACAAAAAGTTTTCGATTCCATTCAATAAAGTTCATAACAATAACATATTAGCAGTTCACTTAACTACTAAGGACACGTACTCGTAGACCATACCTAGTTCATAATACAAAAAATAATAATAATAGTAATAAAAAAAAAAAAAATGTAACCTTTCACATTGACAAAATTAATATTAAGAGTCATTGCCACAACCGAAGTAAGAAGAAGATTATAAAATCTGTATCTACTGTGTGATATGTCACGTCATTTGCAGTAAATTCTACAAAATATTTTTTGAAGTTTAAAATAACAAAATTTGAAAGGTAGAAACCGAAACTACATTTATAAAACTGCCCGAAGTTAACAATTTGCGATCATTGTATAACAATAACATTAAAATATCAACTAAGAGCACGAGTATACCGTGAATGGGACTTCTACTTGACTCCTGCTTGCTTCCCCGTTGCACCTGTGCGCCGAGAAGTGTCTTCCTGCTGCGATTGACTCGAAGGGTAACGAGACTGCGAGATCTTCTAGCGTCGCTACCTTGGTTCTTGTGTTTCCACAGAGAACAACAATATTGCCGTTCGTTGACCAACAATTCCTTACTCCAAAGTGCTTCCTAGCCACAACAAAGAGTTCCTGCTTGTACTTCGTTAGAAATTCCGAAACGGAAATCCGGGAACCTTTTAGTTTCGTTTTGGCGTTCCAAACAGAGGTCCGAAAAGCATGACTTCCAAAACGAACTAGCACAGGTCGATGTTGATCTTTTTTACCACCCAGCCGATGACAAGCTTCTAACGACGTAGCACTGCCCCATGCACCAAAAGAACTGTGATCACCAACGAGTAGTTTGAGTTGGTCACCCAATATTTTATGAAGAATGTGTGGTAAAACTTCATTATCTTCTTCCGGTATGCCATAGAACAGGAGAACCCTCCTGCGGTTATAAGTCTCAAGATTATCCAGGCCTATAGACATCACCTCAATTTGAGACTTCAACATCGAGATGGCCTTCCATACAAAGGTTTTAAACGACTGGAAGTCTGCGGAGAGTGTTTTCATGGTCGGAGGGGCCGGTGCTGAAGATTGGTGTTGCAAATTTCGCTCAAACTCAACCATCCTGGTGTTGAATAGTGATGTTAGTTCTTCTAAATTTTTGTTCAGTTGTGATGTAGTGTCCATATTGTGAAAGATGTTAGAAATTTATGTGTCAGCAGATGCAAGAACAATACTTAACACATTTAGATTGTAATTTTTATACAAAAATGTAAGTAATCTATTTTTAATAATTAAAATTTCTTAAGAGCACAAAATTATGTGTTACTTATTTTGCAGCTACCCACAGAAAAAAATTATTTTTTTAATAATATTTTTATCTTTCATTATATTCTTTTTAAATCACCCCTTAACGATAGGCTTCATAATTTTATTACAAACACTTCTTGTATGTATATTATCAGGAATATTAACTAAAACTTATTGATTTTCGTATATTCTTTTCCTAACATTTTTAGGAGGATTATTGATTTTATTTATTTATGTCACTAGAATTGCCTCCAATGAATTATTTAAACTTAATTTTAATTTTAAAACAACACTCTTTTTTATTTTTCTCACAATAATTTTATATATTTTATTACATAACTCTAATTTTATAATCTTTAATAACCTAGAAATAAATAATTTTATCAATATTTTTACTTTCTTAAATAATGAAAATAGAATTAACTTATCAAAATTATATAATAGCCAAACTTTTTTATTAATTATAATAATAATTATTTATTTATTTATTACTTTAATTGCAGTAATTAAGATTACTAATATTTTTTATGGCCCTTTACGAACATCTAGAAATTAATACCACACTAATGATAAACCAATTTTCCCCTACCCGAAAAACTCATCCCGTATTAAAAAATATTAATGGATCATTAATTGATCTCCCATCCCCATCAAATATTTCTTCCTTATGAAATTTTGGCTCTCTTTTAGCCTTATGTTTAGGAATTCAAATTGTCACAGGCTTATTTCTAACTATGTATTGTCTAATAAGGAAATATATGACCCTAAGGAAGAAATGATATTTCAGGAAATATAAGCATCAGGGTAATCAGAATAACGTCGAGGTATCCCTGCTAACCCTAAAAAATGTTGTGGGAAAAAGGTAAGATTAACTCCAATAAATATGGAGAAAAATTTTTAGTAAAGAAGGATTTATATGTAAACCTGAAAAAAGGGGGTATCAATGGATAAATCCCCCTATAATAGCAAACACAGCCCCTATAGATAAAACATAATGAAAATGGGCAACAACATATTAAGTATCATGAAGGCTAACATCAATTGAAGAATTTGCTAAAATTACTCCGGTTAATCCTCCGACTGTGAAAAGGAATACAAATCCTAAACTTCACAATATAGAGGGGTTAAAATTAATTTGAGTCCCGTGAAGAGTTGCTAGTCAACTGAAAATTTTAATGCCTGTTGGTACAGCAATAATTATAGTGGCTGATGTAAAATAAGCTCGAGTATCAATATCTATACCTACTGTGAATATGTGATGAGCTCAAACAACAAATCCTAATAATCCAATTGCTATTATAGCATAAATTATCCCTAAAGAACCAAAAGTTTCTTTTTTCCCACTTTCCTGAGAAATAATATGAGAAATTATACCAAATCCAGGTAAAATTAAAATGTAAACTTCAGGGTGCCCAAAAAATCAAAATAAATGTTGATAGAGGATAGGGTCCCCCCTCCAGCAGGGTCAAAAAAGAAGTATTTAGATTACGATCTGTAAGTAATATAGTAATAGCCCCAGCTAATACGGGTAGAGATAAAAGTAATAATAAAGCAGTAATTCCGACAGATCAAACAAAAAGAGGTATTTGATCACAAGAAAGATTATTTAATTTTATATTAATTATTGTTGTAATAAAATTAACAGCCCCTAAAATAGAAGAGATTCCTGCTAAATGAAGGGAGAAAATTGCTAAGTCAACAGAAGTCCCACTATGAGCAATATTAGAGGAAAGTGGGGGATAGACTGTTCAACCAGTACCTGCCCCATTTTCAACAATACTTCTAGAAATAAGGAGGGTTAAAGAGGGGGGCAAGAGTCAAAATCTTATATTATTTATTCGAGGGAAGGCTATATCAGGGGCTCCTAATATTAAAGGAACTAACCAATTACCAAATCCTCCGATTATAATTGGCATAACTATAAAAAAAAATATAATAAAAGCATGAGCTGTTACAATAGTATTATAAATTTGATCATCTCCAATAAGAGATCCAGGGTTACCCAATTCAGCTCGAATTAAAAGACTTAAAGAAGTGCCAACTATACCTGATCAAATGCCAAAAATAAAATAGAATCATGTATTATACCCAAGTCACGTATCTCTTCTACCTTTAGCAATTCATGGTCCTTTAAACAGTACTTGAATAGTGTCCGTGAAGTCTTTCTTGTGAAAGATATTGAATTAGGAAGATATTATTATTATTTAATAACATTTAGGTAAAATTTATTCAACCTGCAGTACTCATCAAACCGGTGTAAGTCATCTTAAAGGAGTTGACAGTCCGTAACATTATTGATTCTTTGAAAAATCTTCATGTCATTAGCATAAAGCAGAAATTTAGAATTTTGTAAACAGGTCCCAATATCATTTATAAAAATATTAAATAGTAACGGCCCTAATAGGGACCCCTGTGATACACCAGACGGTATTTTTTGCCATGCAGAAGAGAAACCATTGACTGCCACAGCTTGAGAGATTTTCAATGTAAGATATGAACCAACGAAACAGATTACCATGGATTCCAGCAAGAAAAAGTTTTGTAACAATATGATATGATCTATACGATCAAATGCCTTACTATAGCCCGTAGTCCGTAAAAACAGCATCAACTTGGCCCCCAGTATCCATATGAAATGAAACATAGTCTGTGAAAGCTAAAAGATTAGATGTAGTCGACCGATTTTTTAAAAACCCATGCTGTTCATCGATAAATGTAGAGGAAACTACTTGATATACTTCAGCATGTATTTTTTTTTTTCATGAAAATACACAATTTTGATATCGGCCTATAATTTCTAATATTATTTTTGGCACCGTTTCTGTGAAGAGGGGTGATAAAAGCTCATTTCCATATTAAGGGTACAACGCCTTCTTTTAATGGACCTTTTAAAAAGAATGGATAATGGACGAGTCAAGCTACTGGCATAACCTATAATAAATTTGACATCAATATTATCAGGCCCAGCACCTTTGGACACATCAAGTGTTTTTAATGCTTTATATAGTGAGTAAGAATCAATTTCAATATCACAAATCGTATTGGAATTAGGGCTGTCTGCAATAAGAGAAGTAGGCATAGATAATATACTGCTTGAAGAGTCATTGATTGGAAGTAACTAGAAAATAAGTTAGAAATATCCTCACTGTTATTAGCTGTTTGGTCCTCATAATACAAATGCGAAGGTAGGGAATTAGAACCTATCCTATTTGATTTCATAAATGTCCAGAACTGTTTAGGTTGCTTAATTATATATAATATAAACACATGCCTCATATTGTGTCTGTCAAGTACTCAGTAACTGTATAGTAACACTTTTCTAACAGGAACTGGGAGAGTCTAGTTTTAAACATATTTAAGTTTTGGTCCTTAATGAATTTTGGCAACTTATTATAAATCCGGATAGCCATAGGATAGCAGCTATCACTGTACAGAGTTGTTGACATTGTAGGTATTATCAATTTATCTGGAAATCTTCCGCGATAGTCTTTAAATATATCACAGCGTTTTACAAAAAGGTATGAATGGGTTTTTACAAATAAGCACATTTCATAAATATATATGCACGGCACCGTTAACAATTTCATTTTTTTAAAGTACTCTTTACAGCTTATCCTGGGAGACAGATTGTAAATAGCTCGAATACATTGCTTCTGGGCGATAAAAACTTTTGTGATGTCTACTGAGTTGATGAGATGTCCATGGTAAGCGTACAAGGCCGTTTTCTCATCTGCTGTATTAACGAGTCTCCATAAAGCGTAAGAAAAGCTGTTAACCTTTTTACAGACTTTTTGAATATGTGGTTTCCAGGTACAATGGTTATCTAGTGTAATTCCCAGAAATGACATTTCATTACTTTCGTTAATAATTTGGCCATTGTGCTGAACTATCAAATCAGCTTTTTTATTATTTCTCTGATTATGAAATTGTATATATTTTGTTTTATTTGCATTTAATATCAAATTATTGTTATTTAGCCAATTAGTTATGTCAGATAGGCATGTATTTATTTCAGAATTATATTCAGATTTAGTTTTAAATGTATTTGGTATCACTACAGCGAGATCGTCGGCGAATAAGGAACAGAAATATTTGATACTTTTTGGAAGGTCATTAATGTACAAAAGAAAGAGCAAAGGACCCAAGATGCTGCCTTGGGGTACGCCTATGTTTTTTGCTCTTTCTTCGGATTTATACGCTATCTCATTTAGGTGGTCATCGATATTTGTAATTGCAGTATATTGTATTCTATCCTTTAAATATGTTTTAAGCCAATTTAATGTATTACCCCTGAGACCATACTTTTCACATTTGGCTAGAAGCAAATCATGGGACACAAAATCGAAAGCCTTACTCATATCTATGAATATAACTACAACTTCTATAGATTTATCTGTATAATTTTGTATATTTTTAATTAGGTTGAAAGCTGCCAGAGTAGTTGACTTTCCCTTTTGAAAACCGTTTTGGTTAGTATCTAGAATGTCGAGTTCATTGATAAAGTTACTTATTCTGACATGCGTAGGTTTTTCAAAAATCTTAGAAAATACTGGTACTATTGCGATTGGTCTATAGTTATCAAGACTTTCTGTATTGCCGGCTTTTGGTAATGGCTTGACAACTGTGGTTATATTATATTGTGGCATATATTTATCATAGCACTGTTCTCCAAGTCGTTTATCTCTTTCTCTTATAAGGTTATAGGTATCACGGTCTGAAGTATTACCATAAGTCTTATATTTTTTTAAATATTTGTACTTTTCCTTTCGAGTTTTTTTAGGGGTGAGGAGTACCATGGTGGAAATTGATCTGACGTAAGCTTTTTTTAGGGTACATATTTATCTCTGAGTCTGTATAAATGATTGTAAAATATATCCGTGGCGTCTAATGTATTATTAGTTAAACAGATTTCCCAGTTAATTTCATTTAAAGATGAATTAATGGCGTCAAATTCTGCTTTATAATATAGGTATTTATATCGAGGGTTTTCATAGGAGTTCCTCATCCCGTGAGAAATTGAAATTAATTTCTAAAGATTTATGATGCGAGTCTAGGATCATTACAATGCGCGACAGACAGTTTTACATTTGAGAGTAGTATTGAAAAACAGTATTTGGGATTCACCTGTATTTGGGATTCGCCACTCAGGTCGTTCAACAGCCGACAGGTCATGGCGTACGGCTAGTAAAGTACCTCCACCATACTTATTCTTCGTCAATCCATAGTTTCTGCCCCGCCTAAATACTACATACCTCTCATCAAATAGCTCACTGTCACTTAACCCGTCCCACAGCCATGTTTCAGTTAAAGAAATAAAGTCAAAAGAAGATAGGAGGATATTTCGTTTAAAAATGTGCGTCTTAGTGCGTAAACTCTGACCCCTCACTAGGCAGCTCCACCATCCAGAGCGCCCAGCTAAGTCCACAAAGGCAAAGCACGCCACACGCAGTACAATCTGCACATCCCTCACGCGCTGAGTCAAGACCTTTTCCTGCAGACCATGGCGGAGTGGGACGTAGACGTGGCGGTGGTTGCGGAACCATATTCCGTGCCCTCCCGGCCTAACTGGGCCGGGGATCTGGACGGTTCCGTGGCCATCGTCACGAGGCCTGGCGCCAGCCCCCCACTCGTGGTGTGGGGGAGGGGAGCGGGTTACGTGGCGACGGTTCGGGGAGAGTACGCAATCATCGGTGTGTACTTCTCCCCGAACCGCGACCTGCCGGCCCTGGAGCGGCTGCTCGACGCTCTGGGGACGGCTGTGAGGCGGCTAGCGCCCGCCCAGTTTGTCGTGGCCGGTGACTCAACGCCAAGTCCACGGCGTGGGGGAACCCGGCCACGGAAGCCAAAGGGCGGATGGTGGAGGAGTGGGCGCTGGCCGCGGGACTGTCCCTCTTAAATAGGGGGACAGTCCACACGTGCGTGCGGTGGAACGGAGGGTCGGTGGTGGATCTGTCCTTCGCCACCGCGTCCACCGCACGCCGAGTGGAGGGCTGGAGGGTGGAGACGGGGGTGGAGACACTCTCGGACCATCGTTATATCAGGTTCGAGGTGTCTCCAGCCCCCGGGAGTCCGACGACTTCGTCCCGGTGGCGGAGCCGGTTCCCGCGTTGGGCGCTCACCAGGCTCGACCGGGAACTGGCAGAGGAGGCGGCCATTGTCGGCCGCTGGGGCCTCCCGCCAATGGAGGATCTGGACGCCGAGGAGGGGGCTGGTCGTCCGCATAGAGAGGCTTGGGCTTCGGGTCCGTTTGGATAAAACCGAGGCCCTCCTCTTCCGCGGCACCGGCAGGCGGGGCCCCCCCTCGGGAGCGCACCTCCAAATAGTAGGAGGAGTGAGAATAAGGGTGAGTGCCCAGATGAGCTACCTGGGCCTCACCCTTGACGGACGATGGACCTTCGGCCCCCACATCGAGCGGTTGGGGTCGAAGGTCATCAGAACTGCGGCGGCTATACGTGTATGGCCACGTACGGTGCCCCAATATGGGCGGACGCCCTCTGCGCTCGGAATAGGGCTCAGCTGCGCAGAGCGCAGCGGGTCATAGCGCAGAGGGCGATAAGGGGGTACCGTACAGTGGCTTGGACGGCCGCGACCGCCCTTGCTGGCGACCCGCCCTGGGAGTTGGTGGCGGAGGTGCTCACCGAGGTATACAGCTTCGTTGCTGAAAGGAGGAATCTCGGCGAGCGCCCCACATCGGTGGAGGTGGGGCGTTATCGCCAGCGAGGGTATGTGGAGATGATGCGGAGGTGGGGGGAGGACCTGGCGCAGCCGCGGTACGGAGTCCGCGTTGCGGATGCGCTGCGCCCGGTTCTGGAGGCGTGGATGCGCCGTAGGCGCAAACCCCTCACTTTCCGCATGGTGCAGGTGCTCACCGGACATGGGTGCTTCGGTGAGTACCTGCACCGGGTCGCGAGGCGGGAGGAGCGGCCAGGCTGCCACGATTGTGGCGCGGCCGAGGACACTGCTCAGCACACTCTGGAGCGGTGTCCAATGTGGTCTCGGCAGCGCCACGATCTGGTGTCCGCGCTAGGAAGCGCGGACCTCTCGCTCCCCAGCGTGGTCCGCTCCATGCTCGGGAGTGACAGTGCCTGGCAGGCGATGGCCTCCTTCTGTGAGACGGTTATGTCCCAGAAGGAGGCCGCGGAGCGGGACATGTCCCTCCACAAACCCATGGCTCCACCGACCTTACGGTCATTTGAGCGAGGATGAGAAGGGACCGGTTTACTTCTCGAGTCTGGTGTCATCGGCGGAGAACTTTGCGGCCTTCCGCAGGTTTGCCCACGAGTGGTTCGCCGGAAGGAGCGCGGAGGAAATCGAGGAGAGGACTCGGCAGCCGGAGGGGTGAGCGCACTCACGAGAGCTGCAAAGCTGGAGAACCCAGGAGCGCCTTAGACTGTAGCGAAGGCGTTTTCGTGGTGTGGCCGCCCCAGAAAGGGGAGAGGTGCCATATAGAGATATGTGGACAGAGACAGAAACAATTTGTAGGGAGTCAAGCAAATGCCCACGGCACGGCGAAGAGCCTCAGTGCAGCATGTGCCGTGCTGCATCTCCCGCGATTCGGCTCAAATGACCGCAAGGTCGGTGGAGCCATGGGACGGTGGTGGGACATGGTCATTTGAGCCGAATCGCGGGAGATGCAGCACGGCACATGCTGCTCTGAGGCTCTTCGCCGTGCCGTGGGCATTTGCTTGACTCCCTACAAATTATTTTGTCTCCGTCCACATATCTCTGTTTTCGCCTTCTCCCCCTTCTGGGGCGGCAACGTACACGTTTACGCCTTCGCTACCGTCCGAAGGCGCTCGTGGGTATTCCGAACTTCTTTCAACGTTGCGCTCTCCCTCCTCCCGCTCTTGTGCCTTCTCGGCCTTTTCTTCGGCGCTCCTGCGCGCGAACCACGCGTGGGCGAACCCGCGGAAGGCCGCGAAGTTCCCCGGCGACGATACAAGGTTCCCGAAGTAAACCGGTCCCTCCTCTTTGCTGCGCTGAATCCCATCCATCATTCTGTCACGCAGATCGGCATACTTTGGACAGGACCACAAGACGTGGTTCCTGTCCTCCTCGCTTTCGCCACACAAACACATGCTGCTCTCACAACATTTCATCTCACTCAAGCGTTTCCTGAAACATCCGTGACCCCCCAGGAGCTGTGAGGTTGGATGATCCGGTTCGACCCAGCGAGACCTGAGTCTTACCGACACGTCGGGGAAAAATTGGTAGAGTTCCCTGCCCTTAGACTCCGAGTCCCAGCGAGTTTGCCACTCGCTGACCGTGGCTTCCCAAATCTCGCGTTTCCGGTGGCTCAACTCCTGATTAGGCGCGGTTCTACGCACCCCTTCCATGTGCCCAGCAAGAGCTATCTCCAGGTCGGCTGGGAGGACTCCAGACAGAACCGGCAGGGCAGCGGTACTGTTGGATCTATACGCTTTGGTCAAGAGAACTAGTGCCCCTCTCTGACTTCTTTGTACGGCACTGCGACAAACATACATACATACTCTATGGCACTAGACTGCGGCGGCATACGTCAACGTAGCCACATAAGTCCCCTGGTAGAGTATCCTCAGGGCTCGGTATCTATATCCCCACGAAGACGCTGATACTCGCGCCATCCTTCCAAAGCACGCAGCGGCACGCTCCCCTATACGGGTCGCGTGCTGAAGGAAGTGAAGTGCGGGATCTAGTTCCACCCCGAGGACCGTGGCAGACGTGACGCTCCTGATCGAGGCCTGCCCGAGTTTCAAGATGGGGGGCGCTGCAGCCTTCCCTTCACCGTCATCGTTGCCGACTTGGTTGGAGAGAAGGACAGCCTGTTGCGGTCCCTCCAAGCGCCGACTAAGCACAGGGCGTCGTTTGTTAACTTTTCAATTGCCGCTCGGGAGTTGGCCTCAACCACAATCGTCACATCATCCGCATACGCTACCATATTGACCCCCCCTGGTAGAGGCAGGCGCAGTAGATCATCCATAAGAATGTTCCACAACGTCGGCCCCAGTACAGAACCCTGCGGACATCCCATGGTGGAAGTCTTCCACACCACCCGATCGCCCACGATGAGACCCACACGGCGTCCGGTGAAGTAGTCCAGCAACATCCTATAGATGTTGGGTGGGCAACCCCCCCTTTTCGCCTTGAGTAGCATCATCGGCCACCAAGCGTTGTCAAAGGCCCCCAAGATGTCCAAGAATACCAACTGAACGTACTTGCATACAGAAAGCTTGGCTGTACTCAATATTTCCTGCAGTGCCGTGACTGTTGATTTTCCTGGAGAAAACCCGTGCTGATGCTCAGAGATACTGCCGGTGATCTGCGGGGCGCATCTTAATATTACGCGCTCAAGTAGCTTCCCGAATATCGGGAGGAGCGTTATCGGTCGGTACGCCTTTGGGTCACTCAGCGGCTTCCCATTGCCCTTGGGCAGAACAAGCAATCTTCCGTCTTTCAAAACATTGGGGAACACCCCCTCTGTCACACATGCTACCAGCACCGAGTGGAATTCCCTTGGTGCGGCAGCCCAGACGTGCCTCCAAACTTTCGCGCTTACTCCATCAATTCCGGCCGCGGTGTTCGGCAGTGCCTTTACCATCGCCTCCACCTCCTCAAGGGTCGGAGAGAACGAGGCAGGGCCCGAGGGCGTGAAGGACGCCAATAAGCGCACCTGCCTGTGGTAGGCCGTATCCCTCGACTGGTCGTCGTCAGGGCACAGCCCACTCAGGAGACCGCGCATGGCACCTTCCAGGCACCCCGTATGGCTCTCAGCAAACTTCGTGCCGTTCAGAATGTTGGCGGGAGGTCTGACCCTCCCGCTGGCAACTCTATAAGCCTGGCTCCAGGGGTCCCTGTTGCCAGACTCGGCCACGTTACGGAAAAAATTCTGCTGAGCTCTCTCCATTCCCTTTCTATACCTTCCACGAGCAGCATGAAACTCATCCTTCGCCAATTCTTCCGATCTGCCACCTTTCTTTCGTCTTCTCTGCCACGCATGTCTCAATCTGTTGTGCTCCTTGCGGAGGCTCTCCATTTCTGCGTTCCACCATTCATACCCCTTTCTTTGTCTTTGAGTTTTTACTCCCAAGCATTCCTCGCACGTTCGCACAACCACATTTAGAAAATACTCACACATTAATCCCGCTGGTTTACTAACGTTCAGGCTTCCCATTCTACAGTGGATCAACGCTTCAAAGCGAGGCCAGTCGACCCCGTGATCCCTGTATCGCGGCGGGTCCCCGATTGGCTGTGGCCGCTCAGGTCCGCCCACTATTCTGCTCCCCGTCACAGTATAAGTGATCAGCCGATGGTCTGAACTGCTGGCGCACGTAAGACTCAGGTCTCGCTGGGTCGAACCGGATCATCCAACCTCACAGCTCCTGGGGGGTCACGGATGTTTCAGGAAACGTTTGAGTGAGATGAAATGTTGTGAGAGCAGCATGTGTTTGTGTGGTGAAAGCGAGGAGGACAGGAACTACGTCTTGTGGTCCTGTCCAAAGTATGCCGATCTGCGTGACAGAATGATGGATGGGATTCAGCGCAGCAAAGAGGAGGGACCGGTTTACTTTGGGGACCTTGTGTCGTCGCCGGGGAACTTCGCGGCCTTCCGCGGGTTCGCCCACGCGTGGTTCGCGCGCAGGAGCGCCGAAGAAAAGGCCGAGAAGGCACAAGAGCGGGAGGAGGGAGAGCGCAACGATTAATGAAGACCGGAATACCCACGAGCGCCTTCGGACGGTAGCGAAGGCGTGAACGTGTACGTTGCCGCCCCAGAAGGGGGAGAAGGCGTAAACAGAGACAAATAATTTGTAGGGAGTCAAGCAAATGCCCACGGCACGGCGAAGAGCCTCAGAGCAGCATGTGCCGTGCTGCATCTCCCGCGATTCGGCTCAAATGACCGTAAGGTCGGTGGAGCCATGGGTTGGTGGAGGGACATGCTGGCGCACGGGTGGACGCGCCAGTCCAGGATCTTCACATTCCCCGCTGTGAGAATAAGGTCAATGTTACTTTCCCCATTGGGACCGCTGAAAGTATGGGGTTGGCCCTCCGTATTGTTCAGTCTCAATCGCCTAGACTGGATGAAACCCTCCATCTGCTGTCTACGGTGTTCGGGGACTGGGCCTCTGCCTCTGAAGTGCCTTGTGTCGCTGAACCACAGCGGGGAATGCGCGTTGGAGTCAACACCAATGACGACGGCCTCACCTCGTAGGGCGTCCAGTGCGTTCTCCAGCGTGTGCAGGTGGCTCTCTATGTCGTCGGAGTATTGGAAGTATGCCGACACTAAGTACATGTCTTCCCTAACACATGCCACGATGCAGTGTGTGGATCCGATGTTATCCAGTACTGTGACGGGGATCCTCCTGTTGGCAACAAAGATACCAGCTTTTGCATTCGGGCCTTTGGTAACAATTTCGCAGTCTCCAGGATCCTCGTAAAATTCTTGGACCAGGACCAAATCCAGGCCCAACTCATTAGCCACAGTCCGCAGTTCCGCCGTCGTCAACGCTGCGCCCCCAAGGTTTATTTGTCCAACCCTGAGGGCTCTGCCATCCTGATGGCTCCGTCTCTCAGCCATAATTGACTGTGGCTAGGTAGCGTGCCTCTGCGTGTTTCCAGGCCGGGCAGTCCAATGACGCGGAGCGGGACAGGGAAGATGATCCCTTGGCTGTCCCGCTCCAGAGACGGCGGACGGGAGTGCGGCGGAGGCGCTACGCGCACCTCCTGCTGCCTCCTTAACCTGTGGGACTAGGGGTCAGGATGTGAACCTGGCCCCACAATGGTCCCGCCGCCGGAGGGGCTGTCCCAATTTGCCGGGATGGCCCCTAGAGAGAAGAAGTCCGTCCCCTCTTGAGGGGCTGGCCAGTCGCAGTGGTGCCAAAAGAAAAAATCTTATGTGCGTTTTCGGTATCTGGAGGTCGGGGGCAGTCGTTTGAGACCACTCCCGCATCTCTTCTTCTTCTTGGGGTCATGCGCCCGCGGGACGGGCGCGAATGGGCCTCGAGCCTATGGCTCTTTGCCCAGGCAGTCTCCGGCAGCATCCGCTGCCGGGTAGTATTTTCCCGCGAAACTGGGGTGGACAAGAAGAGAGAAATTTAAAGCTGGTTGTTGCCGCCGTAGACGACACTTCGCAAAAGGGCAGTATAAAAAGATGGATAATTTATTCACATTATAAGTGACGAAATATGGGGAGGACAATAACAATTAGGACAATGATGACACGCAGAACAAAAACACACACGCAGTCGCAGTTGCAGGACAGACTATAGGCTGCATTCAGGCGGATGGATCAGAAGATCAATCACGTCTGAATGCAGCCTCCTACTAAAGTAGGCCCTGCCAGCCAATAGGACGCCCGCGGGCACACAGAGCCAGATATGTACAGCAGCTGCTAACCCGCGTGACGTCCCAGACTTAACAGGGCTGCCGACCTAGCTTGACCAGTTTTGGGTGCATTCAGGCGGATGAATCCTAGGATTAATCACGTCTGAATGCACCCATAAAGAGACCTCCGTGGCCGCCGGGGAATGCCAGCGGACTTCACGACACCAAATACGTACAGTGCCGGAACCCCGCTTGACACCCCCGCAGCTACACAGAGTGTTACGACACGAGACAATACAATGTGTTCTACGGCCTCTTGTAGGCAGATGATGGGCGCGTGAGTGTGCACACCCGTAGATGTGCACACTCCCGCGCCGTTCTGTAAGGCAATTATTATTAGTAGGTACACATAATAAATAAATATTTATACATAAGACATATACAGTACAGTGGACAGATAAGTTTTGGAACACAAGAGCCCTAGTATTCGACCTAGCCTTGTTTTGTCGCGACTGCAGGAAACCTCACCCGTGTGGGTCCCTACAGTCGTCGGTTTTGAGAGTGGTGTTATATTTGCGCGGTTTCGGCCTAACAGTTTGTTGCGTCTGTAGGACACCTCACCATTGTGGGTCCCTACAGACGTCAATTTTGATGGCTAATTATTGCGCCTGCGGGACAGCATCCGTTGAGCTCCCCACAGGCGTCCTTTATCCCGGTGCTACTTGAATTTGTTTGTGCGGCGGTCGGTTAGCAACACCTAAACTTGTGTTGCTAACCGCCCACCGCATTTTGCTCTAATGTTGATGGTGGTTTATTTTTATGGGCGCAGCGGAGCGTCGCTCTGCTCGCCTAATAGATCGCGTGGGGCGTCGCGACGGGCGTCGGGCGGCCTACAGTGTAGTGGGGCTATGTTACGTAGGTGCGCGTACGAGGATTGGTCGGCACGACTAAACATTTTTCTCGTTAGATCAACAATGTGGTCGTGCAGCGACTGTACGCGCACACTACGGATAATGGTGGCATTAGATACGAATCGCCCGGCACCCGTGCAAAGTCGTAGCGCGACGTTCTGCTGGGCCTGTAGCCGCTTGCGCTGCCTCGGAGAGCAGAGCGCGTACCACGCCGGGGCCGCATATGTGAGCCTGCTGCGAACGTAGGTTTTATATAAGCCTATTTTCGTTCGCAGCGGTAATTTGGATGTTAGGACCGGTCGCAGAGCACTCCGCGCTGCTGCCGCTTGCGTAATCGCGTGGTCGACATGCGCGACCATGCTCAGCGACCGGTCTATATGGACCCCTAGATAGCGCGCTCTCCTCTCCCAGGCGATAGGCTGCCCCCGCAGTGTAAGCGGTCGTGGGACGCGCCTGCGGCCGACCTGTAGCGCGACCGTCTTGTCCACATTGACATTTATCCGCCACAGGTCGAACCACTCCGGTAACACGTCTAGTACCTTTTGCAGCCTGTTCGCCGCGATCTGCGGCCTCTTAGATCCGGTGAAATAGGCGCTGTCGTCTGCAAACAGCGCCAGTAAAACTCCTCTTTCCCCCTCGCGCCTTTGCGCCTCGGGCAGTTGAGGGATGTCATTTGTGTACACCGCGTACAATGCTGGAGATAAGCAGCTACCCTGTGGTACACCTGCTTGAATGGGGCGGGTCTGTGACTCAGCATCCTCCACTGAAACAGTGAAGGAGCGGTCTTTCAGGAAGGACGCTACTACGCGCACGTACTGAGGTGGCATAGTCGTGTGCTCCAGTAACTTGTAGATTAGGCCTTCGTGCCACACACGGTCGAAGGCCTTCTCTATGTCGAGTAGGACTCCGACCGTAGTGTGGCCTCGGTCCCTGTTTTCAATACAGTACTGGAGCACACGAGCTAGCTGCAGCGTTGTGGAATGTTCGGCTCGAAAGCCGAACTGCTCCTCTCTAGGTGTTAGATATGGCTTTATGCGATGAAGTAGGAGTCGCTCCAGCACTTTGGAGCCGTGCGCGAGTAGCGTGATAGGTCTGTAACTAGCCGGGTAACGCCTGTCTTTACCCGGCTTGGGAAGTACGATGACCCGCCCGGGGCGCCAGCACTGTGGGAAGTGCGCTGTGCGCAACACGCCGTTAGTGATGCGCGCCAGTGCTGCGACGCCCCTTCTGGGTAGCTGCTGGAGCATGATGTTGGTGATTCCGTCCGGTCCCGGCGCCTTCCGCCTCGGGAGGCGCCTCATAAGTCGTCGGACTTCGGCCGGTGAAACAAACGCGCCCCCGTCGAGCGGCTGCGCCGGGGCCGCAAGGAATTGCTCCACGCGGTGTTTTACCTTCATGTGGTGTTCTCTGATGGCATCTGGTGTGTCTGGCCTCACAGGATTGGTCGTGAATGTGTTGGCAAGATGGTCTGCCAACACTTCTGCCCTCTCTTCGGCTTTATATTTCGTCGTCGTCGTCGGAGTATTGGAAGTATGCCGACACTAAGTACATGTCTTCCCTAACACATGCCACGATGCAGTGTGTGGATCCGATGTTATCCAGTACTGTGACGGGGATCCTCCTGTTGGCAACAAAGATACCAGCTTTTGCATTCGGGCCTTTGGTAACAATTTCGCAGTCTCCAGGATCCTCGTAAAATTCTTGGACCAGGACCAAATCCAGGCCCAACTCATTAGCCACAGTCCGCAGTTCCGCCGTCGTCAACGCTGCGCCCCCAAGGTTTATTTGTCCAACCCTGAGGGCTCTGCCATCCTGATGGCTCCGTCTCTCAGCCATAATTGACTGTGGCTAGGTAGCGTGCCTCTGCGTGTTTCCAGGCCGGGCAGTCCAATGACGCGGAGCGGGACAGGGAAGATGATCCCTTGGCTGTCCCGCTCCAGAGACGGCGGACGGGAGTGCGGCGGAGGCGCTACGCGCACCTCCTGCTGCCTCCTTAACCTGTGGGACTAGGGGTCAGGATGTGAACCTGGCCCCACAATGGTCCCGCCGCCGGAGGGGCTGTCCCAATTTGCCGGGATGGCCCCTAGAGAGAAGAAGTCCGTCCCCTCTTGAGGGGCTGGCCAGTCGCAGTGGTGCCAAAAGAAAAAATCTTATGTGCGTTTTCGGTATCTGGAGGTCGGGGGCAGTCGTTTGAGACCACTCCCGCATCTCTAGCTCGACTGGAAGTGTATTTTCTGACAGGCAATACCTTGACGAGAGCAGGCTGCTCTAAATTTTCTTCGCGAATTCGCGGGAATTTGGGGCGCCATCCGCTTGGTTTTGCCTGTCGGAGCATCTTTTGTGCGGGGTGCGAGGTCGTGGGACCCCCCTTCCCCCCCAAAAATTCAATTTTTGTCGGGTGGGAGTTGTGTTTGTCTTCTGGTGTAGGGTTAGGTTAAGTCGTTTATAGTTGTACTTTTGTTGTTTTTCTGTGTGCTGTTGTTTTTTTGTTTTAGTTGTTAATCTGTTGTTTGTTTGTGTTGTTTTGTTGTTGTTGTGTGTGATTCGGCGGACAACAACCCGGCACGGCAAGTTGTGGGGGCGCCTGGCGCCGCCTGCAAACATGCCGAAAAAGGCCAGGCAGGCGATTGGGAGGAAGCCAGCACCCTTGGCTCCACCGTCGGGGATCCGAGCAGCGGAACAATTCCTGCCAGGAGGATCCGCTGGTTATGGAGGAGCGATGGACGACGGTGGTGAAGAAATCCCGGAAGCCGCCAGCCAAGCAGACGCCTGCCAAGCCGGCTCCGGCGGCCGAGAAGGCCAAGCTGCCCAAGGTGCCAAAGACGCTGGCGGTGGTGCTCACTTTGAAGCCGGAGGCGGTGGCCGGGGGAGCCACATATTCAGAGGCGCTCGCCAGTGCAAGGGCCAAGATCAACCTGGGGGAACTAGGGATTGGCCCTTGCAAATTTAGGAGATCCATGGCGGGCGGCTGCGTACTGGAGCTCCCCCAAGAGACGAGCGCGTCTCAGTCGGACTTCAGGCGGCGTCTTCTATGTTTCACTACCAGAGAACCCACCTACTGGCCTACAGACAAAAGTAAAACCCCAGATTTATTGGACTTTTTCATAGCGAAAAACATCGATAGTAACTTTATAAGTACCGAATCGTGCACAGACCTATCATCAGCTCACTCACCAGCTTTTCTCAATATAAACTCAACAATCACTTTTGTAGAACCTTATAACAGAATTTATCACCCTAAAAAGACAATCTGGGAGCTGTATCAAAAAATAATATCTCAAGAAATAGACCTGAAAACTCAAATCGGTACCATTGATGAACTAGAGAATGCAGTCGAGATGCTTAATGTGATCATCCATAAGGCAGCCAACAATGCAACAACTCACAACAAAGGCCTACCCTTTAAACACAACATCTACCCAAAAGACATTAAGGATAAAATACGAGAACGTCGCAGATTGAGAAAAGTTTGGCAGTCAAGAAGATATCCCAGTGACAAAAAACTATTTAATGAGTGTTCGGCTGAGCTCTCAACACTCATTAAAACATATGTCAACAGTAACCTGCAGGCTTACTTGCAAAATCTAAGTCCGACAGTGGACACAAACTACTCGCTCTGGAAAGCGACCAAGAAACTAAAGCGCCCCAAATTACACATTCCACCAATAAGAAATTCCTCTGGAGGCTGGAGTCGATCAGACGAAGACAAAGCATTAGCTTTCGCAGAACATCTAAGCAACGTCTTCCAACAAACACTTTCCAGTACCTCTACTTTGTTACGACTTATTTCAACTTATTTATGAAAGCGACGGGCAATATGTACATATTTTAATTTTAAATCATTTTATTATATTAAATAAAATTACATTTAAATCCACTTTAAATTATTTATTACAAAATAATATCCATATAAATAAATTTATTGTAATCCATTATATTCTTAATTATTATCTGCATCTTGATTTGATTTAATTTATGATAATAATTTTTAAATATTATTTTATTTTAAAAAAATATTTTTTTAACAACGATATACAAAATATAGAAACTAAGTAAATTTAATCGCGGATTATCAATTATTAAACAGATTCCTCTAAATGAACTAAAATACCGCCAAATTATTTAAATTTCAATAAATAATTATTTACTACTTTAGTATTTTAATTTAAATTTTAAATAATAGGGTATCTAATCCTAGTTTTTCATAAAAAAATATTAAAAATCATAAACTCTAAAAAAATTTATATTAAATTAAAATTTCACTTAATAATTTAATATTTATTTTTTTATATTTTATTATTAATTAATAAACTAATAAATTTTAATTTTAATTTTGTTTAACCGCAGTTGCTGGCACAAAATTAACTTTTAATTTTAATATTACTAAATCTTAATTTCTTAAATATTTAATATTAATTACTATAATTAATTAATTTCTTATATTATTTAAATATAAAAAAAATTACACTAAAATTTAAATGTAAAATAAATTAACAATAAAAATTATTATTAACTACAAAATAGTAAATATAGATTTTTTTTATATTAAAATATTTAATATAAATTATTAAATTTTAAATATATATTTTTTTTTAATAATATTAATTTAAAAATTAATATATATTTATCAGCACATATTCATTTAAATAAAAATATATTAATATATATGTATATTTATATATGTTATTTCATTAATTAATATTTATATTAATATAATAAATTATTTAATATATATATATATATATATATATATATATATATATATATATATATATATATATATATATACTAAACCATTACTAATAAATTTTACATAAAAAAAATAATTAAATAAGCTAAATTAAGCTTTTGGGCTCATACCTCAAATATAAAGATCTCTTTTTTTTTTTTAATAAAGTGCCTGATTAAAGGATTATTCTGATAGGATAAATTAAGTAAATTTTTACCTTTATTATATTTTATAGAGTTAAACTATATCTTACAATATCAAAAATTATTGTGCTTCTTACACTAAAATATAAAATATCCACCCCCACCCCCTAAAATAAATTTATCATTTATAAATTAATTTTAATAAATTAATATTTTTATAAAAATAAGAATTAACTCTAATAAAATATTTTTTTGTTTCATTTTAATTTTTAGAACATTAATTTATCCACAGGGAAGTGTCCTGGGACCGTTATTGTTTCTTGTGTATATTAATGATTTTCCAACTTCTGTAGCTTCTCCGATGATAATGTTTGCTGATGATAGTACAGTTGTTTTCTCCCAAAAAAAATCAGCAGAAGTAATACATAATATAAATGCAGGTTTGATAGACATTGTTAAATGGTTAAGAAATAACAACTTATCTATTAATCTATGCAAGACGCATGTAATGGCTTTTAGGGATAGCAAACAACCATTAAGTGAAGCTATTACGGTAAACTATTTGGGAACTTTAATTTCAGAAGTTGAGACAACAAAATTTTTGGGACTCACTGTTGACAGGAATTTAAATTGGAAGGCACATGCAGAAAATATTTGCGCAAAAATCTGTCAGTTCTCTTATGCACTGTATATGCTCAGAAAAATTGTTAATACCTCTACAGCGGTAACCGCCTATCAGGCTCATGTGGCATCTATCCTCAGATATGGTGTCATATTTTGGGGTAACTCGACAAATAGGGAAACAGTGTTCCGGGCACAAAAGCGTTGCATAAGAGCTATATGCCAACTCAAACAAACGGAAAGCTGTCAACCACATTTTAAAAATCTAAAAATTTTTACATTGCCCTGCTTGTTTATTTATGAAGTTGCTGTTTTTGTAAGGAAAAATATGAATAGGTTCAAAAATTTCAAATCTCTTAGACAGAATGATAAAATTTGTGCGCCACATAGTCGAACATCCCTAAAGAGCAAAAGTATACTATGTATGGCTCCAAAAATTTATAACAAATTGCCTGATCATATCCGTACGTCACAAAGTCTTCAAATATTTAAAAAAAGGCTATCAAACATATTAATACAAAAAACATACTACTCGACTCAAGAATTTCTAAACGATAAGTTTTGATTCCTTTTATCATTATTTTGTGTTCCATCCAGCCAAAAGTACAAATTGTGTTTTATGCCTCATTGAGTGTCGGGACAAATATGTAAATTCATAAAACAAAAAAATTGTTTATATCAATGTAATAATTTGTCATTTTGGAAATGTGTTATATTCAATTCTAATTTATAATTGCACTATTTTAAATTGATTGTCATGACATCTAATCCTGATTTATTAACATCCTGATTGTTTATGTACAATTTAATGATTCTGTATTTGGTTGACATTGGATATATCTAATTTTAATATGAAATGTTGCATGCCTTTTGGTAGAATATGGCTAAGTTCTATAACAATTTTTTTCCAACACTATAATTATGTACCCGTATTCGCAATAAATATATTTGATTTGATTTGAAAAAATTTCCATTTCATCAAATTCCTGATTTGGGTGTTGAATTGGCTTAGAAATTAATCTATTAAGATTCATTCCTTTAATTTCATCCCCCAATAATATAATTTCCTCTGAAGCCTCTCTTAAATATTTTCTAATTCAATCTATCGCCTCCATAAATTTTTTATTTTACATTATTATAAAAATAACTATTTTTCAAAATTTTGAAATTAACAGTATTATTGCCATAATAATTAATTCTTCTCTTTTAATCAAAATAGGAGCCGCCCCCCTCCATTTTTGATTTCCTAATGTTTCAGAAGGTTTATCTTGGTTAAATAATTTCATCAATTCAAAGTGGCACTCCGCCTTGAGGTGCGGGCCACCGGCTACACAGGTCGGCGGGCTCTTTGCAGAAGCGCCGACCATGTCCGAACCCCAAGCAGCGTGTGCACTGGACGAGGGGCGTCTGATCTTCAACGACGCACCTCTGGAGGTCGATACGCAGCTTCCGCTGCGCTATCGACCTCCTCCAGATGACGGGGGAGACACTCAGCACGACGTGGCGGTTGTGCGGGTTTCGCGCCTTCCTACTATATTTGACAGCGACGCGGTCCTCCCCGCCGTCGAGGCCCCGAAAGACGTCCCGGTTCTGGTTGCGAAGGGTGCGTATGAGCTCTGCATCGCTGTGGATGCTCAGCACGTCCCTCACCACCAGAAGCGGGTCCTTGTTCTTCGCGTCCTCGACGACCAGGCCGCTCCCCGTCGCAGCCAATCTCTCCTTTACCTTGTCCCTTTCCTTCTCGTCCCTACATCCTACTATAACCCTGCGGTCCCTCACCTTTCGCACCCGCTCGACCTTGACCCATGCCTCCTTGGCATCGACCGCTTCCCTGATTTTTTGGAGCACCTCGTCCCCCGTCTCTGTTTCCACGGTCGAGGAGACGACTACGGAGTGAAGAGCGGCCGGCTCCGCGTCCCGTTTCGCGGTCTGGCCCGCCGCCACGACACTCGCGTATGTCGCCCCCTCGATCGCCTTCTCTTGATTCCTCATTCTCTCTCTTATTTCCTCTAGCAATTTATTATTCTGGACGAGGAGCTCCGTGTTTTTCTCTAGTGTGGCCATTATTTCTCTTGCTGGCGCCCCGTTGTCCGCTCCCGTGGGTTTAACAGGGTTAGCGACGGATGCCACGACCGATGTCGAAGCATCCCCCGCCAACCCGGTCCCTTTCCTGCCGCCCGCCAAGTCGGCCTCCGCTTCCTTCACGAGTTGGTAGAGGCGGTCCAGAGCCTGCAGCACATCCTGTTTAATGTCCGTCTTCAGGTTTCTGGAGACGGACAGGGCACTTTTGGCCTTGTTGCTGCACGCTCTGGCCTCCTCCACCCTGGTCCTTGTCGACTTGGCGGGCGGCTGGGTGGGTTTAAACTTGGCCCGGGGCGCCTTGGTCACGGTTGTCGATGCCAAGGCGGGTCCTGTTGTTTGTGCGGGGGTAACACTACCCGGTCCGCCGGCCTCCCATTCCCCGATACTCTTCCTTACATCGGTGGCCGAGATATTCTCGGCCCGCTCCTTCGGGGTAAGGGAGGCCGCGTCCTGGGTGTCTCTTTGTTTCACCGGCATTCTGAACATGTTGCAGGGGTGCGTGTCAATTAATAAAAATAAAAATAATTAAAATAACGGCTTGGGCTGTATAGAGGCCGCGTCTATTTAACTGTAAATATATTTTGTATAAATAATAATATAAAATAAAATATAAAAATACAATTAAAATAAAAGCCTGGGCTGTATAGAGGCCGTGTCTGTATAAGTCAGATTTGGTATAATTTGAATTAAAATAAAATCAAGTAAAACTAATTAAAATAAAATCGTGGGCTGTAAACGGGCCACGTCTGTCGTCTGTTTTCGTACAGGTACTGCCCTGGTTTTTATTTCTGAGTCGGCACGCAGAAAAGCGCGAATCTTCTCTGCCTATCGCCCTCCGGGACCTACCCTACACGTGGACGACCTCCAGCACATCTTCGCAGAGAGCGGCCCCACACTCGTGATGGGGGACCTCAATGCTAAGGACCCCCAATGGGGATCACGAGTGACCAACACCGCGGGCCGCACACTTCAACACCATGCCGAGAGCAGTGGGTATGAGGTGCTAGGCCCGTCATCGCCAACACATATACCCACCAATGCTAGGCACTCTGCAGATGTGCTGGATTTGGTGCTTACCAGGAACGTGCCCCACTTCGTGTCGGTGGAAGTACTATACTCTGCCGACACAAACCATCTTCCTGTACTGGCCACGATCAACCTGGAAGTACCATACACTATCAAGTGGCCACAGCGAACGCGCTATAACTGGACCGTGTATCGCGAGTCATTGGCCGACTATACTCTCGGGGGTCCAATAACTACTCCCGACGAAGTGGAGGCGGCTGTATTGCACCTCACTGCAGCAATGCAGAGTGCAAAAGTCGCAGCCGCCACACATACGAATATAACATCCAAACGAGGTGACCTACCGAAAGATATTCGTACAATGATTCGCGATAAACGAGCGTTGCGCAAGCTGTGGTCGCGAACGCGTTGTCCATGTGTAAAGCGAGACCTGAACAACATCACAGGCAAGCTGTCGGCTAGAGTCAACGAGTGGCGCGGCGCGTCCTGGGACGACCTGATTGACAGGATAACCGAAGACCGCGCCAACTTGTATCAACTCAACCGACAGCTCTCGCAACCCCGCCCACCCGTCTGCCCGCTGTACAATGCGGCGGGCGAACGTAAATTTTCTGCCGCCGACAGGGCTGAAGTGCTGGCCGACCATCTGGCCAACACCTTTCAGCCCAATCCGTTACCGCCCAATCTGCCCGACAACGTCCGCGAACACCATGCGCAAGTGGTGCACCGCGTAGAGCGATTTCTTGCGGCCCCGGCGCCGCCGCTCGAGGGAGATATGTTTATAACACCGTCCGAGGTGAGAAAGTTAGTCCGACGGCTCCCCGTGCGGAAGGCGCCGGGACCGGACGAAATCAGCAATGTAATGCTTCAGCAGCTACCCAGAAGGGGCGTCGTTGCACTCGCGCGGATAGCAAACGGTGTATTGCGAACCGCGCACTTCCCCGAGTGCTGGCGCCCCGGGCGGGTCATTATGCTCACTAAGCCCGGCAAAGACCGGCGCTACCCGACCAGCTACCGGCCGATTACACTGCTCGCACACAGCTCCAAGGTGTTGGAGAGGTTGTTGCTGCGCCGGCTCCGACCGTTCGTCATACCTCGCGACGAACAGTTCGGATTCCGCGCGCAGCATTCGACCACCTTGCAACTGGCGCGCGTGCTACAATACTGTATCGAGAAGAGGGACCGCGGCCACACCACGGTCGGAGTATTCCTCGACATTGAGAAAGCCTTCGACCGTGTGTGGCACGAAGGCCTCATATATAAATTACTAGAACAGACTAGCACGCCGCCACAGCTTGTGCGAGTGGTGGCATCGTTTTTGCGCGACCGCTCCTTCACGGTCTCGGTGGAGGATGCTGAGTCGCAGGCCCGCCCAATTTCAGCAGGTGTACCACAGGGTAGCTGCTTGTCCCCAGCATTATACGCGGTGTACACCAACGACATTCCCCAGCTGCCCGAGGCGCAAAGGCGCGAGGGGGAAAGCGGGGTGTTATTGGCGTTGTTCGCGGACGATAGCGCCTACTTTACGGCGTCCAAAAAACCCCTGATCGCTGCGAGAAGGCTGCAGCGCGTTTTGGACGTGCTCCCGGAGTGGTTCGACCTGTGGCGTATGGCTGTCAATGTGGATAAGACAGTCGCGCTGCAGGTCGGCCGCAAGCACGTCCCGCCCCCGCTCACACTACGGGGGCAGCCAATCGCGTGGCAATCCAGAGTGCGTTACCTGGGGGTCAACATAGACCGGTCACTGAGCATGGTGGCCCATGTCAACCACGCCACCACCCAGGCCCGAGCGGCCCGTGGTGCTCTGCGACCGGTATTAACATCTAAACTGCCGCTACGGACGAAAATAGGTATATATAAAACCTACGTCCGTAGCCGACTTACTTATGCTGCACCAGCCTGGTACGCACTCTGCTCGCAGCGACAGAGGGATCGGCTTCAGGCACAGCAGAATATTGCCTTAAGAGTATGCACCGGCGCCGGGAGGTACGTCACGAACGCAGCCATCGCTCGTGGCGTGCGTATAGAGACGGTGCAAGACTTTGTTATCGATATGGCGCGGAGAATGTTTCACCGCGCCGACAATTCCAACCTTACTCATCTCCGAGGGATTGCACCGCTCCACGCAAGACCTCCCGACGTCGTACGTCGCGACGGGCCGCGCGACCTATTACAGGGCGCGTGAACGCAAATTCTGCTGTGTGTGAAGCCTACGCCGTCATAACTAATCAATAGGGCCCGGTCGGCCCCACACAGATATAAACTGTGTGGGACCGACCGGTCACCGCTTACCATCGTGTAACCCGGTCAAATCGGACGTCCGTGGGCGGCCTCGCGCGGGTGCTGTCCCACGGACGCAAAGTCGCTCCTAAAACCGACGGCTGTAGGAACCCACACGGGTGAGGTGTCCTGCAGCCGCGACAAAAAGTGTAGGTGTTGAGTGTTCGATTTGTCCGGGATATACCTTGTGTGTATCCTCATTGTTGTGTTGTTGTTTATATTGTCCAGTATACATATAATTATAGTGTGGTCGTTTTTGTTGTTAATCATATTGCCTAAGTGATGAGGGGCGTGAATGTGTATCCCTACGGGTGTACACATTCACGCACTCATCATTAATTTTTATTACAGTGTAAGCGCATGAATGTATATACCTACGGGTATGTACATTCATGCGCCAACATCCGCCTGCAAGAGGCCGTAGCGTAGTTTTTAATTGTTTTTAGCATATTGCCTACTTGTGCAATGCATGCTAGGGAGTGCCCATGGGGTCGGCCGGCACTGTACAAATCTGGTGTCCGGGAGCCCCTAGCACTCCCGCATGTGTGCAACGCACCCTCGCCTAGGTGGCTGCATTCAGATGTGATTAATCTTCGGATTCATCCGTCTGAATGCAGCCAAAAGTCGAAATCTGCGCGTTGTCCGGCGAGTTACTACGTCGTTTTGTTTGCACAATTGTTGTCTTGTCCTACTTTTTTTTACCCTTTGTTAATTCTATTCTTTTGCGAAGCGTCTGTACGCACGGGCACTAACATCAACCTTCTCTTCTTCTCTCCACTCCCTTGTAAAACGGGACTATAATACTCGGTAGTTTAAAAACTACCGAAGACTGCCCGGGTAGTGAGTTCCAAACTCGAGGCCCGTACGCACCCTCTCCCGGGGTGCAAGACCGAGAAGAAGAAGAAGAAGAAGAAAAGCGCAAAAGAAGCGAAGAATTTGCTAAAATTTGGAAAAACGCCGAAAAAAGTCGAAAAATATGGGTTTTTATTAAATAATGTCCAAAAGGTAGGTGCTTTTTCAAAAATGCACTATGTCAACAACGGTACTTAGGTAGACTCGGCGGTTTGTTTATAAATTAAAAATTTCGATTTTTCGCTTTTTTGGCTCTGTGATCAATGGAATATTGATGCAGCAGTGTGCCTCACTCGCTCCGACGGCAGACGGCACACAGAAAAGCGCAAAAGAAGCGAAGAATTTGCTAAAATTTGGAAAAACGCCGAAAAAAGTCGAAAAATATGGGTTTTTATTAAATAATGTCCAAAAGGTAGGTGCTTTTTCAAAAATGCACTATGTCAACAACGGTACTTAGGTAGACTCGGCGGTTTGTTTATAAATTAAAAATTTCGATTTTTCGCTTTTTTGGCTCTGTGATCAATGGAATATTGATGCAGCAGTGTGCCTCACTCGCTCCGACGGCAGACGGCACACAGAAAAGCGCAAAAGAAGCGAAGAATTTGCTAAAATTTGGAAAAACGCCGAAAAAAGTCGAAAAATATGGGTTTTTATTAAATAATGTCCAAAAGGTAGGTGCTTTTTCAAAAAAATTTCAGGAATGTACGAGGTATAAGGCGACTCAAAATACGGAGCACCCAGGTGAGTTACTATATTGTTAAACTGGTGATGCACTATGTCAACAACGGTACTTAGGTAGACTCGGCGGTTTGTTTATAAATTAAAAATTTCGATTTTTCGCTTTTTTGGCTCTGTGATCAATGGAATATTGATGCAGCAGTGTGCCTCACTCGCTCCGACGGCAGACGGCACACAGAAAAGCGCAAAAGAAGCGAAGAATTTGCTAAAATTTGGAAAAACGCCGAAAAAAGTCGAAAAATATGGGTTTTTATTAAATAATGTCCAAAAGGTAGGTGCTTTTTCAAAAAAAAATTCAGGAATGTACGAGGTATAAGGCGACTCAAAATACGGAGCACCCAGGTGAGTTACTATATTGTTAAACTGGTGATGCACTATGTCAACAACGGTACTTAGGTAGACTCGGCGGTTTGTTTATAAATTAAAAATTTCGATTTTTCGCTTTTTTGGCTCTGTGATCAATGGAATATTGATGCAGCAGTGTGCCTCACTCGCTCCGACGGCAGACGGCACACAGAAAAGCGCAAAAGAAGCGAAGAATTTGCTAAAATTTGGAAAAACGCCGAAAAAAGTCGAAAAATATGGGTTTTTATTAAATAATGTCCAAAAGGTAGGTGCTTTTTCAAAAAAAATTTCAGGTATGTACGAGGTATAAGGCGACTCAAAATACGGAGCACCCAGGTGAGTTACTATATTGTTAAACTGGTGATGCACTATGTCAACAACGGTACTTAGGTAGACTCGGCGGTTTGTTTATAAATTAAAAATTTCGATTTTTCGCTTTTTTGGCTCTGTGATCAATGGAATATTGATGCAGCAGTGTGCCTCACTCGCTCCGACGGCAGACGGCACACAGAAAAGCGCAAAAGAAGCGAAGAATTTGCTAAAATTTGGAAAAAGGCCGAAAAAAGTCGAAAAATATGGGTTTTTATTAAATAATGTCCAAAAGGTAGGTGCTTTTTCAAAAATGCACTATGTCAACAACGGTACTTAGGTAGACTCGGCGGTTTGTTTATAAATTAAAAATTTCGATTTTTCGCTTTTTTGGCTCTGTGATCAATGGAATATTGATGCAGCAGTGTGCCTCACTCGCTCCGACGGCAGACGGCACACAGAAAAGCGCAAAAGAAGCGAAGAATTTGCAAAAATTTGGAAAAACGCCGAAAAAAGTCGAAAAATATGGGTTTTTATTAAATAATGTCCAAAAGGTAGGTGCTTTTTCAAAAAAAATTTCAGGAATGTACGAGGTATAAGGCGACTCAAAATACGGAGCACCCAGGTGAGTTACTATATTGTTAAACTGGTGATGCACTATGTCAACAACGGTACTTAGGTAGACTCGGCGGTTTGTTTATAAATTAAAAATTTCGATTTTTCGCTTTTTTGGCTCTGTGATCAATGGAATATTGATGCAGCAGTGTGCCTCACTCGCTCCGACGGCAGACGGCACACAGAAAAGCGCAAAAGAAGCGAAGAATTTGCTAAAATTTGGAAAAAGGCCGAAAAAAGTCGAAAAATATGGGTTTTTATTAAATAATGTCCAAAAGGTAGGTGCTTTTTCAAAAATGCACTATGTCAACAACGGTACTTAGGTAGACTCGGCGGTTTGTTTATAAATTAAAAATTTCGATTTTTCGCTTTTTTGGCTCTGTGATCAATGGAATATTGATGCAGCAGTGTGCCTCACTCGCTCCGACGGCAGACGGCACACAGAAAAGCGCAAAAGAAGCGAAGAATTTGCTAAAATTTGGAAAAACGCCGAAAAAAGTCGAAAAATATGGGTTTTTATTAAATAATGTCCAAAAGGTAGGTGCTTTTTCAAAAAAAATTTCAGGAATGTACGAGGTATAAGGCGACTCAAAATACGGAGCACCCAGGTGAGTTACTATATTGTTAAACTGGTGATGCACTATGTCAACAACGGTACTTAGGTAGACTCGGCGGTTTGTTTATAAATTAAAAATTTCGATTTTTCGCTTTTTTGGCTCTGTGATCAATGGAATATTGATGCAGCAGTGTGCCTCACTCGCTCCGACGGCAGACGGCACACAGAAAAGCGCAAAAGAAGCGAAGAATTTGCTAAAATTTGGAAAAACGCCGAAAAAAGTCGAAAAATATGGGTTTTTATTAAATAATGTCCAAAAGGTAGGTGCTTTTTCAAAAATGCACTATGTCAACAACGGTACTTAGGTAGACTCGGCGGTTTGTTTATAAATTAAAAATTTCGATTTTTCGCTTTTTTGGCTCTGTGATGAATGGAATATTGATGCAGCAGTGTGCCTCACTCGCTCCGATGGCAGACGGCACACAGAAAAGCGCAAAAGAAGCGAAGAATTTGCTAAAATTTGGAAAAACGCCGAAAAAAGTCGAAAAATATGGGTTTTTATTAAATAATGTCCAAAAGGTAGGTGCTTTTTCAAAAAAAATTTCAGGAATGTACGAGGTATAAGGCGACTCAAAATACGGAGCACCCAGGTGAGTTACTATATTGTTAAACTGGTGATGCACTATGTCAACAACGGTACTTAGGTAGACTCGGCGGTTTGTTTATAAATTAAAAATTTCGATTTTTCGCTTTTTTGGCTCTGTGATGAATGGAATATTGATGCAGCAGTGTGCCTCACTCGCTCCGACGGCAGACGGCACACAGAAAAGCGCAAAAGAAGCGAAGAATTTGCTAAAATTTGGAAAAACGCCGAAAAAAGTCGAAAAATATGGGTTTTTATTAAATAATGTCCAAAAGGTAGGTGCTTTTTCAAAAAAAATTTCAGGAATGTACGAGGTATAAGGCGACTCAAAATACGGAGCACCCAGGTGAGTTACTATATTGTTAAACTGGTGATGCACTATGTCTACAACGGTACTTAGGTAGACTCGGCGGTTTGTTTATAAATTAAAAATTTCGATTTTTCGCTTTTTTGGCTCTGTGATCAATGGAATATTGATGCAGCAGTGTGCCTCACTCGCTCCGACGGCAGACGGCACACAGAAAAGCGCAAAAGAAGCGAAGAATTTGCTAAAATTTGGAAAAACGCCGAAAAAAGTCGAAAAATATGGGTTTTTATTAAATAATGTCCAAAAGGTAGGTGCTTTTTCAAAAAAAATTTCAGGAATGTACGAGGTATAAGGCGACTCAAAATACGGAGCACCCAGGTGAGTTACTATATTGTTAAACTGGTGATGCACTATGTCAACAACGGAACTTAGGTAGACTCGGCGGTTTGTTTATAAATTAAAAATTTCGATTTTTCGCTTTTTTGGCTCTGTGATCAATGGAATATTGATGCAGCAGTGTGCCTCACTCGCTCCGACGGCAGACGGCACACAGAAAAGCGCAAAAGAAGCGAAGAATTTGCTAAAATTTGGAAAAACGCCGAAAAAAGTCGAAAAATATGGGTTTTTATTAAATAATGTCCAAAAGGTAGGTGCCTTTTCAAAAAAAATTTCAGGAATGTACGAGGTATAAGGCGACTCAAAATACGGAGCACCCAGGTGAGTTACTATATTGTTAAACTGGTGATGCACTATGTCAACAACGGTACTTAGGTAGACTCGGCGGTTTGTTTATAAATTAAAAATTTCGATTTTTCGCTTTTTTGGCTCTGTGATCAATGGAATATTGATGCAGTAGTGTGCCTCACTCGCTCCGACGGCAGACGGCACACAGAAAAGCGCAAAAGAAGCGAAGAATTTGCTAAAATTTGGAAAAACGCCGAAAAAAGTCGAAAAATATGGGTTTTTATTAAATAATGTCCAAAAGGTAGGTGCTTTTAAAAAAAAAAATTCAGGAATGTACGAGGTATAAGGCGACTCAAAATACGGAGCACCCAGGTGAGTTACTATATTGTTAAACTGGTGATGCACTATGTCAACAACGGTACTTAGGTAGACTCGGCGGTTTGTTTATAAATTAAAAATTTCGATTTTTCGCTTTTTTGGCTCTGTGATCAATGGAATATTGATGCAGCAGTGTGCCTCACTCGCTCCGACGGCAGACGGCACACAGAAAAGCGCAAAAGAAGCGAAGAATTTGCTAAAATTTGGAAAAACGCCGAAAAAAGTCGAAAAATATGGGTTTTTATTAAATAATGTCCAAAAGGTAGGTGCTTTTTCAAAAAAAATTTCAGGAATGTACGAGGTATAAGGCGACTCAAAATACGGAGCACCCAGGTGAGTTACTATATTGTTAAACTGGTGATGCACTATGTCAACAACGGTACTTAGGTAGACTCGGCGGTTTGTTTATAAATTAAAAATTTCGATTTTTCGCTTTTTTGGCTCTGTGATCAATGGAATATTGATGCAGCAGTGTGCCTCACTCGTTGACCTACCTCTCTTTCGCCAGAACCTCGTTTGCTGATCGGTATGCGCTACGTGCAGGTGATTTCACATTCAAATACACAAATAGGACAAGTAAAAATGCTACAACATTCATTTATTATGTGCATACTTACTATAAATAAAACACACAAATAACCTCTAATCCCTTGATATTTTAGTAAATCCATAGTTCCGAATCAATTTATAGGACTTAACAAAAAAAATTATATTTACTGCCGATTTTGGATAAACACTCAGTAGAAATTGGTATTTATGAGTATTTACTTATCCTTGGATAAATACTCAGTCCTTAACCCATCTCTATTCCCCACTATTAAATATAATTTCGCTGACACCATCCACCCCCACCCTCAATTCAATATAAGGGACGGCACTGCGATGGATTTGTCACTTGTAGCATGTTATTCTTACGATTAACGTCTACAACGCCTGATGATGCCTCGTGGAGAGGCGGAACACGTGTCGCAGCGACGACCAGGCCTGTCGTGGCAGCGACGGTGGTGGTGGCGGCATGCGGATTCTGTTCCAGATGGCGGACGACCGCAGCAGCCGAGGCAGAGGCTACCGGAGCAGCCATGGCATCGTCGGCATGTTGCACTTACTAACAGTTCCGGGTGGGTGCCGGCCGGCGCTAGGCCGCATGAACTAATTGGTGGCGGAAGCACACAAAGCAGGTTAGATCAAATTGCATACAAAAAAAAAATATTCAATTAAATTTGTCAATTCATTCTTGAAATATCGTAAAAAAAGCATTTCATGTAAAATGTATCAGAAATGGAATTGACTTTATAATTATTTTTTTGTTATTTTTTCCATGTTTTAATACTTATTATCCTATTCCGGACGAAGACAAATCCAAAGACACAAAAATCATAAAAATCAGTCCCGTCGTTCTTGAGTTATAAATGGTGTAACTAACACGACTTTATTATATATATATATAATAGATAGTAGGATATTAGGATTTAGGACAATGTAAAATACATACAGTACCACGAATTTTAATGTCAGTCGTGTGTCCTCCATCCTCCGAGGATCTTCCTCTACATAGTGTATGTCCCGTTTCATTTATTTGAGTATCTCTCCTTCAAAGGCATCCGAGGATACTTTTTGGTGCATTTGCCTACGTTAATAATAATAATAATATAATAATTATTATATCGTTTATATTCTCTCCACATATAAAATATATCTTAAGTTAAAATGTACTATGTAGTAGGATGTTGTGAACTTTTTCGTGGAGAGAACTGGTGCTTGAGGTAGATAGTCCCGCCGTTCTTGAGTTATAAATGGTGTAACTAATACGACTTTCTTTTATATATACAGATTAAATATATTATAACTAATTTAATTCACATGGCGGCAAAGCATTAGCTTTAAATAAGCGAACGATATTATTCGCGTACCATTGTTGTACTACTTTATATTAAGCTGTTTGTTGGATGGGTTGCATTCCAGTCGATTTCCTTCGTTGAATTGACTGCCCAGCTAACCTTCACTTGTAAATTGTGCGGGGGCAAGTCTGGCTGATCCAATGAGTTTGAATATTCAGTTGTATAGGTGGTTGCTTCGTTTTGGTTTGTTTCATAGTCTGTAGTTTTGTAGGAATGCAGTAGAGCAACGATTTAATTTTAAATTCTGAAGTTTAAATGTTCTACATTTTTATTTAAATTACTCGTTCACTCAACCAATTGTGACTTTCGTGGTGATCAAACATACTCGGTAACACTTTGTTGATAAGCTCGTTCTTCATTGAGAAGAAATTGCAAAATTCGGTGGGAACAAACTCAATTCGATAGATTAGTCGACAGGAATACGACCATTACCGAAAGTCAGTAATTGCTTGGCGAAAGCTGCAACAGATGGATCGTTTAGCAATGCAACTGGCATGTTTGCCGTCAGCTGAAGTTTCGTCTCATAGCGCCACAGAGACGATGATTTAAGGCAAGCACCGTTCCATAACCATTATCTCATAATCATGTTTCATGAATTCTAGATAAAAAATATAATTTCACCTCCCATAATTTAATATTCAAGCAATTACTATTAAAATTAATACATCCCCAATTCGATTTGAAAGGGCAGTTAATATCCCAGCATTATAACTTTTAAAATTTTGATAATAAATTACTAAACAATAAGAAACCAATCCTAACCCATCTCACCCTAATAAAATTCTAATAATATTTGGGCTAATAATTAATAAAATTATAGAAAATACAAATAATAAAACTAAAATAATAAATCGATTTAAATTTATTTCAGAACTTATATATCTTTTTCTATAATAAATTACAATAGACGAAATTATTATAACAAATATTATAAATAATAATGATATTCAATCTAATAAAACTGACATAATAATTCTCACTGAATTAAAAGAAATTAACTCCCATTCTAAAAATACTACTATATTATTCATGATAAAATATATTATTCTTATAAATATTAATATTCTTATTAAAAATAAAAAAAAATCTAATAAAATAAATAGAATAACTCTTATTAATAATTTAAAATGATTACTCATATTTTTGACACCACAAATCAATATTTTTCTTAAACTATTTAAATATAATCACATTATCACATAATCAACTTTTATAATTAATAAATTTAAAGGTAATCAATGTAAAATTAATAGTAAATACTCTCGAGATACCCCCATATAAAATCTATAAATCCCAATATAATATTTTCCATGTTGAGTATAAGAATATAAATACAAACTATACCCAGCTCTAAAAAAAGAAATTAATATTAATATAATTATACAAACTCAAGACCACCCAACTAGTCTATTTAATAAGCTAATTTCACCTATTAAATTTAAGGAAGGAGGGGCAGCTATATTCGAAGATAATAATAAAAACCATCATAATCTTATTGAAGGTATAAAATTTATTATTCCCTTATTAATATACAATCTTCGACTATGTAACCGCTCATAATTAATATTAGCCAAACAAAATATTCCTGAAGAACATAAACCATGGCCAATTATTAAAATATAAGAACCTAAATACCCCCAATAATTTAAAGTTATAATCCCCCTAATTACAATTCTTATATGAGCTACAGAAGAATAGGCAATTAAAGATTTTATATCAACTTGACTAAAACATTTTAAACTAATATAAAACCCCCCCACTAAACTAATTACTACCCAAATAAAATTTATTTTTAAACTTATTTTTTGCATTAAAATAAAAACTCGTATTATTCCATATCCACCTAACTTTAATATAATACCAGCTAAAATTATTGACCCTGATACAGGAGCCTCTACATGGGCCTTAGGTAATCATAAATGAACAAAATATATTGGCATTTTAACTAAAAAAGCCATAATTATCCTGAAATATAATAAATATAAATCTAACCTTATAAACTTAAATATATAAGTAATAATATTATTTATCTCATTAAAAATATATAAAATCCCCATTAATATAGGTAAAGATGCAATAAAAAATAATAAATATATGCCTGCCTGTATACGTTCTGGTTGATACCCTCAGCCAACGATTAATATTAAAGTGGGGATCAATCTCCCCTCAAAAAATAAATAAAATATAAATAAATTTATAACTGAAAAAGTTAAAAATTAATAATAAAAAAATAATTAATAATAAAAAAAATAAATTAAATATAACAAATTCAACATAATAATTTTCTTTCAATAAATTTTCTCTAGCTATAATTATTAAAATACAAATCCAAATTCTTAATATAATTAAACCAAAAGATATGATATCACATTTCGTTTCATCACATTTTTATAATAAGGCGAAATATAAGGTGTTGGCCTTTGTAAAATCTAGATATTATTTTCCCAGGATGAATGCGGAGATTGCTAGGGTCGTAAAGAGTTGCGATATTTGTCAAAAAACCAAAAATGATAGATTAAAATTACGAGGGCCGTGTACGCCTGTAATTTCTAATAGTTTAGGCGAGAAAGTGATGGCGGATCTGTACGGACCATTTCCTACAGGCAAGTTCGGATATAAATACGTATTTGTAATATAGGACATATTTAGTAAACTGATTAAATTGTACCCATTACGCGCGGCAACTAGTCGTGGGGTTTTAGCGTGCACTAAGAAGTTTAATGAGACAATACCTATAAAGACAATTATTACTGACAATGGATCACAATTTGTGTCTAAGGTATGGGAGTTAGACCTAATGATGCTCAATATAAACGTTAAACATACATCGGTCTATTGTCCGATATCGAATTGTACAGAACGGGTTAATAAAGAGATAGGTAGACTAGCGAGAACGTATTGTAACCAGTCACATCGTAGCTGGGTTGATTTAATCCCTGAGATCGACCGGTGTTACAATGATGTATGTTACAACAGTTTAGGTAACTCACCGAATGAGGTTGTATGTGGAGAAAGGGCAGAGTTGAGTACTGATAGGTATTTAAATATAGAAAGGAATACAGTCAATGTAGAGTCAATCCGCGCACAAGTTTGCGAATATGCACGTAAGATGGCAGGACAGCGAGCCAAACATTTTGATAAAGTAAATAGGTTGATAACTTACCAGGTCGGTGATTTAGTTAAGTTGCGGGCAGTTCCTAAGTCTGATAAGGCGCACAAATTGACTAAAAAGTTCAAAGTCAAAGTCAAAGTCAAAATCTTTTTATTCCGTAAAAATGGCTACATTTGTTTGGAATCGTCACAATTTTTTTCCCTACCGTGCAGTTCATGACTAACCATTCGCATTATTATATACTGGGCCGTACGAGATTGGAGCGATACCATATGCCAACTGTTACACATTGATAAACCCGAATACGCGGGAAATTAAAGGTAATTATAATACGATTAATATAGCGCGATACTATGGTGGCATGAAAGAAAAGACTACTGTGGTTAAGGTTTAGTGTCATAGGAGTTAAGGAAGTATTTAAATTAGAGACGGGAAATCATTAAAGCTATGTAGAAGTTACTAAAGATGGGAATTATAGTTAATTCTTTTTTTCTCCTTACTGACGGAGAAGGTTATATCTTGTTAGGATGCAGTCTAATATTTCCACGTTATTCAGCACCTCAAGGGGGAAATTGTAATGGTACCAGCAAATCTTATCGATAATATGATTGTGTAATATTATTCTAAAATGAAATGGTTTAAAAATCCCTTAAGATTGGTGTATTGTCGAGTCAGATACGACTTAGCTGGGCTTACATGTGCAAGCCATTATGTTTTTTTTGAGACTTGGCGCCGAGCTCGCCGGGTCTATACAAGCAAATCAGGGGTCCGTGGGATGGAGAAGAAACCACGGAAGATGTGCCGATGCTTTGGTGAAATTCGAAAATTGACAATAAATACAAGATCTAAACGATCTGTTGGAAATAATTATAACGAGTAATAGATGTTTGAGAATAAAATGGGATTACAATGGATCGACGTATCTCTGTCCTAGGGAGCAGTATCTGGGCGTGACAGACAGACTCGGTCTGAAGTCTATCGGGAATTTAAAATAAGATCTAATTTTAGTACTAATCACGGACCTAGTCTGGAGTGGATAATGTGTACAGAACTTTGCTTCTAAACGCAAATCGGCGTGACAGTTTTACCGGGGCGAGACCGGGGGTGCGAGGTGCGAGGGTATAGCTGAATACGGTGTCCTTATATAGGATGGGAATAAGGAGACGAGACACATTAGCCCATACTGACTTGTGAGACGAGGTGTATCTCGTGAATTCTTAATTTTTGCATTTTTGCAACTTACTTTGTGTTCGTTTGGGGCTGGTTGGCTATAAGATTTGTTAACAAATTCTTATAGTTTTTAAAAACTCGCGGTAGTTATTTAAATGTGGCCTGTTATTTGGGCAATTATTAATGCAATCAAAATCGTGGAAACCCTGCGGTGTTAACTAAAGCGATATTTGATTGTCTAGATTCAATCACACGACTTGGGATCGTAAAGGTAAGACGGACCAGGTCTCCTCACATGACACTAGGGCCCGCTTCTTTCAGTGTACAATAAACTCACTGATAGAGGTGTAAAACATACACACGATATGGTGGGGCGACTAAAATCTCATAGGTGTTAGCGAATTAACATTCGCTGACATCTAAATTATCGTGAGTCTGCGATAATTCCATAATCGTTATTAGTGGACCGTAGGGAAAATAGGCCATACAGATACACACACGTCCGCTAATTGTCTTCACAAAGTTATGCACACATATATATATTTTTAACACAAATATCTTTACACAAAGTTAGAGGTACACTCGCATTAGGGCGTTAGGTAGTGCCCGGGTTTGTTTGGATTTGTTTAATTCGCGTTTAGTAGATCAGTTAGGTGGTCGCGACTTAACGAATTCTGTTAGATAATCAGGGCTAAGATTAGAAAGTAAAAGTTGTAAGGTTCCGTATAGAATCCATTAACGACTAAGCTATAAATAAGTGTATGTTTTGCATGGGCTTGGATGTTTAAAATAAGGAGCTTGTTTAGTATAAGGATTCCGCGATTTTTAACCCTTTAACGCGCAGAATATTTTTTTGCAAAATGTATGTGATTTCTTTATACCTATGAGTTATATATGGATTAAGTATGTATATGTAAAAAAATCATTTAAAAAATATATTATTAATATTTACTTAGAAAACATGTTAAAAATACTCAACGTTGCGATGGAAAAATTTCGCTCTCTGGCAACACTGAAATTAGTTCTACAAATTTACGACTCCCTATAAATGAATTAAATTTTAATGTTCATTTTATCTATTTCATTTATTTAATTGACTTATTTACGAAAGTCGCGGCCTCAAGATCGAAAAAAAACCGAAAATGATTTTAATAAATTTAATTAAGTAAAATTACAATATATTTATCTTATATTTAAAATTAAGTGTCGAAACGAAACGAAACGAAGTGTCTTCACCGTAGTTACTGCTTTTTAAGATAAGTTACAGAGTGTCATTTATGCTTGACTGGTTGTCAATAATATGAGATAAAATTTGAGAATGATGGTTCATCCAGTCTTTGTTGAGACTGATATGACTATTTAATTCATTAACAACTTTGTCTTGATCTTGTCTGAGAATTGAAATGGCATTATCATGCTTTACGGCATCCGTGTGGTCCAGATTACCACTTATACTTTTTATAATAGAACCTAATCCGTCTACAATACCTCGTTTGGAACGTGTCGGTTCTAGGCTTCTTAGTTCATTAGAAACTTTATCTAATTTAATTTTAAGATGTTGTACCTGAGGTTCATACAAAAACTTTGTGTCTTCGCCAGATAACTGTGAATGAATGCTGTTGAGTTGCTTATGAACTATGTATATGTATATGTATGTATGTATGTATGTATGTATGTATGTATGTATGTCATGCAAGTCAATGGATTGCAAAAATGTATGATAATGGGTCATAAGCGCCATGGGGCCTAACTTAAATGGAAGAAGTCCGGGTCCATTGTCCAGACTCTCGAGTCTTATTTCTTGAGGATGAGCCAGATGCAGATGTGTGAGGATCATCATTAACCTGTAACAATTTGCTAGACTTAGGTGCGCGCTATAATCGAGATTTAGCCACAGGACCGCGTTTTTTCGATGTATAGATGTGAATGGGTAGATCAGCTAATACTTTTTCCTGGGTGTAACGCGCCGCTAGCTTTTGTCGAAGGGACGGCATTTTGTAAAACTATGTATGGAACTATTGTAAGCCAATATAGCGTATGGCATAAGATTGACTACCGGTTTGTTCCGTCTTTGTAGACGTAATGTGCGTAAATGTTCTAACAAAGTTGAATGGAAGCGTTCGATCATGCCGTTATCATTAGGTGAGTGTGCAAGGATCTTATAATGGATGATCTTATGTAGTTTAGTGAATTCTGAAAACATTTGATTAGTAAACTCCGCTCCTTGGTCAGTTACAATGGTTAGTGGCAGACCATGATGGGTTGAAAACGTTAGTAAAGCTTGAATGATGCTGGGTGCTGTGGCGTCACGTAAATGATATGCTTGAGCCTATTTAGAGAAGGCGTCCACGAAGGTAAGGTATTTTTCATTTTCTACAGTAAATAAATCCATATGTAGAATTTCAAAGGGCCTTGAAGGCGGTGGTACAACATTGAGCTCTTGTCTAATAGGATTGCGGTCATATTTTGCTTGACCACATATTGTGCAGTCATTTATAAACCTCGTGATTTGCTCTCGCATTTTAGGCCAATAATACCTATGCGACAAGGCCAAATAACATTCGTTAATACCCCTATGGTTGGTCTTACCATCGTGGTAATGACGAATTATATCCTGTTGACGCAGGTATTCTTTGACATTTTCCAGCTCTGTTTTAGCGAGTACTAAATTCATTGCAGAGCTTCTAAACTTGTTCTGTATAATCGGGATAATGGTATACATATCGAGGGGAGGAGTGATCAATAGGGCTGTCTTAACTTTTGGATTGACATACTCTTTAATAGCGTTAATTAAGTCTTCCTCTAGATTTGATCGGGATAATTGTATCGCAGTACGTGTATGGGACTCGAATAGTTTCGATACAGTAGGTCTTCTTTTAATGTCGCCTACTATAGTTAAGTGCACTTGACGATGAAACTTATTAAATGGTTCGTCTGTAATGGGAATTTCTAGTATAGGGTTCTCCTGGTTGGTATGGGCGGTAGCTGTTGAGAGCTGTGATAAGGATGGTTGTTGGTCTGTTGGGTTAACTATTATGGAGCTAATCACTTCATTATATATTTCAACACGAGATAGGGCATCGGCGTTGGTGTTATACTTGCCCTTTTTATAAACCACAGTGAAGTCAAATTCACTCAACTTAAGACGCCATCGGGTTAACCGAGCATTGGGCTCTTTAAGACTCATAACCTACTGCAGCGGTTTATGGTCGGTTATGATTTTAAATTTACGACCAAAGTGATAGGGTCTAAAGTATTTTGCGGCCCATACTATAGCGAGAAGTTCTTTCTCTATTGTGCTATAGTTTTGCTCACTTTAGTTAAGCGTACGTGAAGCGTACGAGACAGGTTTATCTGACCCAACCGGTCCTTGGGATAGAATTGCCCCGATCGCTACATTAGATGCGTCTGTCGTCAGTAAGAACTCTCTACTAAAGTCGGGATACTGTAGTACGGGGTCGTTCGTCAGTAAGGCATTGCATTTATCGAAACAGTCCAAATATTCAGAGTCGATGGTGATCTTTCTACCCTTTTTTAAACAAACGGTCATAGGCTTTGTTATGCGTGCAAAGCCCGGAATAAACTTTCGGTAGTAACCGGCTAATCCTAAAAATTGCTTGATTTCCTTCGGGGTTTTTGGCATGGGGTAGTTTTGTATAGCTCTGATTTTGTCTGGGTTCGGTTTGATTCCTTCTCCACTAATGATGTGACCTAAATAAGCTGTTTCTAACTTAAGAAACTCGGACTTGTCCATTTGCACTTTAAAGTTCGATTCCCTAAGTCTCTGAAATACTTTTTCTAAGTTAATTATGTGCTCTTGGAGTGATGTGCTAAAAACGACTATATCGTCAAGATATACTAAACAGATACTATTCTGGAGGCCTCTGAGCACATTGTCCATCACTCTTTGGAAAGTTGATGGAGAATTTTTTGTCCCATTGGCATCCTTAAAAATTCATAGTGGCCATGCTCAACATTGAATGCTGTTTTCGCTATATCGTCAGGGTTCATTTCGCATTGGTAAAAGCCTGATGCAAGATCTAACGTAGTAAAATATTGGCATTTCCCTAACTTATCAAGGACATCTGTAATATTCGGGACGGGGTATTTGTCGTCGATAGTTTTTTCATTCAGTTTCCTAAAATCGACTACTATCCGCCATTTTTGTTTACCTGAGGCGTCAGCTTTCTTTGGTACGACCCAAATTGGTGAGCTCCAGGCAGAATCTGAAGGACGAATGATGCCTTGCTCCAACATCTTACTTATCTGATCGTTAACTTCTTTACGATGGATGAACGGATACCTATAACTTTTGATATGGACAGGAATTTCGTCCGTGGTTCGAATTTAATGTTTTATCTTATTTGTGAATGTTAAAGCCTCACCATCAAGGTAAAATACGTCCGCGTAATTAGTACAAAGAGATATAATATTAGCCTTTTCTTCTTCGTTTTTTTTTCGTTCGTTTCGTTGACAGGCTCGGTGGCGCAGTGGTGAAACGCGCTGTTACGCTACTTTGACATCAACGCTCGTGGGTTCGATTCCCACACAGTACAAACATTTGTGTGCATGAACATGTCTGTATGTATTGGTCTGGGTATTTTCTATGTATAAAAAGTATGTATTTACAAAAAAAAATGTATTTACGTATGTTTATCAGTTGTCTAGTACCCATAATACAAGCTTCGCTTACTTTGGGGCTAGGTGGCGCTGTGTAATTTGTCCGGCAATATTTATTTATTTATTTATTCTTCGTTCAGATGATCGGTACGTAGGCGGGATAGTACTTCGCGTCATTCGATATTAAAAATGCTAGCTTGCGCGGGATGGTCCATTGAAAAGATTAAATCGTTGTTCGTAGGGTTCTCTATCTCTACCCAGCCGCGGTTATTACGAACGGTTGTTAAACATTCATGAACTATACAATTACATAAAATTTGCTCCTCGACTAGTACTTCACCATTTGATGCATTGATTGGGATCCTAACTAATTTTGTCGAGTTTGATGGTATAATATCCTCATATAGATTTGAATTGCGAGAGTTAATGGGATTAGACGAAGAGATAGTAGTTAACATCATATTTTTTAAATCAATGTTCGATTCCCATTTAGTCAATAGATCGAGTCTGATAAGTCCATCAAAGTGGTCATGGAATTTATAAATAAACAGTTTAATGTCGTTAGCCTGATTAAATTCCGGAAAGCACGGTATTGCTATTGAATGACTATTTCTACTCGTAGCGTGTACGTTTGTAACTTCAAATGGCTCGTATGTCAGTTCTAAATGAGAGAAATATCTTTGTACAGTTTCCGAGCTAATAAATGATTGATTCGCACCGGTATCTATAAGGAGATTGAGGGGAGGATCTTTTATACGAATGTAAGGTAATTGACGTTGTGTTTGTAGTTTTAATTCTATCCTAACTTTTTTGAAGTCGAAGGTTTCTGAAAATCCTGATTAGTGTTATTAGAGTCAGTCTGTGGTGGTTCGTCTAACTGATTTATATTGGACGGTATATATGCGTCGTAGCAGTGAGAGTAATCAACTTCGTAGCTTATCGGCTCGCCGTAGTCAGTGACGTAATCGGGGCCGTAATAGTTGTAGCTATCGCGTTCGTACTGATCGGTGCAATGATAATAGTCATTGTACCTATCATCGGCTGTCCAACAGTCGTTTATGTTCACGTCACGGGTTTTAAAGTAATTGCTAGGAGGTGGATTCCCTTGTCTACGCCAGTCATGTCCAGTCAAAGGCATTGGCTTCGATACAAAGTGGCTTACGCCACTCATGGGCTGTGGTGTATAATTATTGGAACCAAAGTTATTATTTCTATGGGGCATGCGGAACACATTACTATTAGGGTTATACTTTGACGGTAATGCTCTAAACATTTGTTGAGTACGGGAAGGCATGCGAATTGGGTTTTGATGTTGTGCGTAGTTCTGTCTAAATTGCTGCTGCGGCATGGGCCGCTGCCAGTTAGACTGTGGTGCAGGTGGTGGCAGAACAAATGGTTTAGGTACAACAGAATTAATATTACTAGCATGCACAAATTAGGTCGACGGAATTTTAGAAGCGGATGGTGGATGAATTTTATTTGAACCGTCATTTCTTTGCGCAAGATATATTATGTTTAACTCTTCCTGAACATATTCCAGGGCTTTTTCAATGCTATCGGGCCGCATACACCGAATTCTAGATCCAAGCGGCTCCTTTAGGCCGCGCACAAATGCTTGTAATGTTAACTTTCTATATAAATCGCGTTTCGCCTCGATAGTGGTAGGTATATTCTCGTGCAAAGTAATATAAGTCATTAATGTACTAAACAGTGTTTGGCATTTATCATAGTACTCTTAGGGAGTGCTGTTGCCCTGCGTTTGTAACGATAGGTCATTGTAGAGTGCAGTCTCGTCTCCTTGGTCCGAGAAGTTATTAATTAATACAGTTCTAATGCCTAACCAATTCTCAGGTATGCCGTTGGAGTTTATAGTTCGGGCTGCGTTCCCAGTTATTTTATTCAAAAGTCCATTCAGCAAGCATAAGTTATTTAGATTGGCATTAGGGCCCTCAAGTACTGTGTAAGTCGCTACGACTTGATCACAGAGCCTAATAAACCTAGTTAGAATATTCGGGTTCCCGTCGAATTCGGGAACGAGGCGTAAAGCCTTGAAAATAACATCAGGGTTGAAATGAGACATCTCTGATTGAATACTAGTAAGTAATATAGATCTCTATGCTAAATCTACGTGAATCTAAAAGTTTTCGGCGAGACTGTTGCGATACAGACTCGCTGGATGAGATTTTTCCTGGACGAAAAATCTTGGATTTTATACCTACAATTAATTATTAGGCCTAATAAATACAAACGCGAAGCAACACGAAGACAATTTTTTAAGTGTACTTACAGTATCATTTTCAGCTCGTCTTCTGTATCGATATCTGGATACTCTTATCAGCTGCGATTTCAGGTTCGGGATATTCGAATAGCAACTAGATAGCCACCGGACGGCTCGTGCGAACGGAAATCTTCTTAGAAGCGCGAAACCGACCGCGAATATCCTACTACGACTGCGCAATTTACGAAAGTCGCGGCCTCAAGATCGAAAAAAAACCGAAAATGATTTTAATAAATTTAATTATGTAAAATTACAATATATTTATCTTATATTTAAAATTAAGTGTCGACCCGATCGAGGCAAGAATCGAAGTGCGTCACTGTAGCGGGCTCGTGGCGGCGTCCGGTCGGCGGCGCCGTCGGTGCACGCGCAGTGGTCACGTTGTGCAGCGTCGGCGTTTACGGCGATTGCAACATTTTGAAAAGCAGCATAGTTGGCCTAGTTAGGGTTCCGCTGTATAAGCGTTCTCCATACTAGGGTTCTATATAATTACTTCGTAAATAGTGATAAAATAGTGTACAAATGTTTTTGTAAAGAATAATCAGTATTTGAACATAATTTATCGAAATTGTGCGATCCAACGGTCAAAAACTCAAAGTTCATATCGTAACGTTTACTTTCGATTTCAGTTTTCTTGCGAAAGATTGTTTTTTACTGTTAATTCATGCACATTGGTAAGTACTATTGATCTATTATTTCCTTCTTTTATATATATTACAAAACAAACTACCGCGATTGCTTATATTATACAAACCTGTTACGTACTTAAGTCGTTCGTAGCTCTCAATAAAATTATACCCTATAAAACAGAATATTATTACTGTATTAATGTTAAGTATTAGCATAGAGGAAATATCTTAGAATAGTTCATACATTATAACTTAGAGCTTATATTTTCATACAATAACAGCTGATCGGTGTGATAAGAGGTCAATGCTCACGAAGAATATAAACAACATCAAACCTGAGGGTTGTTACTATAGCTTTGGGATCATATTTACACAGCCCAACATTACACTAGCTCACTGAATTAGCGCACTGTGAGCGACGTCTATACACACACGGGCCCTGCTTTTGTCTCTTTTCACTTAACAATTAGTTGAAGTGGAATTGCATGACAGGCATACACATTGGCAACAGACAATAAACTCAACAATTTACACATTTAACTGTTTAATTGAATTAGTTAGTTCCTGAGCAACTACTAACCGGGGCTATAGTATAAATAGTATATTAAATAGTTAAGTACTCATTGTAAATAATTACTCAATACTGCATAAAGTACATGGGTTTATATAGTTGCCATTAGTGAATTAGCCACAAAATATAGTATACAATAACTTATTCTGTATCATTCTAATTAGGTACACCTACCTTATTTATTTATTTTTTAACTAAACGGTTTGAGGTTAAAATGATGCTGACTAGAAAGGCAATGGCTGAGGCACGCTATGAAGAGTTAAATGACAGGTATTTAAATGCATTAAAAGATGTTAAAAATTCAGAGCTGCAGTACGAGTATATTGAACTTTACACTCTAATGCAAAACAATAATTGGGACACCGGCGCGTGTAGCATGATATGAAGCGTAAGCAATAATGTTTAGCAATTAATTTATTAGTTTTAATATCATTCTGTCACTGTAACGAAGACAATAAACATCTTCTTTGGGATATGTGATCTTTTCACTCAACCACACACTTCATGACGATCCTGCCAATTTAAGACCTGTGAAGAAAGAAGAAATAAATAGCAGCAAGAACTCAAACAAGACGATATGAAGAAAAAAAAAAAAACTTTCGTCGCGGCAGTTATTTTATAGTACTGCTCTTCTGGCTAAGAATGGGTACGACGAATACGAAGGAAGACGTGATTATCGCCCAAACCGCAAGTGATGATGCTAAGGCTGTCTCAAGACCTTCAGGCGACGCCCTTACCCGCGCTGTAGTGCTTATCATTCTCGTACTGACCCTTATCGTTGTCGTTTTCCTGTACTGGGTATACAAGAAGTGTCGCAACCAACACGTTATGACCTTAAGACGTGAGATGAATAGAGCGAGAATCGTCGGCTCTAATCTTGAAATGGCCGCAGTAGCTAGTCAAGAATAGTACCAGTTGTCCAGGATTATCCCGGCATTATTGAGTAGCAGAGGATCCCGGTGTCCAGGGTTATCCCGGCCCACAGGAACTGATGTCCGTGAGCCAAGCAGCTAAGCAGCTGTCAAGCAGTCACAGTAAGTCCCGCTGAGCGACCAGTCCGTGTCAGTACGTGTTGTATGGTCAGATCAGAACAATTAGAAAAAACAAACTGTAAGTTATGTTACTTTATGAATTCTGGTATTAAAATAGAGTCACACGTTACAGACGTTCAGCTTAAGACTTACTATAAAGAAACAGAATCACGGTACAATACACATTGGTCCAATGTGTAATACACATTGGACCACCCGCGGGAGACGAGCCTGTCAGCGCCAGACATTCTGAGAATCGTATGCAGTTCGCGCTTACGTTCGCATTAAAACAACTCTAGGCTCGGCACCCGAGTTCATAACTCTTCCCTCCCCAAGTTCGAAGTCATCAGTATGATTGTCACTCTGATGATTTCGAATACAGCATTTAAGAAGGTTATAATTATTAAGTACATAAATGATAATACATAAAGCTAACACAATATAAAGGAGTAATGTTCTTCTTCTTCTTCTTCTTCACTTCGCGTTTTTATCGCACTTTCACTAAATTGACTTTGGGCCACTGTTTCACTATCACTTGTCTTCAAAACGTACGCCAATGTATGAAGATTCTGCAGGTCCAGCTCGTCCAGATCCCGTGAATCTGAACGAGCTGGACCTGCAGAATCTTCGTAAGGCTACTGTTGGCGTTGGTATCCCCAAAAAGTTGATAATAGGTAACTTTGGAGTGATCGCTGCGCTGTGGGTAACAATATAAGTTCCAAAAATATACTCTCTAATCATCTCATTTCCGCAACGAGTCGTTACTAAGGTTTTGAGGCTGCTGTACAGTATCCATCGATCCGGTTGTATCATTTCTATTTTTACTCTTTCATATTTTATAGGAATTGGTGAACAAGTGGTGACATTCGTGGAGAATTTCGGCAAGGTAATTATGCAGGTGTCTTCCATGGCTCCACGTGCTATGTGGTCTCGGTAGCACATGTAGAGTTCCTTTTCCAATTGTTTGCAGGGGCGAGTCAGCGAAAACGTTTTCGATCCATTTACAATAAGGTAAGGCTGTGTAGGGATTATGAGGACAGTTTGGTTAAAGTCAATGATGACGGGGAGTCGGAGGACTCTATAGTAATTATACATGTCCTTTTCTACTAAAGGAACTTCGATAATAAAGGTAATTTGATTTTCCTTTGAATAAGCTTTTATTTCTAGATATTGTTCGAGCTTTATTAAGTTATTGTAATTTACACTATAGGCTAAGTTCTCAGTTTTTTCAATATCTTTTAAAATAGTTACGAGTTCATCAGTGTCTATAATCGACTGATGTAAAGTTCTTAATTTACTAAAGGCTATGGCCGTTTCAATTTCATCTAATCTTATATAGAGCATCTGGTAATTATGTAAAAATAGATTATATACATGAATAAGTTTGTTTGCGGTAAGTTCAGTCATTGTTTCATTAAGCACTTTTCTTATCCCCCAGATCTCTTTATCCAATTGGATAAAATTGTTCTTACTAATAGAAGTATTATTTATTACGGACTCCAGCATTTTAGTGACCAGGCTGATTTTTCTAGAATTACTTTGTTGATTATTTTTTATATTATTAATGAGTGTATCGTACTTTATGGCATCTTCATTGTCTAAATTGCCAGTCAACGTTTTTATGAGAGAGCCTAATGGATTAAGAATGCCTCGCTTTCGTCGTATGGACGGAACTATCTGCCAAAATTTTTCGAATGTAAGATATTTGAGTTGATCTGCTTGTGTCTTTACATCAGCAAGCTCGTAATTAACAGATTTATTATTATAATATTTAATTACATGTTCGTTGAGATTTGCATAGCGGTTATTGTTAAACTCTAAATCTTCCTGTACTAGGCTTAAATCTATAGTTTTGATAATGGACCACTTGTCATCACTTATCATGGTTCGACCTTCCCTTATGGGTAGAATCCCTGGATTCCGGTCAATCCTTTGCAGTCAAGGGGCCTGGCTTTGGCTGCTGCGGACCATTAGGAGAAGCACGAACCTGTGAAGGACGTTTTACATCCTTAATAGGGATCTTAGTGTTGCGATTCTTTGAAATGACCAATACTGTATTTCTAACTATCTCACCCGACACTTGCGCTTTCTGAAAGCGGGCCTTGTCCTTGCTACGCCTCGTATTTACTCGTTTAATGAATATTTCGTCCCCCTTAGCTATATTAAATTTTGTTTCACCTCCATGATTTATCTGAACCCTTTCCTTATCCCTTATCATTTTATCTGATATAAATCTATAAAGGTGTTTAATTCGCTTGGTATGATCGGTTACTAATTTTTGAGTATACTGTTTGTCAAAATCAACATTAAAAGAACTAGTTGAGCTCGTGTGTTCGAAGACTACTTCGAATGGTGTAAGACCGGTAACTGAATGGATTGTATGGTTATACGCCATAACAGCGTATGTCATAATGGATGCAGCGTCGGTTAGTTTTTGCTCATATTTAGCTATTCTATAGATTTCCACAATGGTTGAATGAAATCGTTCTATAAGACCCATAGAGTTAGGGTTATGTGGTGTACCAATGTGTAGGACAATTTTGTAAAATCTCAAGGTCAAAGAGTATTATTAAATTCAGATCCGGGATCTGCACTAATTTTTTCAGGTTTACCGTAAATCGCGAAATATTTTATTAGTGCGCGGACAACTTCCGGCGTGGAACGGTTAGAAATCTCAAATGCTTGCCCTAATTTGCTGAAGGCATCTATTATTGTTAGGAAGTACCGGCCTTCAATGGAAAACAAATCGATAAAAATTTCTTCAAGCGGTTTAGATTGCGTTTGTGTTAGCTGTAACTCCGGTTTGTATGGTTTCCGATCGTATTTTATTTGCTTACAGACTTTGCATGAATTAATTACGCTAGCCACTGTGATATCTATGTTGTTTCAGAAGTATACTCGTTTCAGCTTCATCAGGGTCTCATTTATACCTCGGTGGCAGGTCTGTCCATGATGGTATTTTAATACTATTTGTCTCTGCTCTTCTTCATCTTCTACGTATATTACCCTTTTTGTGCATTCAAATAACTTTACGGTACCTTTGTTGAACAGAGATATAGTTGCTTCTGTAAATTGTTTCCGGTGGGCTTCTTCTTCGAAGTATAAAAAGTATTTTATTGTAATGTAATCTAAAAATCTAATGTATTCTTTCAGAAACTGTCTTACTAAATCTGGTCTATTCGTAGGTAAGTGTACTTCTAATATTTTCTGTTTGCTTCTTGCTAGATCTTTAACCGTAATATGATCTCTATTCCAAGAAAATATCAGAATCTGATTCGGCTTAGTGTCAATAGCTTCCTCAAGGATTGGGATACCATCCGTATCTATGTCAAGTGCAGAATGTATAGTATCTGTCTTGGAGATTGAAGTTTCGTCGGGTACACTGATAATTCTGTCGGTATTGGGTATTCGGACTCAACTTCATTTCTAAGGTTTTTAGAGTTGGAGATTCCAGATTCTAAAGATTTCTCGATAACATCCTCTTCTGTGGTTTTTCGTTCTTTCGGATGCAACGTCATCCAGGTAAGATTGTAATCTGTCTTCCGTATCGTCCACATTAACTTGCAGTGATTCAGTGTCTTCATTGCCTAGTGCATTTAACCTTATCCGGGATAGAGCATCGGCATTTGTGTTCTGTTTTCCGTTTTTATAGACGACGTCGAAATCATATTCTGACAATCGTAGTTTCCACCTTATTAATTTACTGTTTGGTTCTTTTATAGAGTTCAGCCATGCAAGTGGCCTATGATCGGTATATATGGTGAATTTCCTTCCATAAAGGTATGGGCGAAAATGTTTTACCGCCCACACAATCGCCAGCAGTTCTTTCTCTATGGTACTATATCTCGTTTCTGCGTCGTTCAATGTTCGACTCGCATATGCAATAGGTTTTTCGCTCCCGATAGGTCCTTGAGAGAGCGCTGCCCCTAGGGCATAGTTTGAGGCGTCAGTAGTAATAATGAATGGATTTGCGAAGTCGGGGAATTGTAGCAATGGAGCGCTAGTTAGTAGTTCCTTACATATTTCGAATGCTTCTCTAAACTCGTCTGTAATTTCAACTTTATTTCTTTTCTTTAGACACACAGTGAGGGGTCGTGTGATCCTAGAAAAATCCTTAATGAATTTCCTATAATAACCCACCAATCCAAGGAAACTCTTGATTTGGGTGGTTGTTGTAGGTAATGGAAAGTTTAAAATCGCTTCTATTTTATCGTTATTAGGTTTAAGACCATTTTTTGTTATTACATGTCCCAAATAGAGGACCTCTTTCCTGAGGAACTCACTTTTGTCTAGAGTGACATTGAGATTGGTCGCTCTAAGCCGTTCGAATACTTTTCTGAGCTTTTCTATGTGTTCCTGTAAGCTGTTCGAATATACAATGATATCGTCTAAGTCAACTAAGCAATGTGTTCCTTGCAACCCTCTCAAGACGTTATTCATCGCTCGTTGAAACGTTGCTGGTGCCGTTTTAAGTCCGAACGGCATCCTGGTGAACTCATAATGTCCTGACGGTGTTGAAAACGCTGTTTTGGGCACGTTAGCCTCAGAGACCTCAATCTGATGGTACCCGCTCGCAAGATCAATAGTACTAAAATAAGAGGACTTGCCTAACTTGTCAAATAATTCCGTAATGTTCGGTAGTGGATATCTGTCGTCTACAGTTATCTCATTAAGTCGCCTAAAGTCGATAACCATTCTGTACTTCTTTTCTCCAGTTGCGTCCGCCTTTTTGGGCACGAGATGCACCGGAGCACTCCATGGTGAATGCGATTCTTGTATTACGTTATAATTGAGTAATTTTTCGACTTGTTTCTCTATTTCGGCATTTTGTGTAGGAGACTGTCGAAATGGTTTTATGTAGATGGGATCTTCGTTCTTGGTACGTATGTTATGTTTCACGTCATTTGTAAAAGTCAATGTAATTTCATCGGCATGGAATATATCGCGGAATTCATAACAGAGTTTCGATATACACTCTTTTTCCTCTTGGTTCATATGATCTAGGCGCAAGCGGTGTAAATTTTGTTTAAGTATTTTATCAATTTCGTAATTACGGGTCGTTAAGTTAACTTCGCAGATATTATTTTCGAATTCCGTAACTTCGAAAGGTTTTGTAAAAGTCAGGGAAATGGGTTTTTCCGAACAATTTTGAATTACCGTAGTTGCAAATGAATCCGTACACCTAATTATTGCGCTGGGCATACGAACACCTTGTCCAAAGTTCACATAATTGGATGGAACTGTTCCACTTGCGTGTTGTAGGTAGAATATTTTGTGTTACTTTATTGAGTATATTTATTTTATTTTTATATATTGTAATTTATTTATATTATGTCTGGTTCTGATGATGATCGTTTTATGTCGGCCGATGACTCATCATATTTGTCCTGTGACGAAAATGTTACTTCCCAGATGGTTGCACTCGGGGATTTTATTAGTAATATTTTTCTAAATAATAATAATTTTAATGTGTGCCACATAAATGCACAAAGCATACCGTGCCATAATAGCGAAATGTTGGAGGCCTTTAGTGGTTCCAATGCACATGGCATCCTTGTTTCGGAAAGTTGGCTCAAACCAAACCTTTCATCCGCTACATACCCTTTGCCTGGTTATGTTCTCATCAGGAACGATAGAATAGGTAGAAGGGGTGGTGGCGTTGCAATATATCTGCGAAATGAAATCTCATATAAAATCTTATTTTCTTCTTCTACTTCCTCCACGTCCGCGGAATATCTTTTCTTAGAGATTCAGGTTAAACGTTCCAAGGCTATCCTTGGAGTTGTTTACTGCCCTCCCACTGTTGACTATTTCTCTGATATCGAATCCGTCCTCGATTCTGTCGGTACTGATTATGAGCACCACATCATCATGGGTGACTTTAACACTGACCTGATTTCTCCTTCCACCCGGTCTCTTAAACTTGTTGACGTCCTTGAATCTGCCAATCTCCACATCCTTCCATTGGAAGCTACCCACCTTAACGCAGTAGGTGATGACACACTACTGGATTTAAAGATAACTTCCTGCCCTTCCCTAGTTTCATCCCATGGTCAATTCCCCGCGATTGGTTTCTCCCGCCATGATCTTATTTACATGACCTATTCCATTAAAACACCCAGACCTAACCCCAAGGTTTTGCGCATGCGATGTTATGCCAGAATGAATGTTGAAGCGTTGCGGCGGGATGCTTCATCCATTGACTGGGAGCCACTGGTGTCTGCCGGAAATATTGATGATAAGGTCCAAATTTTTAATGACTCTGTTCTCAGGTTATATGATCGCCATGCACCGGTTAGGGAAGTCAAACTGAGGCATCCTCCCGCCCCTTGGATGAGAAATGACATTCGGTTGGCAATGAAACATAGGAATCGAGCTTATCACCAATATAAATGTGTACGCACTGATGACGCCTGGACAGCTTATAAACTTGCAAGGAATAGGTGTAACCAGATGATACGTAACGCTAAACGCCGCCATATTCATGACAATGTATCTTCTGGTTCTTCCGCGGACATTTGGAAATTTTTGGCGACACTTGGGATAGGCAAATCGTCTAGCTCTCAGATACCTTCTAATATCAGGTTAGATGATATTAATAAACACTTTTCTTCTGTCGACATTTTGGATCCTGTCATCAAACGCCAGGCTGTTGATTTTATTACTAATTTCCCACCTATCAATGTTTGTTTTTAATTTTTCTTCAGTTAACCCAGGTGAAATCAAAAAGATTATCATGTCCATAAAATCCAAGGCTGTAGGCTGTGATGGCATTAGTCGAATCATGATTACCACTATCCTTGATCAATTACTTCCAATCATTACTCATATAGTAAATTTTTCACTCTCCACAGGCCAATTCCCTTCGTTATGGCGCAATGCCAACGTCATTCCTCTGCCTAAAATATCTAGCCCAATCCTCCCTAATCATTTCCGTCCCATTTCAATTCTCCCTTTTTTGTCTAAAGTTCTGGAAGCATGCGTCCATAAAGATCTATCCCGTTTTGTCTATAGTAACAACTTGCTTAGTGAATTTCAGTCTGGGTTTCGTCCGGGCCACAGCACTATTACTGCACTCCTTAAAGTTATACAAGACATTAAGGATAATATGGAGGATTCTAGACTAACGGTGTTATGCCTAGTTGACTTTTCAAATGCTTTTAACAATGTGGATCATGATATCCTACTTTCAATTCTTACTCATCTTAAGGTTTCACCTGTGGGTCTGGAATGGTTTTCTAGTTATCTTCACGGTCGCCAGCAAATTGTTCGTCTCGGTGAAACCTCATCCAGTTTGTCAGTACTTGCTGCTGGTATACCGCAAGGCGGTATTCTCTCTCCTCTTCTGTTCTCCATTTTCATTAACCAGCTTGTCTCATATCTTCAGTGTTCATTTCATCTGTACGCCGATGACTTGCAACTTTATTCTCATGCTGATTCGGGTAATCTTACACTAGCCATTGATAGATTAAACCAGAATTTGAGTCGTGTCAGTGACTGGTCCAAGCAATTTGGAGTCGCTGTAAATACGTCAAAGTGTCAAGCCATAATCATAGGTAGTTCTCGAACGCTGAATAAAATTGATGTGAACACTTTGCCGGCTGTCACTTTTGACGGTGCGACTATACCATACTCCTCCAGTGTGAAAAATTTGGGATTGCTCATTGACTCGGCGTTGAGCTGGCAAGCTCAAGTCACTAGCATATGCCAGAAAGTTATTGGAACATTACGTAGTCTTTATCGTTTTAAAAACTTTCTTCCTCTCAAGATTAAAATATTGAATTAAACAATTTTTAACGGAAGTATCGCGTATTTTATTTATTTTGTTGAACCTGACGTTTCGAACGCTTTGCAGCGTCCGTGGTCGCAGGAAGACTCCTGTCTTCCTGCGACCACGGACGCTGCAAAGCACGTCAGGTTCAACAAAATAAATAAAATACGCGATACTTCCGTTAAAAATTGTTTAATTCAATGTGTAACAATCGCGAAAACCTAAGACAATACTATTAAAATATTGCTTGTGCAAAGCCCGACATTATTCCAACATGGTGAGACAGTTGTACAAACTACCACCGTTATTAGGGTTCCGTACCCAAAGGGTAAAACGGAGCCCTATTACTGAGGCTCCGCTGTCCGTCCGTCTGTCACCAGGCTGTATCTCTTGAACCGTGATAGTTAGATAGTTGAAATTTTCACAGATGATGTATTTCTGTTGCCGCTATAACAACAAATACTAAAAAGTAGAATAAAATAATTATTTAAAGGGGCTCCCATACAACAAACGTGAATTTTTTGCTCATTTTTGCTTGATATTGATAACGGCAACAGGTAGACGCTTGAAATATTCGCAGAATATTTAGTTATATATTCACTTTAAGAATAAATAATTAAATTAAAATAAAACAAATATTTATGGGGGGCTCCCATACAACAGACGTGATTTTTTTGCTGTTTTTATAGATAATGGTACGAAACCCTTCGTGCGCGAGTCCGACTCGCACTTGGCCGATTTTTGTTAGAACATTTGGATTGTTCGAAGTTAGTAAAGGACATGATGACAATGAAGGCTGAAATCGAAAACATGAAATCGATGTATGCTACTTTGGATATGGTGAAGGAGCTGAAAATGGAAGTTATGCGGTTAAAAAATGACTCCTTGCCCCCGACATCGGCATTCAAAGTTAATACTAAGCGCGGCGCTTGGATAGATAGTGGCCCAATTGGACTATCTCATGATTATAATACCTCGAATAATAATTCATTTGAAGAAATAGAATCATTACCGCAATATAGAGAAGTGACGGTAGAAAATAATATTCAAACCGATGGAAGGCAACGGTCGAGGGTAAGCGCCCAGGCGAGCGAAGGAGGCGGCGATACCGGTAGCGGGACGGGAGGGGTGCGGTCGCCCGACTGTTTGAGAGAGAGCGTTCGGATCGGCCGCGAAGCCAACCGAACGGCAGACGTTCACAAACAAGCCCGAAGTCACAGGTAGCGGATCAGCTGTTCGTCACTGATAAGGCGAACTTTACTTACGCATCGGACCGTTCGCAGCGTACCCGACAAACGGTGACCAATGAAAAAGTAAACAACGACGTATGGCACAAAGTATCATATCGTAAACAAAATAAGAAATATCGTTTCTCGGGTAAGACGGGTGTAGCTAGAGACCAAGAGTGCACGTTTAAGGCCGCAGAAAGGAAAATTCCTATGTTTATAACGAATGTGCATATGTCTAAAACAGAAAGCGACATAATAAATTATATTTACAAGAAAACACAGGAAACTGTCACACTTGAAAGAATAAATATGAAAGTAGAAAGAGGACTCAAAGCATATAAGTTTTTTATTGCACAAGTGAATCTATCAAAATACATGAATGAAACTTTGTGGTCAGCAGGTGTTATATTTCGCCGTTTTGTAAATTTTAAGCACAGAAAAACGAATGATATAATTATGTCGTGTCGACGATGACGGTCTCAACAAGCGAAATGATGGATAGTAGACTATGTAAATTTGCTACTTTCAACTGCAGGGGTGTAAAACGATCCATCGACGATGTCAGGGACCTGTGTCGTAGGTGTGACGTTGTGTGTATCCAGGAAACCTGGATAATGCCCCACGATATACCCTTTATCGGCACGATAGATGATGGTTTCGGCTACACTGCTACATCTGCAGTCGATACGTCAATGGGCATCCAGAAGGGTCGGCCGTACGGGGGAACGGCTTTGTTGTGGCGTTATAGTGCGTTTTAAAATGTATCGGTTTTGCAGTGCAATAATGCGCGTATATGTGGTATAAAAATGACAACAAGTGACAGACCACTGATAGTGTTGAGTGTGTACATGCCGACGAACTCTGTGGATAATTTACAGAATTTTACAGATTGTTTGAGTGAAGTGATCGCCAGTATTCACCAATATGGAACAGATGCTGTATTTATTTTAGGTGACTTTAATGCCAGCTGTGGTCATGTATAGACATTGATATACTAGGATTGGATTCGGGTACTTTTACGTATATTAGTGATGTGCACGGAACCGTACATGAGAGTCTTCCGTCCAGAGTGGTACTGGACTGGTATAGCCTCCTCCGGCTCTTCCAACGGCTTGTTGGGTACTTCTGGTGTTGCTTGAGTCAAACACGGCTTCTGGATAATGACTGAATTTATTTACAAAAACATGTTCTTAAATACTAATGTCAATTACTATACACTAATGTAACTATTAACTAGTGTGCCGTGCGTGTGATTTGTCGACACAGTGATTTTGCAGTCAACTCATTGCTCGTGGTCGAAGTTCATTTTTTGTTGCGCTGACGCGACGTTTTCGCTCGGCCTCTATACGCAAGGCAGGTCGGTTGTATGTTCGTTCTGAACATTCTGGCGCCTCTCAGAATGCCCATCCAGCTGATACAGTTTAATTGTAGTTGGTGGCGGAAGCACGCAAAGCAGGTTAGATCAAATTGCATACAGTTTAATTGTCTCCCGTGGTCTGGTTCTATCTCTTCCAGGTTGTTGCCTCAGGTTCCGTGTTGGTTTACTATCCAGTTGCTCGGTTGTAATATCCGGCTGTAGTTGGCTGGCGTTCGATTGGCAGGACTCTTGACTGCGATGAAGTTGCATCTCCATTTCCTCCCGGGTCGATGGGCAGTCAACACCTCTCTGTCTGGTGTTGGCACGACGTTGTATTCTCGCCCTTGTGCGCCGTATTAGCTGTGGAACGTACAAAACTGTTAGTATTATCACTATAAACATGATTACTGATGATATGATGCTTGTCATGTATGTATGGCTGCTGATTTTTTTCCAGTGTGTGTGATCTAAGTCCGTCTGTAAGATCTGTTCTTTTTCTAGTCAATGTTGAAGAATGTCTTTTGAACTGTCTACTACTTCTTCTTTAGTTATGTTTAAAACGTTGTTAGTTGGAGCGTATGTAGATATTAAAAAATCAATACGTTTTGTGTAAGCTGCTACTATCTGTACTGATACTATTCTCTTGGCTGCTAGAATATTGCTGGGTGTTTTGATGATGCAGTTGTCGGAAATCCGTATGACTCCAATGTCACGAAACTGTACTTCTTCTCTTTGACCATCACAGATTATTGATGTGGTAACCTGATCTTTAACAATGTAGAGCCAGGTATTCGGCATATATAGCTGTTTCCATAGTATGCCGTTTGAAATTTCAAAATTTTTGGTGTGGCATTTTGTTCGAGTCACGTTTTTAAATAACTGATCAACAATGCAATCTTCGCTTAATTGCATGTTCTTCACCGCCATCGGAAAGCAAATAAAATTATCAAATCTCTGCAAACAACTGTTAAACTCTTCGTGATTAATGTCCAAGTATAATTCTTTATTATAGTCTAGACCTATATAGTTCTTTGTAACTTCTATCGTCTGAAATGTCTTGTCCTAATTTTTCTGCGGAATAGGGGTAACGTGCATTAAGGTGTATTTGGCTTCATCCTGAATTGGAAAGTATGCGTACACTTGTATATGTGTGTCGTTTTCAGCTAATCTTGTCTCCAATAATAGTTGTTTAACAATCTTTAGGTTTGATGGTAATTTTTTGTTTACTGATGCTATTACGTCACTGACATTTTTTGGTGTCAGCACGCTGTACACTGTAGCTTTGGTTAAATAAATATCTAACAGTCCGCTATAATAATCTTTAATTTCTGTAATGGAATCGATTGCTAATTGATAAGTTTGCAATATTTCTATATTTACGGCATTATGATCTACTGCAGCATACCAATGAGAATTATAGTACATGTAGTCAATTACTTGGTTTAACTTAGTTTGAAATCTGTCTAATTTTTGTCTTATTATTTCTTCTGTCTTGTTTACATGTGAGATTGTAGAGATCATGAATTTGGTTTGATGACTCGCAGCATCTATCAACTTTTGCTGGTTTTGATTGAGTGTGTCTATGTCCCGATATACCTCATCATTTATACCGAATACCGACGTCAGCAGTTGTCCTAATATTCCTCTTTTCTTCCTGGTTTGATTTAATAATAATAATATAATAATAATAAAGCCTTTTAATCCCAAATCTAATTTAACAAGATTGTAACAAAATAAAAATAAATTCTTCAAATACTTTTAGACATTCATGCATTATTAGTATATATAAAATTATATTTAAAATTAATTGAAATAAGATCAACGACAATAATATTTGAAAACAAATATAGATTTAGTAAAATTATCTTTTAAAAGTATACTTCGAATTTATTCTAAACTATTTTGGGTACCCAAATTCGGATAAAGGCCTCCTCCATGCATTTCCACAGTCCTCTATCTTTGGCAAGCCTGGTCCAAGTGTGTCCTGCGACTTGCATGATGTCGTCACTCCAGCGGCGATGCGGGCGGCCGCGGCGACGTTTCTCATCGCGCGGCCACCAGCAGACGGCGTCAGCTCAACGATCCTCAAGCACGTCTGGCAGGCCGTTCCTGCTGAGTTTCACCTCGTTGTCACCCGGTGCGTGACGGAGGGGGTCTTTCCGGGCTGCTGCAAAGACGGTCGGTTGCTGGTTCTCCCAAAAGGTAATGGTAAGCCGCTCTGCGACCCGAAGGCGTACCGTCCGATCTCGCTTCTGCCCATCATGGGGAAAATCCTCGAACGAGTAATGCTCAAGTGCGCCCCGGGGATCTATGCAGGGATCTCAGAGCATCAGCACGGATTTTCTCCAGGCAAATCAACAGTTACGGCACTGGAAGAGATTTTGAGCACAGCCAAGCACTCTGTATGTAAGTATGTTCAGTTAATCTTCTTGGACATCTCGGGTGCCTTCAACAACGCATGGTGGCCGATGGTAATGCTCAAGGCCAAGAGAGGAGGTTGCCCGCCCAACATCTACAGGATGCTGACGGACTATTTCACTGGACGCCGTCTGGGTATGTTCGTTGGCGACCGTGTGCTGTGGAAGGAGTCCACCATGGGATGTCCGCAGGGCTTTGTGCTGGGGCCGACGCTGTGGAACGTCCTTATGGATGACCTGCTGTGTCTGCCCCTTCCTTGTGGAGTTGGGATGGTTGCGTACGCTGACGATGTGACGGTTATCATTGAGTCCAATTCTAGAGCGGCCATTGAAAGAACAGCTAGCCAGGTTCTAAGGCTTGTTGGGGACTGGGGCGCCCGGAACAGGCTGAGCTTTTCTCCATCGAAGTCGTTGACTATGACAGTAAAGGGTAAGTTTCAGCGACCCCCAGTAATAAAATTCGGCCAGGTTTCTGTGAGATCCGTCACATCAGCGGTGGTCCTCGGAGTGGAATTGGATACGGCCCTTTTGTTTATGCAGCATGCCACACGGATTGGTGAACGTGCGGCAACTTGTTTCGGGAAAATGTCGAGGGTCACTGCAACATCCTGGGGGATCAGGTACCCGGCTCTCAAGGTTCTGTATAGGGGAACGTATGTTGCAACATTAACATATGCTGCAGCGATCTGGTGCCACCGATTACAAACGTATGCTTGCCGCAGTGCCGTACTGAGGAGTCAGAGACAGGCACTGATTCTCTTGACTAAGGCTTATAGATCCGCCAGTACGGCTGCCCTGCCCGTTCTGGCTGGAGTCCTCCCTGCAGATTTGGAGGTAATCCGTGCTGGTCAGTTCGATGGTGCACGTAGGTCCGTGGTTGGTGGGGAGTTAAGCCGACGGAAACGCGAAATTTGGGTAGCTGCAGTGGCTGCCTGGCAGGATCGTTGGGCTGACGATACCAAGGGTCGGGAACTGTATCAGTTCTTCCCGGAGGTGGGGGCTCGACTCAGGGCGACTTGGGTTGAGCCTGATTATCAATCCTCCCAGATGCTCCTGGGTCATGGCATTTTTCGGAAGAGATTGTTTGAACTGGGAAGGTATGACTCAAGTATGTGTGCGTGCGGGGAAAGCGAGGAGGACAGAGACCATGTTTTGTGGTCCTGTCCTAGGTATGATGATCTGCGGTGTGAGATGATGGATGGGATATAGCGCTGTGGCGCGGTAATGGGTCCGGTGTTCCACACTGATCTCGTGTCGTCGGCGGCAAGCTTCGCGGTTTTCCGCAGGTTCGCCCACGGGTGGCACAAGCGCAGATCTGCGGAGGAACAGGCAGAGAAGGCTGGGGAGGATGTAGGACTGTAATTGAATACAGTACACTTACGGACGGCGACGAAGGCGTAAGTGTGCTTGTTGCTGCCCCAGAAAGGGGAGAAAGAAAAATATAGAGACAGGACAGAGATGTAAATAATTTGTAGGGAGTCAAGCAAATGCCCACGGCACGAAGAGAGCCTTAGAGCAGCATGTGCCGTGCGCATCTCCCGCGATTCGGCTCATATGACCGTGAGGTCGGTAGAGCCATGGGCGGTGGTGGTTCCCGTGGGAAATTGCAAGAATTTCCACGGGACACGCTCACACCACCAAAACAATCAACGAAAACTCCTAGGTAATCAACCTCCTCGCCCACAAGTATTGTCTTCTAGTTTTAGTCACCACTCACCGGCCACTGCGTTACCGCGCACCAGGTGAGTGGGTCCAGGGCAGACTACGTGGAAGCACTAGAAAACACTTGGGGCCTGCCCCATATAATAAGAACCTGACTTAATAATATTATAGTAATTTTTTAACTCTAGATCCATCACCTTACCTTACCATATACTAACTTTAATTTATCTAACATTTTCCCGAGCACTTGCGTAGTTATCATAGAATGATGGGTAGTTGTAGTTCGCGTAAAAGCTAAAATATTTTCTATTCTCTTAAGTTCGTCTAATAGATCATCTGCGTTTTCCGAGATGATTGCAAGCAATTGAGCAAACTTAGCATATTTAATAAGATTACTATCTCCATATGCATTTGAATCTAATAATAGTTTTAAGGTAGTATTAATTTTATTTTCATTATCGACAATTTGACTGATTATGCTGTTATGTTCAGACATCCATTCTTTATTCAAGCTAGCGCGATTATTAAATTCCGTAGTTATCTTATTCTGGTTATGTTTTAATATTTTAAGGGCATCGTTGTATCTCACAGCATCCTGATGGTCTAAATTACCGGTTATGCTTTTAATTATAGACCCTAAACCATCTAACAAAGCTCTCTTTGTCCTAGTGGGCTCAAGGCTTTTTAAATGATCTAATATCTTATTCGCATTGTTAGTTAACCCCTGGAGCGTGGCGGCCCGGGCGACCTAAAATGCCTATAGTGTGGCCAAGCATTCTCTCGCGTTAACTAATGCGCGACCGCGGTTAGAAAAAGTGAAATTTCTCGAGTAATTGATAATTATATTTTATGAAATATACATCGTTGGAAAGCTGATATTCCATTACTACTAATATAAAAAGATCTCGTAGATAAAATACCTTTATCATTCCTTAGATGTACGATATATCGAGACATTTAGGTTATAAGTCACGACACCGCGAACATTTTTACTTCATACACTGCATTCCAATTCACTTTGCACTTTTTCGGGAGATAAATTCAATTGAACACTCTTTTATAATCACGTGAAACTATTCAAATGTCTAATTTATTTATTATAAAAATGAAAACAAGCACATTCTAGTGGGGAAAGTTTAGGTGACTTCAGTCCACTTCAGTCCATTGATATGAACAGATATTGTTCGCGACAACTAATTGTAAATAAATAGATAACCGTCGCGCGTAGTTATAAGTGATGCACATTTTTATATAGTTAATAGTTATAGTTGTTTGTATTAGTTATTTATGTAAGGATTAGAATAGGTTTACACAGTTTACATACATACTTTGTTAGAGATAAGTTTTACATGTGTTCTAGTATAGGTACGAGCTGTTGCAAGCCAGGTATATAATAAAGTTATAACGTCGAATTACTGGCTGCAACAACTCAATAGTGAATAGATGTACCTATTAACATAGTTTTAAGTTGATAATGAAAACATTTATATGTAAAACTTCACTGACCCATAAGTTTTGACAATAACTTTAGCAAAAGTTTTTATGGTTTTATATGAAAAGGGGTCAAATGTATGCAATAATAGTACAACTTACAAACATATAAAGCAAGCACGATCAGGTATTGCCTCTAGGTCTGGGCGATTTTGGCTATTGCTATCTCTTTCCTACACATGTACCTCTCGCTCCCACAGCGGAGGTATAAATATGGGCCATACATCGGTGATCGGTACCAGTCGTCCGCTACACTCAGCGCTCACACTACAGTGAAATAGCCAGTCAAGTCACTCCGAAGCCAAGCCAGTCCAGACCTAGCAGCAAATACCTACGGCTCCATACTTCTGAAGACAGCATCAGGCGTTTCATTCTGCACCAACCCACAGACCTGCGACTTACAACCGGAGGTCGAAGAACGAAGCCCGCCAGTACCTACTTTCTATTATTTTACATATTCGTTTACGAAAGTGTACGGGTCGTATCGAAGGGGCCCGTACAGATATTTATTACACGAAATTAATGAACAATCGCTAAAAAGTAATTTTAGAAACAGATTCCTGGATAAATTTGCCACAAGATAATATTTATTACACTCCTCATAATAATTAAACATAAACACATTTTACAAATAAATTTCGTACGACGGACATGTCGGAAATGCAGGCTTCACTATTTTTGAATGTTTTTTCACGAATAATATCCCGTTATTCACTAAAAGTAATAGAATAACTTGAAAGAACAAAAAATTTCCAAAAGATTGAAGCTTATTACATGTAAAAAGCACTGACTGTTTATTTATAACAAACATTTTTATCGGAATCCATTACACACACAGCAATATCAAAATGGCGCGGAACGGAAAAATGTACCGACTCACTCTGATTTAATTTTTTTACTGGTCTTCGGAGCAACAGGTTGGTCAAAACCGACCTTATTATAAACTGAAATAACCATAGACAAGGTACAAACATTTACAAGCTAGCCAAACGAATAATACGGAAGAACCAATGAAATAAAAGTGGACCAAACCGTTACGCACGTATACGGGCCTAGCACACTACAGCCCATTTTGCCTTATGCACGTGTACGGGCCTAACACGCTCGAGGGGTTAAGTGGTTTATTTGAAATTCGTACAGTAAAAACGTATCGTTCGGTAAACTTCTCACAAAGTCTTGTAACTGCGTTCTGAGTCTAAAGATTTCGAGTTCTATTTTGTCAAGTTCTATATACTGTAGAAAAGTATGGTAGTGAGTCGTTATTCGTGTCGGTCTTATTTTAAAAGGCAGAAGCCCGGGTCCATCATTAAGGCTGTCAAGTTTTATCTCCTCGGCTCGTACTAGGTATGTTGTCAACAGCAGAAGTGTTCTGTAACAATTTTTTTATTTTTAGGGGTACGTTTCAGACGTGATTTTGCTACTGGACCGCGTTTTTTAGACGTGTAGATGTGGATGGGTAAGTCAGCGAGCACCTTGTCCTGAGTATAATGAGGAGCTACCTTTTGTCGACTGGCAACCGGGTTTTTGATGAAAACTTCCTGTTGCGGTTCATATTCCGCTTCAGGTTCCCTAGATTTATTACGATTATTGATAATGGAAATTCGATTTTCTAATGAGGAGTCATTAATAATATCATACACAGCTTTCATTTGCTTACGGTGGTTCTGAACATATTGTTGTAATAGTCGCTCTGTTAAGTTAAAGTCTGTGGGATCACGAGGGTCAAATTTTCCTTTTAATCATAAGTCATAAGGTCTACATTTGGTAAAACTATGTATTGAGCTATTGTATGCAATGAGTGCATAAGGCATTAGATTTACAATAGGTTCATCTTTTTGTTTTAGCTTAAGTACACGTAAATGTTCCAGTAATGTTGAGTGAAACCTCTCAATGTTACCGTTGTCGTTGGGCGAGTGTGGTAAGGTTCTATGGTGTGATATTTTGTGAAATTTCAGAAATTCGGCAAACAACTGGTTTGTAAACTCAGTTCCGTTGTCAGTCACTATAGTCAAAGGAAAGCCATGGTGAGTACAGTACATTAGAAGGGCTTGGAGTACACTTATAGCAATACCATCCCTTAAGTAATAAGCCTGCCCGTACTTAGAGAAAACATCGATAAATATAATGTACTTGTCATTCTGTACGCTGAATAAGTCAGCATGTACTATTTCTAATGGTTTGGTTGCTGGTGGGACGATGTTTAACTGTTGCTTTATAGGATTCCTATCATATTTGCTCTGACCGCATATACTACATTCATTTATGTGTTTAGTAATGTGGTCTTTCATTTTCGGCCAATAGTACCTACGGGACAGTACTAGATAACATTCGTTGATTCCCCTGTGGTTGGTTTTTCCATCATGATATTGTTTGATTATATCTTGTTGTCTCATGTATTCTTTGATGTTTTCTAGTTCCGTTTTGCATAATACAAGGTTCATTGAGGAACATTTGATTTTTTCCTGAATGATAGGAATTATTTTATACATGGCCAAGGGTGGATTGATCAACAACGCAGTTTTTACCTTAGGATTTATGTATTCTTTGATGGCATTTACTACGTCTTGTTCTAAGTTATCTTCAGTCACTTGTACTGTCACTCGTGTATGGGTCTCAAAGGGTTTACTTACAGCAGGTCGTCTTTTGATGTCACTTACTACAGTCATGCACAATTGTTTGTGGAATTTATTTATGGGTTCATCTATTATGGGAACTTCTAAAATAGGATGCTCTTGGCCGGTATGGGCTCTATCTGTATCAGAATTGTTAATAGGCATTTGATTTTCGGATGGATTGGCAATTATGGAACCAACTTCTTCGTTATGGATTTCTATTCTAGACAGGGCGTCTGCGTTTGTGTTGTTCTTACCCTTTTTATATACCACTGTAAAGTCATATTCACTTAATTTTAGTCCCCATCTCGTTAATCTAGAGTTCGGCTCTTTAAGACTCATTATCCATTGAAGTGGCTTATGATCAGTTAAGATTTTAAACTTACGTCCAAATAGATATGGCCTAAAATATTTCGTCGCCCAGACTATTGCTAAGAGTTCTTTCTCAATCGTACTGTAATTAACTTCGCTCTCATTGAGAGTGCGCGAGGCGTACGATATTGGCTTGTCGGACCCTACCGGTCCCTGAGAAAGAATAGCCCCAATTGCGAAATTCGAGGCATCAATAGTTAATAGGAACTCTTTTGTAAAGTCCGGGTACTGTAATATAGGGTCGTTAGTCAGTATTTTTTTTTCATTTCTCGAAACAGTTGATATAGTCATTGTCTAGGGTGATTTTTCTGCCTTTCTTTAAACACTGTGTTAGAGGTTTAGTTGTTTTAGCAAAGCCGGGGATGAATTTACGGTAATACCCTAATAGGCCTAAAAACTGCTTAATCTCTTTAGGAGATTTTGGCAGAGGGTATTTCTCTATAGAGGAAATTTTATCAGGATTAGGTTTAACTCCATTGCGAGTAATAATATGACCGAGATAAGCCGTTTCAAGCTTTAGAAATTCTGATTTGTCCATCTGGATCTTGAAGTTGGACTCGCGAAGTCTATCAAAAACTTTTTCGAGATTGTTCATGTGCTCTTGAAGAGAGGTACTGAACACGATTATGTCGTCCAAATAGACTAGACATATCTCATTTTGTAAGCCTTTAAGAACATTATCCATGACGCGTTGGAATGTCGATGGTGAATTTTTTAAGCCCATGGGCATTCTCAGAAATTCGAAATGCTCATGTTCCACGTTGAAAGCAGTTTTTTGAATGTCTCCATGGTCCATTTCAACCTGGTAAAAGCCACTGGCAAGGTCAAGGGTTGTAAAATATTGACAATTCCCTAATTTGTCCAAAACGTCACTAATGTTAGGGATAGGGTATTTGTCGTCTATTGTCTTTTCGTTTAATTTCCGAAAGTCAATAACTATACGCCATTTTTGCTTGCCTGAAGCATCAGCCTTCTTGGGTACCACCCAAATTGGCGAGCTCCATGCGGACTCCGAGGGTCGTATAATGCCCTGTGCGAGCATCTTTTCTATCTGTTCTTTAACCTCTTGTCTGTGCACGAACGGATACCTATAGCTCTTTGTATGAACTGGTATCTCGTCGGTGGTGTTGATTCGATGCTTTACTTTATTAGTGAAAGTTAAAGGTTCATTTTCAACATAAAATATGTCTGCATAGCGAGGAGTAAGGTTAAGTTTGATCTTTCCTCATCATTCAAGTGATCAGTGCGCAGTCGTGATATAACATCTTGCGCGCGTGATGACAGTATTTCACTATTGAAACACTCGATATTGGATACTTCAGCATTAATAGAATGGTCTAGAGAAAGTATTATATCATTGTCGGTTACATTTAAGATCTCTACATAGGCTCGATTATTAACTACGGTTGTGAGACATTCGGAATTATACAATTACAAGTTACTTGTTCAGGAATATAAACTTCACCATCAGATGCGTTAATTGGAAGCCTCAGCATTTTGGGACTTTTTGCTGGGATGACGTCTTCGTATAAATTGACGTTTCGGGAATTGTACATTTTTATTTCGTTAATAATACATTTTGTAGTCAAAGTTTTGTCCTTTAGGTCGATCTTAGCCTCCCATTTATCTAGTAAATCGAGACCAATGAGTCCGTCAAAGTAGTCGTGGAAGTTATAGACGAAAAGTCGTATGTTCTCTGTATCGTTAAATTCATTAAAGCAAGGTACCGTAATGGAGTAATTATTTCTACTAGTGGCGTGGACGTTTGTGACCTCGAAGGGGTCATAGGTAAGTTGGATGTTAGAAAAATAATTCTGTACTGCTTTCGGGCTGATAAATGATTGGTTTGCGCCCGTATCAATCAAGAGCTTAAGTGGAGGCTGTCTTATTTGGATGTATGGTAGCCGCCTCTGAGTTTGTAGATTTATTTCTATTTTGGTCTTTTTGATATCTGACTGAGGTGAAAATTTTGGCTATTATCTTTCGGTTGGTAATCGTCCGTGTCGTCAGTGCTTGGGTTATTCGGTACGTCATTGTAATAAGTGGGTGATTCAGTATAACAATCATAAAATGAATAATTACCATGTGCACAATCTAACTCCTCGCTGCTTTGTGGGGCATAATAGCATGCATTGTCTATTTCGTACTGTACGGGCCCCTTCGATACGACCCGTACACTTTCGTAAATGAATATAAAAATAATAGAATGTAGGCACTGGCGGGCTTCGTTCTTCGACCTCCGGTTGTAAGTCGCAGGTCTGTGGGTTGGTGCAGAATGAAACGCCTGTTGCTGTCTTCAGAAGTATGGAGCCGTAGGTACTTGCTGCTAGGTCTGGACTGGCTTGGTTTCGGAGTGACTTGGCTGGCTATTTCACTGTAGTGTGAGCGCTGAGTGTAGCGGACGACTGGTACCGATCACCGTTGTATGGCCCATATTTATACCCCCGCTGTGCGAGCGAGAGGTACATGTGTGGGAAAGAGATAGTTCCGGCCAGTTCCGGTCATACAGCTCTCGCTGTGGGCAGGCCTCGAGTTTGTTTATACTCTTTACCTGGGCCGACTCCTAGGGCTTTTAGCCCTTGGGTTATATTTTGATCCGCTATTCGCGGTGTTGGGTTTAGGAACTGGTCTCCACTCTTTCACCCCTTCTCGGTGGTCAATTTCTGCCGCTCTTGTGCCGTGCATTTGTGGTCTATCTCTGCCTTTCTGGCTGTGGTTTTATGGTTGCTGCAGGTGCTGCCTCCTTTCCTGCTTTCCTCCTCTTCCCTTTGCAGAATGAGCAACGCAGAACAGGGCTGTCCCGCCCGGGGCTACACGACTGCCCTACCTGTGCGCCCTTTCCCACGAAACCCAAACACTATATTAACCTAGCAAGATTGGGCTCCGCGAGTGAGGCACAACTGAGGTCAGCCGTGTAACTGATCCGGCGGTACACCCGACCTAACTATCAATCCTTGTGAACAAGCCCCTGACAGCCGCTCACCCCACTCCCGTCTGCGGGAGCCCGCCCTCGAGGTTCAAACACTATATTAACCTAGCAAGATTGAACCCCGCGAGCGGGGCCCGCCGGGGAGGGAGCGGCAGACTAGCCATTGACCTGCCCACTAACCGAGCCTATTTTGTGTGAATGTTCCTCTCCACACAGTGCCATTTCAAGGTGAGAAATAAAATAAAAACATGGGATTTGGTCCTATTCGGGGTTATTTTTTATTAGATCCCGTGGTATATTTTTGGCGCTGCAGTCCGGCGGTCGGGTGTGCAGAGGTGCTAGCAGACGTAGGTGTGTGTGATGGGAGTTGTCGGCGCGAGAGAACATGCGTTTGGCCATGGTCGTTACGAACTCTTCCACCGTCTGCATTCGCGTGTCGCGCGCTATCACCTCGTTTAGTACGTACCGTCCTGCATTTGTGATTGTACGGAGCGTGATATTTTGTTGGGCCTGTAAGCGTCTTCTTTGTGCGGAGGAGCACAGTGCTAGCCACGCAGGGGCTGCGTACGTCAGCCTACTGCGGATGTATGTCTTAAAGATGCCTGTTTTTGTCCGTAGAGGCAGACGGGAACGAAGGACCGGTCTGAGCATGGCGCGGGCCGCCTTGGCTTGATTGACAGCGTGGTTGACTTGCGCAACCATGCTCAAAGACCGGTCTATGTGGACCCCCAGGTACCGCACCTTACTCTCCCAGTTTACTGGTTCGCCTCTCAGTGTCAGCCTAGGTAGTGTTTTCCGGCCTGGTCCCACTCGTAGAGCGACGGTCTTCCCAACGTTGACCGCCATCCTCCACTCGTCGAACCAGTCGGGTAGCAGGTCCAGCAGGCGTTGTAGTCTTGACACGGCGACTTCCGGCTTGCGAGACGATGCGAAGTACGCGCTGTCGTCCGCGTATAGGGCTAGCATTACCCCCCTTTCTCCCTCGAGCCGTTTCTCCTCGGACAGGGTGGGTATGTCATTCGTATAGACTGCGTATAGAGCTGGAGATAGGCAGCTGCCCTGTGGTACTCCTGCCGTTATTTTGCGGGGGCTTGAGACTGCGTCCTCTACCGAAACCGTGAACGATCTGCTTGATAGGAAGGACGCCACTAGGCGCACGAGTTGTGGCGGCGTGCTCGTTTGCTCAATGAGTTTGTGTATGAGGCCCTCGTGCCACACTCGGTCGAAGGCCTTCTCGATGTCTAGGAATACTCCGACCGTCGTGCGGCCGAGGTTCCACTCTTCCGCCAGGTGGTGGAGCACGCGCGTCAGCTGGAGCGTCGTGGAGTGGTCGGCCCTGAACCCGTATTGCTCTTCTCTGGGAGGGAGGTGAGGGCCGAGTCTTCGTAGTACCAGTCGCTCAAACAGCTTAGAACCGTGCGCCAGTAGCGTGATGGGCCTGTAACTCTCTGGGTGGCGCCTGTCTTTTCCCGGCTTCGGGAGGACGATAATTTTGCCTGGTTTCCATATTGTAGGGAAGTGAGCGGTTCTGAGTATGCCGTTGGATATGCGTGCAACGGCCACTCTGGCTTTACGTGGCAGCTGCTGGAACATCTCGCTGGTTATGCCGTCGGGCCCCGGTGCCTTGCGCTTGGGAAGTTGTTGTATTATTTTGCTGACCTCTGAGGGGGAGAAGTACGTGTCTCCCTCCAATGGTGGCGCCGGGGATGCGAGAAATTCTCTTACGCGGTCCGTCACTTTTTTGTGGTGTGCTCGGATGTTATTATTTGCACCGGGGTCGACTTCGTTGGGTTTGAACACATTTTCCAGGTGCTCGGCCATTATCTCTGCTCGGTCGGAGGCTTCGTATTGTCTGATACCATTTTTGTCATATAGTGGGCATACGGGAGCCGGCTTTTTTGAAAGCTGTCTGTTGAGTCGGTATAGGTCTGCGCGGTCTTCTGTGGCCCTGTCTATTCTGGCCTCCCATGTTGCGCCCTTCCACTCCCATATCCTATCCGACAGCCGCTTGGTGGTAATATTGAGGTCCCGTTTGACTCGGGGGCACCGAGTCTGCGACCATAGTTTTCTAAGGGCGCGTTTGTTTCCCATCAGTTCTCTGATGTCTCTTGGTAGCTCTCCTCTACGCTGGTTGATCTGTGCCGTTATGGTCGCCTTTTCTTTTGCAGATATCATCGCGTCGGTTAGATGTTTAACGGCCGACTCTACTTCATCTGGCGTTTGGATTGTGTTTCCAAATGTGTAGTCGGCCATTGCCGCTCTATATATCTGCCAGTCTATTTTGGTTCTTCTGGGATTTTGGATTGAGTACGGTGCTCCCCAGTCAACCGTGACCAGGATAGGTAGGTGCTGCGTGTTGGTGGAATACAGCACCTCCACTGAGATTGGGTGGTTTACCGACCGAGCCAGCACTATGTCGAGCACATCCGGGCTACCACTGGTTTGTGTTGGTGTGTGTGTGGGCGACGGCGGGCCCAGCACAACGTATCCGTTGCGCTCCGAGTCGTCCTTCAGTTTCCTTCCTGCGGGATTGGTAGTGCGGGATCCCCACACCGGGTCCTTGGCGTTCAAGTCGCCCACCGCCAGCGTGGGGCCCGGTTCATTGAAGATAGCCCGGATATCCGACTCATACATTTCGGGCCCCGGGGGTCGGTAGCAGGCAAATATTCGCGCCTCCGCGTTTCCCATCTTGATGCGCACCCCTGTACTTGCCAGCGTGCGAAATGGGGGTGGATTGAGCTCCTCATGCACGCAGTCCCGTCTTACTATCGCCGCTGTGCCTCTATAAGCGGTTCCTCGTGGCGAGATTTGGTCTCTGCGGTACGTAAAGTAATTTGGAATGCGGAGGTCGACCTTGGGATTGAGTTTTGTCTCGCCCAGCAGCAGGATGTGTGGATTGTACTCCTGGGCGAGTGATCTTAATTCCTGGGTTCTTTCTTTAATGCCCCCGGGGTTCCAATAAATAATGCGAAACTGTTCACGGTCCATATTGTGTAACTAGTTTTGTAAGCGCGCTTGTTGCTGCCGTCCATATATCGACCCCGGCTGCAATATTCTTGAGCATATCGACCAATACCCCGACTATTAGCGACATGGGGTCGTTGGTCGGTTGGGTGTATGTTTGCGCGGATTCTCTGCTTGCAGATGGTTTTAGCGGTCGCGGTTTGTTTGTTTTTGTCTGTTCACCAGAGGGTCCGGGGGCAGACGTGTTTGGTTTTTGGTGCGCGGTATTTGTACTCAATTGGTTTATTGGTTTAGTGTGCGCGGGCACTGATATTTGGGACTTGTTATTTTTGTTTTGGCTGATGTTGAAGTGTGCGGAAACGTGCGCACGGGGCTGGGGAATTATATTTGTTTGCTCTGCGTTAAAAGAGGGCGTAGGGTCATAAGTGGGGTGCGGTTGTGTCTGTTTGTCAGTCTGTACGTCGCTTCCCCTATTCTTTTTATTTTTGTTTTTATTTTTTCGACTACGTCGCGGTGGTCCTTGTTTTTGCTTGCCCGGATTCGCAGGCGGTGCAAGCGTGGTGGGTTGTTGTTGTTGTTGGCCCTGCTCCCTTGTAACTGGTTGTTGGTGGGCGGTGTATGCTTGGCCGCGGCGTTGTTTGCCTGCCATCTGCCAACCCTCTGCTATCTCTTCTTGAGTCAGCTGAAGTGGCTGTGGGCGGTTGGGTGGTTGTTGGCGAGTTGGTGGGCGAATTGGCGGCGCGCCCGGCAGTTGAATGCCTCTCCGGCGCGCCTCGTTTCGTAGAACTGCGCACTTTTTATCATTGGCGGCGTGTTCTTTTTTGCAGTTTGCGCACTGCAGTACTTCTTCCCGGCACGTGCTCGTTGGATGCTCGCCCGAGCATCTTATACATCTCAGGGGTCGGTAACAGTTTGAAGATGAGTGCCCGAACCCCTGACACCTGTGGCACTGCGCGAGGCGCTTGGTATTGCGCCAGGCCTCGATCGTGATGCCCGGCATACACATCAGTTCGTGGGTGTTGTACAACTGTGTGAGCTCTGAAGCTGAAAGGTGCTCCAGTTGTACATAAAAAATGCATCCTGCCCTTCCTGACTTGGGTGTTATTAATCGTACCAACTTTGTTGAGTATCCCATGCTTTCGAAGGCGGTGGCTACGTCTTCAGTGTTTGTACCGTGCGGCAGTCCGCGCACCGCCACCTTAGTCGGCAGTTCCTCCGCCACGGAGTAGCAATACCATGAGAGCTCTTTTTCGTGCTCTCCTAGTAGCCGCAGGTATGCTTGCACCTCTCTGTATTCCTCCGGGCTCTTAGGTAGAAAACGCACCCCCTGGCGGTAGGGGCGCGCGTTGGGTGGATGTCCAAGTTTATCCCTTAGTTGAGAGAAGTGGTTTGGCCAGTTGGGCAGCGTTTCCACAACTATTGGCGGGTATGTTCTTCCTTTGGGTGCTGTCTGGGCTGTGGGCTCAGTGACCACGGCGGGTTGGCTTTTGCTGGTGGGGGACTCCGCGGCCGCAACGTTTGCATACGTGCCTTTGGGTCCCGTATTTCCAATGCTGACGTATGTTCCTTGTTCATGGGCCTCCTCCATGTATTCAATCTCCGCCCCCCGCGCCCTCTCTGACTCACGGGACTCAGGTGTGCGGATGCGAGGGGTGGTGAAGTCTTCCTCTTCCTCCTCCAAATGTGGCGATCTGATGGGGGGGAGGTTCCTCCTCCTTGGTGCACTCGGTCTTTGAGGCAGGGCATCTGAGGTTTCTGAGGCCTGCTTAGTAAGCATTTGTGTTTCCTGTATTGTTTCAGGTGATGGCTCGTTGCTACTAGCTGAGGGGTCACTGCCTGCACCCATTTTCGTCCTTTTATCATCATGGATCAGGCTTTCATTGGAGGAGGGCGAGTACTGGAGTGTTCTTTTTGCTGACAGGGGAGTTTGCTCTTCTGCCTGACGGAGTGGCATCGCTTCGTAGGTAGAAGTGTTTGCGCTAGAGGGTGCAGGGCCTCTCAGTCCTAGTTGGGAGGCCGGTACTATTGATACTGCGCCTGTGTATAGGTCTCTAATAGCGACCATGCGTTCGGCGGGCGGCTGTTTACCCTTAGTGGGCTTGCTTCTTGCTGTCCCTCCTTCCTCCGGTGAGGGGGAACGGGGCGCGGGGCGCGGTTCCTTCGGTAAATTAGGCATTTTTAATTAGTCTACGAACTTATGGCGTCCTACAGTGTGAACATTTGACAGCCATTCGGTTCGAGTTCTTTTACGGTTGAATTGAACGGGTTTATGACGATTTTAATAGTTTACGCGGGTTTTTATACCTACGTCCTTCCCCTTGGGGAGGAGGGGGGCTTTCGCGTTATAACTATTCTAGTATCTATTTTTTATTTTGGACAAGCAAAGTGAGACTAGTTGGCACTCAATGCTAGTTGTACTGTTAATAAGAAACAGTTATATAAAAAACAAATAAAACAAACATAAACTTGACAGAGACAAATCAAACAATAAACAAACGGACAAAGTGTTAAAACACGTACAGACAACAGAAAACACAAATCGAGGACAAAACAGGACAAACAATTTCAGGACAGGGACAAGTGACAAACACAATGAAGCACAATGAAGCATGGGCTACACAGCCCTTGGGGGGGGGACGACAAATTTTGATGAAGGCCAAATTGAGTGGACTTGACTTTTTGTTTTTTACTCAGAAAAGACGCGAGTCAGTTCCTTCTACGTCTGCGTTGTGCGGCACAGGCGCAGATAATAACTGGTATCTGCTCAGTCGGCTGATGCGTAGTGTTCACCAAAACAACAACAGACTCACCCGAGAGAATCACCAACTTCGACGACGAGTGCAACCAACAGGTGAGTGTTTCGCGCCCGACGCAGGTCACCTGGACGTAACACGAAGCGACCCGCCAATTGCACCCAGCGCCCCGCTGATAGCGATGCGTCGGGCGGGCCCGCTGCCGCCGGGGCTTCCGCTCACAATGCAGCCGCCAAAGCAGATTCCAGTCGATGATGCCGGTGCAGTACGTGTAGTCTTTCAGTCCGAAGGCTCCAAAATTCCACACGATGCAACTCGAAGAATGTAGGGATTCACCAGTGGTGCGCAGAATGCGGGCCAATCACAGCGCGCGTTGCAGCCTCCGATGCCAAGAGCTCCTGATCCAGTGTGGTGCGGCACGACGGTGCGAAATCGACTAGTCGGTCGAGGCCCGCGCGCCAATCACAGCGCGCGACACAGCGCGCGACCGTCGGTCAGTAAGTGTCGTTTCCGACGTCCTCCGATCCAACGCGATGACGCCCGAGAGCTGGATTTCACTAGCGCGGCGCAGTACGGCGGCCAGTCGCTACGCGGCGCGGATGTATTACTCGGAGCCGTGCTCGACGAAAGCTGGCAGTGGGCCAGGAACGCGGCGCGGAGCGGACGATGCAGGTGCGAAGCTGTAGACAACCGATGCTGGCGAGTGCTGGCGAACGAATGGGGCTGCTGCTGGCTGATGATCGCTGGGGAAAGAGATAGCAATAGCCAAAATCGCCCAGACCTAGAGGCAATACCTGATCGTGCTCGCTTTATTTGTGTCTAAAATGTTTGTAAGTTGTACTATTATTTCATACATTTGACCCCTTTTCATATAAAACCATAAAAACTTTTGCTAAAGTTATTGTCAAAACTTATGGGTCAGATAAGTTTTACGTATAAATGTTTTCATTACAAACTTAAAACTACGTTAATAGGTACATCTATGCACTATTGAGCTGTTGCAGCCAGTAATTCGCCGTTATAACTTTATTATATACCTGGCTTGCAACAGCTCCTACCTATACTAAACATGTAAAACTTATCTCTAACAAAGTATGTATGTAAACTGTGTAAACCTATTCTAATCCTTACATAAACAACTAATACAAACAACTATACATAAACAACTACTACCACTATACTCATTTTTTAATTTTTGCTTAATTTTGACGACTATACGTGCATAATGCAGAGGGATGGTGCTATCAGCTGCGCGGGTTGTTTAAAGCCCATAGAAAAAGGTCGATATCTTGGTTGTAGTATTTGCAAACAAAAATATGACCTTCCGTGTGCCAATGTATCCGAGCAACGTTATAGCAAAACTGTAACGTCTGAACTTATGGCAACATGGAAGTGTGTTCTATGTCTTAGCAAGCAACCAAAAACCGACAACACCAACACCCCGGTACATGCTGCAGACCCTGGAGTTACGTGCCGTAGGCGACCGGCGGCAAAAAGTCCCGAAGAGCATCTTGATGTCTCTGGCATTGGCTTGTGTAGCCTAAATACTACAACGGCTAGTGAGACATTGGAACTATCAGATATTCAAATGCTAGCTTATGAAATACGCCAACATAGGGAAGAAATGGCTGCTACACGTCGCCAAATGAAACTACTCGACGACACGTTGCAATTGGTCTCCGCGAGGGTTGATATCTGTGAGAACAGGATCGCGCAGCTCTGCGCACGTGTCGATGACTTGGAGCGACGATGTGCCGAAAAAGCCTCTTCCGTACAAGGCGATAGCTCCCTAATTTTAATAGAGCAATTAAAGGCTGAGCTGAATGAGCGAGATCAGGAGCTTTTGTTGACTGATGTTGAGATTTCGGGCGTGTCGGAACAAAAAGGCGAAAATACATCGCATATTGTGATCACAGTGGCTGATAAGTTGGGGATCAAACTTATAGAAGGGGATCTGGTGAGCGCTGCTCGAGTCGGGGCCTTGCACGAACAGACAGAGGCAACGTCATCTATGGCACGGCGCCCTCGCCCCATAGTCGTTCGCTTAGCGAGGCGTGCTCTCCGTGACCAGCTGATACGTTCAGCACGAGTACGCCGAGGTGCTACTACAGAAGGGACAGGAATTCCTGGCCTCCCTCGACGCTTTTATATCAATGAGAGGTTGACCAGATCCAATCGTCATCTTTTCCGTCGAACGCGAGAGCTCGCTGACCATCATAAGTGGCGTTTCGCGTGGACAAGGGATGGGAGGATTTACGTGCGACAGCATCCAGGCACAGACAGTCCGCGACATCGTATACGTACTGACAGGGACCTCGAGCGTGTTTTTGGATCCAACACCATTGGCTCAGCAAGGGATTGACCTTTCCTTCATGTTTTCAAAGTGTATAAAAAATATTCGAAGTACCTTTTTTTGTTCTGATTTCCTAGTACTTTTAATTTTTTTGTGTCTTTATCGTAAGTGTAATAGTTCTTTTAATATTTTAATAACTTTTGTCTTTGATATATCATTGTCGCTTATCCTTCGGATGACAGCAATATTGCTGGCACGTGTGAATGCCTCAACTCTCCGTAATGTAACAATGTCATCTAGTTATAAATATATTGTTCTTTGTGTCAACTCGTCGTGTGGTGTGGTGGTGATGCAAGCTAGTCTAGAGCGAGGTTCAACACCTTTGTATTGCATACAAGTTCAGAGCCAACACACACTCAGCTACACGTACCATTTTTATTTACTTTATGCAAGTAGCTACCTCTTCTCAATAATGAACAGCATACAGAGTATTTCGTATCAACACCAGGAAATGTCTTCGTGTAATTATTATCTTACGTTAAAATGATTGCTAATAAATATATTAAATTGGCGCTTTATAATGCGGGATCATTAAATACAAAACAGGACGATTTTGTAGCAGCCATGCACGGCGTAAGTCCTGATATTGCTGCAATTAACGAGACATGGCTGCGGCCTGGGCAGGTGGCTCTAGCGCCAGTGGTATCCGGGTACCGTCTGCTTAGTACTCCGAGACCACAGAATGTCCGGGGCGGCCGTGGTGGTGGTGTCGCATTCTACGTGAAACGTACCGTCCGTGTACGAGTCGTTAAACATCCACCTGCAGATATCGAACAAATGTGGCTCTCTACATGTGTTAACGGTTCCAATCTACTGATAGGGACAGCTTACAGACCACAATGGTTGAATATTGAATCCTTCTTGGACGCCTTGACAGAATCACTAGTTACTTTGTCTAACTATGATTTTATTATACTGTTGGGTGATTTTAATATAAATATGCTCAACACGTCAAATACGAATGTACTAAAAGTCTCTGATTTCTTGCGATCATTGGACCTGCAACAGATTGTAGCCGAACCAACGCACTTTTCGCACGATGCAGAGACACTGATCGACCTGGTATGTACCAATGCTAGGGTTCGCGACGTTTCGGTGATCAATGTTACCAGTTCTCTTGGTCATGCCATGGTAGGTGTTGAACTTCTGTTGCCAAAATTAAAATTGCCTCCACGAAAAGTCACATTTAGACCCCTAAAAAACATCAACTCTGATATATTTAACAAGGACCTTATGTCAATAGACTGGGAACGCTTACTTGAGTTACCTACTGTGAATGATATGGTAGAACAATTTAATTTACTTCTCATTTCTCTTTTTGACAGGCATGCTCCACTTAAAACTATAAAAGTCAAAGAAAATCATAATCTGCCCTGGGTGACTGACACATGCAAGCTCATGATCAGTCTGCGCAACGAGGCTTTTAAAAAATTTAGGAGAACGGGTAATGAAAGTCATAAAAGATATTACAATGACCTTAAAAAGCTAGTCCAACTAAGCATTGCTAATGAAAAACGCGCGTATTTCAACTCTCATATCAACTCCCAAATTGATAACAGTAAGAAATTTTGGAAAAACCTTAAGCAAAAAATATTAGTTGATCCGGCTAAGAGTGATACATTGCCCAATTCATTCGACAATCCGAATGCTATCAATGATCATTTTTTGAATATTCCCGGTTCTAACAACGTCCCTCTCTCGGTACTCAGCTTCTTTGAACACCATCGCTTTAGTGATTCCACTTTTCATCTACAATCTGTAACAGAAACTGATGTTGCTAACTACATACTATCCATAAAATCAAATGCCATGGGAAGTGATAGCATCAGTAGAGATATGATACTACTTACTCTGCCTAGGACCCTCAGAATAATTACGCAGTTAATAAACATCTCCATCCTAACTGGTGTTGTTCCCCCACAATGGAAAAGTGCTTTAGTCATCCCGAAGCCTAAAATTAACAATCCTACAAGCCCTGCTGACCTAAGGCCAATCAGCATACTACCATTCCTTTCAAAAGTGCTTGAAAAAGCTGTCTATGAGCAGTTTATAAAATATGCTGAGACCAACAACATCTTGCCCTCCTTCCAGTCGGGATTTCGAAGATACCGTGGTACAATGTCAACATTATTGGATGTTACTGACAACATTCTTGCTGCTCAAGACGAGGGGTGCGGAACTATACTGGCATTGCTGGACTTCTCCCGGGCTTTTGATAGTCTGAATACTTCCCTTTTGCTATCTAAACTAACATACTACGGGATGAGTGCTAGTAGTGTGGAGTGGTTCCGTAGCTACCTTGATAAGCGTTCTCAATCGGTGAAACTGATGTGTGACGATGGGACTAGCCAGACCTCAACCCCCAGGACTGTGAATCGGGGAGTACCTCAAGGTTCTATTTTGGGCCCTCTTCTGTTTATTGTCTACAGTGCCGATCTTACAAGTGTAATACGTCATTGCAAGTATCATTGCTATGCAGACGATGTGCAAATATATGTCTCTGCTACCCCAGAGAATACACTATCGGCTGTGGATAATATGAACAAAGATCTAAACAGAATATCAGAATGGGCATTTGACAATTCCTTGGTTCTCAATCCTAATAAATCCAACTACATTATTCTCGGATCAAAAAACCAAATCACTAATATTGCACAATATAACCCGGCATTGCAAATATCTGGCAATGCAATAGATAGGGCACACGAAGTCAAAAATCTGGGACTGACTCTGGATGCTAATCTGCGTTATGAGACTCATGTCCTGAATCTAGTCAAGAATTGCTTCTATCGACTAAAGGTCTTGTACAAGATACGCAGTTTGGTAACTGAAGAGGTACGCGTAAGACTGTGTGAGTCGCTGGTGATATCCAAACTTAATTACGGGGACACAGTTTACGGCCCACGCCTACTTTGGAAAAGCCAGAGGTTAATACAACGTGTTCAAAATGCTTGTTACAGATATTGCTTTAATATTCCACCCCGCAGCCACATCACCCCGTTTCTCAACAAGGCTTCAATATTGAACATGGAGTCTCGAAGACAACTTCACTTAGCGTCCCTGCTGTTTGGTGTTATTAAATACAAACAACCAGACTACTTATACTCCAAGCTTAATTTTACAATACTTGGCGATAAATACAGTCATCGTCCAATCCGAGCGTTACTCAGAGTATATTCTCATAGGACAGTGGCATTTACTGGCAGTTTCCGCTATCAGGCAACTAAATGTTGGAATATTATACCACCACCAATTAGAAACGCTACTTCTATTTACACTTTTAAAAAACACTTGATAGTGTTTCTTCTAGACAAGCAAAGAAATGGTATCCCAAAGCAATTCCTGTAGCGGTTGCTGCTTGAAATTATCTAAAGCAATACTATATTTGTTCATTTTTTGTTATTATTATTGTCTATTATCATTGTTATTTTAATCTATCTATAAATTATATTTTTATTTCTATCATATGGGTCATATTAACAATTGCACAGCTGTATCATTCGTTTGTATTCTATTTTAACGTTCCTTAAAATCTCTCTCTCTCTATTTACACTTTATAACACAACATATAAATACAAATATTCTACTCACCTATTACACAACACAACTACATATAATCGAATTAAACCTGTTGCACTCGCACTTCACAGGTCATGTCTGAAAATCAGTGTTTTTGCAAGTTCTTATGCAAAAATATATACTGAGCCATGGCCTTTTTGCATTACTGCAGCACACACATGCATGTAAAAAAAAAATGTTTATAAATATAAGTAATTAGAACCTAGCTTTACTATAGCACTATAACTTGCTGTATGTGTGTATTGAAGTGGCAAATAAATTAATGTCTATTGTCTATTGTCTATTGTCTATAACTATAACTATATAAAATGTGCATCACTTATACTACGCGCGACGGTTATCTATTTATTTACATAGTTGTCGCGAACACGTACTCATAGTCGTACTGGTCTGAGTCGTAAAAGTTATTATAACATTCGTTAAGGTTCATCTCACGCGATTTAAAGTAGTTGGTCGGCGGCGGATTCCCGTGAATTCGCCAATCACGGCCATGAATCCCTCCTGAGGGTGGTAACACTCTCGGCGTGAAATGGTGTACACCGCTCATGGGCTTAGGAGCAAAAGATGGGCCGGGCTGATTCCTAGGTGGAAGGCGGAATGTGTTACTTTGCGCGTTATAGTTAGGGGGCCTAGCACTAAACATTTGTTGTGTACGCGTCGGCATTGTACGTACCTGGGGCTGGTGCGGAACTTGCAGAGGGCTAGGTCTTAACTCCCGTTGTGGCAGCGGCGCGTACCTAAATGGCTGCGGCGCTGGTGGCAAGGGCCTCTGTATAGCTGGTGCCGGTCCTGGTCCTGTACAAATTCCAAAGCCTTTTCGATAGTGGTTGGTCGCATGCATCTAATTCTAGAGCCTAGGGGTTCATGCAAACCACGTACGAATGCCTGTTTAGCAAGGTTACGGTAAAGAGTACGCTTTGCCTCTATGGTGGTCGTTATAGTTTCGTGAAGATTTACATAAGTCATAATCGTACTGAACAATGTTTGACAGTGATCGTAAAATTCCTGTGGAGTTCTCTGTCCTTGCGTGGCCAAGAAGAGGTCATTATAGAGAGCAGTTTCGTCTCTCTGGTCAGCAAAATTATTGATCAACGCATTACGAATATCTAACCAATTATCAGGTATATCGTTAGAGTTAATTATGCTAGCGACCGGTCCCGTGATTTTATTTAATATTCCATTTAACAAACATAGATTTGATAATTCGCTACCGGGCTCAGTACTCATATACGAACATACTATCTGATCACATATTTTAATAAATCTAGTGAGTACGTTAGGATTGCCGTCAAAGTCAGGCACTGGGCGTAAGGCCTTAAAGATGGTGTCGGGGTCATGTGGCATTTTGGTATCAAATAATATATTTAAATCGATATCAGTTATCTCTAAATTCCTACGACTATCTATTCTTTTTTGCAGGCGAGACTGCCTTAGCGCAGACTCGCTTGACCCTGGCTTGCTAGGGCGGAAAATGGTTAAGAATAAAAAAGGACTACACTAAGGATACAAGGAAAGCAACACAAGAAAAATCTGTGCAACTCACAATTTCATATCTCCGCTGTGTGTATCGAGGTTGGGATACCGTGGTCCCCTGGTGGCTGCGACACTCGTAGGTTCAGGATACTCGTACCGAAGCTAGATAGCTCCCGGGCTATTAACGATTCTTGAATTCGATTTTGGAAAACTACTCGCAATTATCCCGCATGTATCCTACCTGACTGCGCCATATACGGGATCGTCAGCCGAAGGTCCCAAAAAAAATGATTTTATTAATTTAATTTATTACAAAATAAAATTACAATTTAAGTATACTAAACTAAAGAGGTATTGCTTCAGTTCGATGGTAGAACAAAATGGCCGATGAATGTCCGTTTTACGTATAATGCAACCTCGGTCGCGGACATCACGCCGGTCACGTTGCGCTGACGGTGCGGCTCGTGTTGAATCTAAACTGGGTCATCGTCGCAGCTTCTATGTCGCAATTGATGTTCGATATATGTATGCAGCGCGTATGTAATTCAGTAATAAATAATATAATGTATTGAACCTGTAAATAAATAATAAATAGGTCTAATCGACCTGCAGCGGCGCTCACAACAATCAATTGCATTCAGATACTCGCCAGCTTTGTCTTAATACAATTGGCAATACTAAATATTAACACTTAAAAATAGTATCTAAAAACAAAAAGAGAAGAATTGATTTCACAGTGCTGCAGAGCTCCAGAAAGCGTGACTCTTAAAATTTTTGAAAGGCATGTGAGGTCGATAATACGTCGGTGGTGCTCGAAACCAAGTCTACCCCGAAATTACAATTACGCATAAGATTATTATTTTACAATGTTCACATTCAATGTGTACATGTATAGTGGCCCTAATAATTTTAAAATAAAAATGCATATTTTCCAAAGGAACCATAAATGTCCATGTTTGTTTTTTCTGTATTCATTTTCAATTTATTATGTACCAACCATTTGTTAATATTATTTAGTTCCGAGTTTACAGCAGAATCTACGTCCTTTTGTTCACATTTGATCAACAATGTAATATCGTCAGCAAATAGAATGCAGTCGTGTTTTATCGCTTTAGGAAGGTCATTTATGTATAACAGAAAAAGTAAAGGCGAGCGAACCCCGCCTTGCGGGACTCCTCTCTTTCTGGTCTTTAACGAGGATTTAAATATTTGTTTTTCATGATTTACTATTTTATTTATTTCTATGTATTACTGACGACCGACCAGGTAGCTTTCTATCCAATCGTGGGCCTTTCCTCTAATGCCGTATTTATCTAATTTATGTAGTAATCGGTCATGACACACGAAGTCGAATGCCTTAGACATATCTAAGAAAATGCCCACTGGTGTCATTTTATTGTTTAATGTTTCGGTGACTTGTTTTATTAAAGAAAAACAAGCCAATGTCGTTGACATATTTCTTCTAAAGCCATATTGGTTTGCGACCACTATATAATGATTTTCAAGAAAGCTATATATTTTGTCTTTCATTGCTATTTCCAGAACTTTTGATAAAACGGGCACTAGAGTAATACGTCTATAGTTTCCGATTTGGCTTGGATCTCCCTTTTTGAAGAGAGGTATTACTTTTAACTTTTTAGAATTTTTGGAAATATACCTTGCATGAAAGAGCTATTTGTGATATGGCAAAGTGGCTCAGCTATGTAGGTAGCGCATTTTTTTAATAGTCTTGTATTGAACCGCTGGAGCGTGGCGGCCCGGGCGACTTAAAATGCCTATAGTGTGGCCAAGCATTCTCTCGCGTTAACTAATGCGCGACTGCGGTTAGAAAAAGTGAAATTTCTCGAGTAATTGATAATTATATTTTATGAAATATACATCATTGGAAAGCTGATATTCCAATACTACTAATATAAAAAGATTTCGTAGATAAAATACCTTTATCATTCTTAGATGTACGATATATCGAGACATTTAGGTTATAAGTCACGACACCGCGAACATTTTTACTTCATACACTGCATTCCAATTCACTTTGCACTTTTTCGGAAGATATATTCAATTGAACACTCTTTTATAATCACGTGAAACTATTCAAATGTCTAATGTATTTATTATAAAAATGAAAACAAGCACATTCTAGTGGGGGAGTTTAGGTGACTTCAGTCCACTTCAGTCCATTGATATGAACAGATATTTATTACACGAAATTAATGAACAATCGCTAAAAAGTAATTTTAGAAACAGATTCCTGGATAAATTTGCCACAAGATAATATTTATTACACTCCTAATAATAATTAAACATAAACACATTTTACAAATAAATTTCGTACGACGGACATGTCGGAAATGCCGGCTTCACTATTTTTGAATATTTTTTCACGAATAATATCCCGTTATTGACTAAAAGTAATAGAATAACTTGAAAGAACACAAAATTTCCAAAAGATTGAAGCTTATTACATGTAAAAAGCACTGACTGTTTATTTATAACAAACATTTTTATCGGAATCCATTACACACACAGCAATATCAAAATGGCGCGAAACGGAAAAGTGTACCGACTCACTCTTATTTAATTTTTTTACTGGTCTTCGGAGCAACAGGTTGGTCAAAACCGACCTTATTATAAACTGAAATAACCATAGACAAGGTACAAACATTTACAAGCTAGCCAAACGAATAATACGGAAGAACCAATGAAATAAAATTGGGCCAAACCGTTACGCACGTATACGAGCCTAGCACACTACAGCCCATTTTGCCTTATGCACGTATACGGGCCTAACACGCTCGAGGGGTTAATTCATCGTAGCCAGTGGAAGCCGTGTCTTTTAATGATTTGATAATTTTATATTTTATATAATGTCTTGAGTATTAATTGGTGTTGTATGTAATAAGGTTCAGAATTGTTTGGACTGTATAGTAAAATTAAGACTTCTTTTTCTTTATTATTGATGGTTTATTGCGAACTGAACTTGCATTTTAAATTAACATATTTATATTGAAACATTGTATTCGTACGAGTACCTACATGCACAACATACCGCCACCCCAAAAACGAAGTTTTTACAATCCACACTTAAAGTAAACTTAATTTGAAACATCGCATGTTGTGTTAAACGTATCATAATTACTACTTAAGTACATACAATCATTGTACGCGTGAAATTAGATAACTATTAGTAAAATAAATGTGCACAAAATATCAGCAATCATTAAAATAATAAATTTGAATACCTTCACGTAACAATATTACTGACGCAGTAAACAAACATTATTGTATCTCGTGCAAAAAATATAAATCCTAAGAGCGTTTACACATCAGTGCCTTACAACAATATATTCGAATAGTCAATATGCAAATTAACTTAGTGAAATTGACATAAGTATTTTCCCAACATTTTTAACCTTGCCCATGTATACTAAATCAATTGCTAAGGGAAAGTTCACATAATTTTGACACTGACCTTTTTATTATTTTACCACCGCTTCTTAAACTATACACTCGACACACGTTATCACCCCCTGGATGCTTATCAGTTATACGACCTAACACTCATTTTCCAGGCGGCAGATTCTTCTCCTTTACCAAGACGACATCTCCGATTTGGAATTCAGTTTTACGATCGCACCATTTAGGTCTTTGTTGCAGTCTTGTCAAGTACTCCGTTTGCCATATATGCCAAAAATCTTGAACTAATCGCTGTGTGTGTTGCCATCTTGATAAACGATTCCAGTTCACATCCTTCAGGTTTGGTTCTGGAATATTGATTGGAGCTTCACCTATGAGAAAGTGTCCCGGAGTTAGTATATCTAATTTATCGGTGTCCGTACAATCAATGGGGCATAGTGATCGGGAATTAAGGCAAGCTTCGATTTGACATAAAGTAGTAGTCATCTCTTCAAACGTCAGGTTTGTATTTAAAATTCGTTTGAGATGATGCTTTACCGATTTTACGCCCGCTTCCCACAGTCCTCCAAAATTAGGGCTGTAGGGGGGATTAAAATGCCACTGTGTCCCGTCCTCAGCTAGCAAATTTATCAAATTTTCGGGTATCTCAAATTTTGCATCATTCCACATTTTTTGCAATTGTTTGCTCGCACCAATAAAATTTGTACCTCTGTCGCTCCACATGTGACAACAATGACCTCTTCGGGCAACAAAGCGTCTAAACGCTCCTAAGAAGGAGTCTGTGCTCATGTCCCCAACCAATTCCAAATGAATCGCCTTTGTAGACATACATATGAAAATACAAATATAGCTCTTTTCACATTTGCTTCCTCGGCCCTTCGATCTCAATATTTGGAGTGGTCCAGCAAAATCTACTCCAGCATTATAAAATGGCCGAGCAGGTGTTACACGTGCTTCGGGTAAGTCTCCCATTATTTGGTTGCGACAAATAGCTCTTTGTCTCGCACATATCAAGCATTTGTGTATAGTAGACGACACTAAATTCTTGAGTCTCGTTATCCAAAAACGAGATGTTATGTAACCCATGGTTAATTGAACTCCACCATGTAATGTCCGTTTGTGGGCATCCAGGACAATTAATGTGGCTAAGTGACCTCTGTGACTCATTACCATAGGATGTTTAGTAGTTTCAGGTAAGTTAGCGTGACGAAGTCGGCCTCCTACTCTAAGTACATTTTCATGATCTATGAAGGGATTTAAGTTCCGTATTATGCTTTTCTTGTTTATGGACCTCCCTTCCTTCAAATTCTTCTTCAACTTCAATCATCTCTTGTTCGAAATAGATCTCCTGTACCATTTTTATAATAGTTTTCAAGGCGTCATTCAATTCCGCGGGAGTCAATATTTTAGAATTTTCTGTATTCACTTGCCCTTTAAAATTCAAAAATCTTTTGCAATAAACAATTGTCCGTGTCAACTCTGTTAAATTATCAAATTCCTCAAACTGAATAAGCATTGTTTTTCTATTTGACTCTTTTTCCTTTATTGTTACGTTAACGTTTATGTCCTTTCTCTTTTCCAGATCTGTCATGTTATCTTCAGTTTTATGCATTACAATTTCTTCCTGTTTCAACCAATCTGGTCCCTGCCACCAAAGTTTGTTCGTAGCTAGTTCCATCAAAAACATACCTCTTGACGCGATATCGGCAGGATTTTCTTCAGACTGAACGTGAAACCATTTGTGTCCAATATTATCTATGATAGTGACTACTCGATTTCTCACGAAGGTTTGCCATCTTGCAGGATCGCCACGAAGCCAAGATAAAACGATCGTGGAGTCAGTCCATGCATAAACCTGCATGGTAGGTATGCGCAATGCTTCTTTTATTTGTTTCAGGAGTTTAGATAACAGGACTGCTCCACATAACTCGAGTCTAGGCAATGATATTGGCTTTATCGGAGCAACACGCGTTCTCGCTGCTATTAATCCTGTTTTATACTCTTGGTTTCCCAATTTCACTCTCAGATAAGCAACTGCACCATATCCCTTCATCGAGGCATCGCAGAAGCCGTGAATGGAGACATCAGGTAATGTATCTCTAGTGGTGTACAACCATCGATCTATTTGAACTTTGTCTAAATTTTCTAAGCTTTGTCTAATTTCTAGCCATTCTTCTCTGATTTCAGGTTCCAGTATTTCATCCCAGGTGACACCAACTAGCCACAACTTCTGTAGGAGAAGTTTTGCAGGAAATAGTGCAGGGGACAACCAACCAAGTGGATCGAAGAGGTGCTGAATTTCGGCAAGTATATTTCTCTTGGTCACAGTTTCGAACGGCAGAGGTAAGTACGTATTATACATTAACTTGTCGCTCTCTAAATTCCAGGTTAGACCTAGGGTTCTCACTGTACCTCCCACGTTCAACTCAACTCTTACATGTGAACTAATTTTCTTAGGATCAACCTCTTTCAAGAACTCAGCGCTGTTCGACGACCATTTTTGTAAGGTAAACCCACCTCTCTTTAGAATTGTAGTTACATTCCGAGCCACCTCTAAAGCTTCCGTCACTGTATCCTGACCAGACATTAAGTCGTCCATAAAAAAATCAGATTTAATTGTTTCAGCTGCTTGTGGATAAGCCTTGCCTTCATCTTCCGCTACCTGATGCAATGTCTTCACCGCAAGATATGGGGCCGAAGCAGTTCCGAAAGTCACCGTAAGCAGTCGATAATCTTTGATTAATGCCTTTGGATCATTTCGCCATAATATCCTCTGATAGTCAGCGTCTTCCTTAGTGACTCGTATTTGTCGGTACATCTTTTCGATGTCCGCTACAAACCCAATTCGCCTTAAGCGGAATCTTATTACCAAAGAGCGCATGTCTTCTTGTAGCTGAGGTCCGACTAAGAGCTCGTCATTTAATGATATGTGATTGGAGCCCTCCGACGAGGCATTAAATACTACGCGAACTTTCGTAGTCTCACTCTGCTCCTTAACTACCGCGTGATGAGGTAAGTATGCCGACGGGTTTTCAATCTCGGTTTCAGGTACCTCTTCCATGTGCTGCAAGGTAATATATTATTCCATAACTTGATTATATTCCGTTCTCAAAGCTGGGTTTCTTTCCAAACGTCTTTCTAATTGTTCGAGCCGTTTTTTAGCAATTTCTCTTGTGCTTCCCCCTACCACTTTAGGTAATTCTGTTTTAAATGGTAGTTTTACAACGTACCGTCCATTTTGGTCTCTTGTGTATGTATCTGCGTATAATTTCAGACATGTTTCTTCATCCTTTGTTAATTTTATCCCTTCGTTGCTATCTATTTCCCATAACTTGTACAGAATATCGTCAAAGTTTACCTGGTGATGCATTACCATGATTTCTTCTTCTGAAGTGCTGCCCTGTACCTCTCCGAAAAGAATCCATCCTAGGCTTGTTTCTTGAGCGCATGGTGAGCCTGGAGGACCTCGAATTAGGTTGTTTCTTAATATTTGAGCATACACTTCAACACCTAGTAATAAATCTATTCGCCCAGGTCGATTGTAACTTGGATCGGCCAGGGCTATGTTTGCTAATTGGGGCCAGGTGTGCATTAAATCAATAAACGACTTAGATGGTAGCTTTGAGGTCAAACGTGTGGGCATTACATATGCTTTTACGGAGAGTAAAAAACTTTCATCATACCTGGACAGAAGTTGAAAATGTACCACTTGATTTACTTCTGCTTGTGTTGTTCCCACTCCTGTTATAGTTCCTCTAGCTGTTTCTCTCTTGACTCGAAGAAGTTGTGTTGCTCGCTCACTAATAAAACTTGCTTGGGAGCCCTGGTCAATTAAGGCTCGTAACATCGTTGTTCTCCCGTAATCATCTCTTACCGGTACAAGTGCAGTCGCAAGCAAAGATGTCGACGATTTCTTTGTTGCCATATGTGACGATATAGTAACATTTGCATGTAGTTCTTCAGTGCCTTCGGTGATTGGACTTTCTTGTATTGTCTGATGAAGCATGGTATGGTGTCGACGATTACATGATTTACAGAACATTCGTAGACGACATCTTCGGGCAGAGTGCCCAGGAAGCAGACAATTAAAGCATAAATTCTTATCCTTTGCCAACTCAGTTCTCTCTTTGATATTTAGTTTTATAAACTCTTTGCAATGACAAAGTGTATGTGTTTCCTTACATATGATGCAGGTCTTCGGTGGAGCTGGTGCGGATACATGGAACGTTCTTTGTATTGTAGGTCTATTCTCTCTTGTAATTGCCATCGGTGTGATTAGTTCTAAAGTGCGAAATTTTGCCTCTAAAAAGTTCTTTAACTCTTGCCATGTAGGTAGTTTGTCGGCGTCGGAGCTGTAGGCGTAATCTTCCCAGGCTTTATGTGTGTCAACGTCAAGTCTTTGTACAACTAGATATATGATCATTGGATCCCAGGAATCTATACAGACTTGTAAGTTGCAAAGATTATTGAGGCATTCAGTGGTAGTGTCAACTAAACCCTTGATTTGATGTGCGGTTTGAGAAGTGATCTTCCTTTGTCCAAAAAGTCTTTTTAAAAGAGAGTTAATAATTAAACGTTTATTTCCATACCGCTTTTTCAGAATCTCCCATGCTTGATCGTAGTTGCTTTCAGTTACATTGATGTGTTTCAGCAGGGCTTCAGCTTCTCCAGCGATGCTTGACTTCAAATAGTGTAGTTTCTGAACCTTCGTTAATGTAACATTGTTATGCACCAGCGATATGAACAAGTCACTATATGTTGGCCATTCTTCATACTGACCGGTCAATTTTGGAAGCGAGATATTGGGCAATTTTACTTGTGGGATTATCATTTCCTCAGACAAATGAGATTCTCTAGTCTGAGAAAAGGTCATCAACATATCCTTCAAGTCACTGGTTAAACATAAATATAAGTTTTCAATCAGAAAATAATCTTCATTTACGAAATATGGTATATTCATGTGTGTTTCTTTGGGTGTGACCTTCACAAGTGTCTGGTGGTATGACTTGAATGCTTGCCAATCTTCTTCAATGGATTTTAGTCGTAATTCTATGTATCCTTTAGTCAACCGCTGCTTCGAGCATTTCTTTAAATTAATCTGAGTCTTCCGGAGAATACTTGCTTTCTCTTCCAATAATCGTAACAGTTCTTCACATGTGAAACTCATTTTGTTTAATTATATTTGTTCCGATTATATTCCAAAGAAAATAAATATTTGTTAGTTCTCTGATGTGTTCTCCCCTTTATTATGCACTTGTGCTCAGGAATGCGGTTATCTATTGTTCACGCGCCGGCCAGGTGTTCCTCAGGTAAAAATTAACTATCCGGCTCGATGTCGACCATATGTTGTATGTAATAAGGTTCAGAATTGTTTGGACTGTATAGTAAAATTAAGACTTCTTTTTCTATTGATGGTTTATTGCGAACTGAACTTGCATTTCAAATTAACATATTTATATTGAAACATTGTATTCGTACGAGTACCTACATGCACAACAATTGGAGTTAAAAATATGTATGTTATTCTTTATGTCAATATTTGTATGCTTTTTGTCATTGTCAAAATAAGTTTGTGATGTCGAATTAATAAAGTAGTCGTTAAATAATTCGCAAATGTCTGAGGTGTATGTGTATTTTTTATCATTTAAATTTATTTCGTTTATGTCATGTATATGTTTTTCTTTGTTTTTATTGATATTCCAAGCTGCTTTGCACTTATTTTTAGAATTATCCATAAATTGTTTGTTATTCATCTGCTGTGATTTTTCGATACATTGTTTTAATATTTTAGAATAAGTTGAGTACTGTTTTGTTTGTGTTTTTATTACTTGCATCCTTTTGATAGCTATAATAGAGTATCCTTTTTTTATGCAACATTTTTTTTAAGCCTTTAGTGATCCATCGATGATGATGCGTATTATAGGAAAGCATAATGTAAAGAGGAGCGTCAATATATCGTGGAATAATTTGAATGATTTATTGCAATCGTTTTCATTGATAACTTCACTAAACGATAAGGAAGCCACATGCTTACAAAACTTTTGTACGTTTTCTTTGCAGAAGTCTCTTTTTCGTTCAAACCAATATTTTTTTCTGTTCAAAAAAGCTTTATTCTGTTGCAATTCGGGAATATAGAGAGTTGCTGTTTGACCGGTGTCATGATCGGACAGTCCTAGTTGATGTACTTTACAATTTATATTTTCTACAGACAAATTGGAGGCTATCTGATCTATACCCGCGTTTTTTCTGGTGGGTATTTTTAAGTGTGGCTTAATATTGTGGTTGCTCAGAATAGAGATCAGTTTTCTTGATTGCGTGTTATTATTTAAAATGTCAATATTCCAGTCACCACATAGAATAATGTGTTTTTTAGTGTTGCAAGTGATTTTTTTAAGAAGTGTTGTAAGTTTATCAAGGAAAATATTAATATTGGAATTAGGTGTTCGATATGTGCATAGTATGTAAACATTTAGATTAATTATTTCTATACCACAGCATTCAAAAATGTAATCGCAAGCCAATTGCGTGGTTATTTGTATTGGTTTACAATCAAGATTATTTTTGAGAAGAATGCAAGAACCTCCGCGTCTTTGGTGCTTTCTTGAATAACATGTAGCCAACCTATAATTTTGTATATTTAAATTTTGTTCTGATCCGCATTTTAAAAATGTTTCCGTAAGACAAATTATATGCAATTCTCCCAATTCTTTTTAAGATTATTCATAGCTAATATGAATGGATCGGTTTTATTCAAAATTCCTGCAATATTTTGGTGGAATATCATAAACTTATTTATTTCAATTTGTTGCCGTATTATTTTCTTTTGTTTATAAAACTATCTTCAGGTATTGTCTTATTATTATTGACGAAAAAAATTTATTTGGATTTTCATTATTTTGTAAGTATGGATTTTTTTTTGAATGGTATATTATTTTTATCAGTGTCAGTTTTCGACTGTTTATGCATTTGGAAAAAGTAGGGAATGGTTCCTTTATTATGCTTATTGATCACTTTGGTTGGTTCATATTGACGACACTGACTGTGTGTTGAAATGACATGCTCTGCAAGCCTACTCTTATAATCTGACAATTCTGTAGAAATCTGTGACATTCGATTACATAAATTATTTAGAATTACTTTAAAGCCTTGGTTAGTTATCGTGCCGTAGTACTTCGAAAACATATAAAAAGAACATTTCAGAGGTCTATTTGAATCGAAAACATAGTAATATCGGTAATCCTGAATGTCGCTATGTACTAGGTTATTGAAAGTTTCGATACGTGTGTTATATATAGTTGCACGATATGAATATTTATAGGTAGGTAAACATAGAATTATATTAGTATGTTGTATCGTTAACAGCTTTTTTTCAGTTCCTGTGCTAGAGCTATATAATTATTTGACATAATAAAATCAGATTCCCCTATAAATATCACACAATAGTCACTCAGAGTAAAGTCTATAAGTTTATGTTCAAGACCGTTAATTAGCTGTGTTGTGCCGCCTCCTGGCATGCGATAATGACACATGTCATATTCCCTAAAGCGGTTTCTTAATGCTGTTGCGATTTCTTTGCGATCGATGCTGCTGATGATGTGCAGGTTAGATGGTTTGAACCTGTTTTCTTTTGTGACTATAGATTTTTTTTGGTCTGTAGGCACCTTCGAGGTATAGGAGTCTTATTGTTTTCATTTTTCCTCGCTATTGGCGTTTCATTTAAATTAAGGCTTCGGCATGAAGTCGATAATGCCTTGTCTTTGAGGATCCCAAAAGGCGTCGATATGCACGGACCCCTCTTTTTCGCACTTGAACTTACATTATCTATGCTTATGCTCTTGTGTAAATTAATTATTTGATCTTGTGATTTAATTTTATTTGTTAATTGTCTATTACTCATGTTTAAATTTTCTATCTCATTATTAGCTATATTTAATTCAAATTGTAATGTCTTTATTTCCTTTTTCAAATCTTCTAGAATTGTTGTATCTGTAGTAGTGACATCTGGTAGACTATGAGAGAATTTATTGGAACCGATCGAATGGTTTTGTTGTGTTTCGTTTATTGATAAATATGATGCTGTCACGTCAGATAAAGAGCGATATTTCCGTCGATGCAATGTAATAAAGTCATTCTCGTTGTGCTCGCCCACTACGTCACCTTCGTCGGCTAAATACTCAAAAGAAGAATTCGTCGGGATATTTATTTGATGGGATGTTGTTACGTGGTTATATTTGCATTCATCACATTGGCTATTGATTTTATGTTTTTCTGCCATAAGATAACACAATTTTCTAGAAATACTTGTACAATCTAGGTGAAAATAGTTATGACACTTATTGCACAATATAAAATCCCGTTTGGTTATTTCAATTTTGCATTTATTGCATATATTCGTCTATCCATCTATAACTTCACGCCAAATCCCTTGCGGGGTAGGCAGAGAGAACCGAGCGCCACGTGACTCGATCCTTACATATCTCACTCGCTTCTTTAACATTCATTGCTCTTCTCATGCACGCACGCCGGTTTCTAGGGCTCCTGACATCACCTTCTGATAGAACATGACCAATTTGGTCATGGTAGGTAAGTCTTGGCCTTACCCGGCTCCTACATCCTTCCACTTTTGCATTGTATATTTGCTTCGTCATTCTTTCATCTTGCATTCTTTCTACATGCCCGAACCATCGGAGCATGCCTCTTCTTATTTTAACACCGACACTCTCTTTCAGACCAACTCTATTTCTAACATCATCATTGCGAATACGGTCTACAAGCCTTACGCCACAAATTTTGCGCAGCGCTCGCATTTCAACCGCGTTTATTCTACTTTCATGCTCTTTCTGCCATACCCAACTCTCACTTCCATAAGTTAGCGTTGGGACCAACACTGCATTGTGTATAGCGAGTTGTGCCGTCTGGCTCAGGATTTTACTGCCAAGAAGTTTTCCCAACGCTCCATTCACACTATTCCCAGCACTCACTCGTCTTTCCACATCTGCGGTGTACCTTCCATCCCTGCTGAAAACGCATCCAAGATATACAAACTCATCCACTTGTTCCAACACTTCATCATCAATCGTAATCCTTACATTAGTTCTGGATTTCACATCATTAGTTCACATCTGAGTCGGAGAGGCTTGCATTTGCAAGTCTTTCACTTACCAGATGCACATACATTCTCCTTACACTTTCATCTTGCAATTTTTCGCTCATTATCCTTTCATGGTCTCCGAAAGGGATACGCACTCGCCAGTGCCTCCACTTCCTAAAAAGGCCCACAAACCGGCTTACCACCAGGTAGTGGTCCGTCTCAAGAGTGGGGCCTCTAAAGGCTCTTGTATCCATTAGAACATTTCGGAGACGTCTATCTATTAAAATCAAATCAATCACACTTTTTTGATCATTCCTTCTCCATGTATACGTGTGAATATCCTTATGATGAAATAAAGTATTTGACACGAGGAGGCCTCGTTCCACACATAAATCTAATATTGACTTACCTGCTTCGTTCACTCTCTTATCTCCATACGGATCAAGAACAGCTTCATAGCTGTATCGCTTGGTCCCAACCCATCCATTCAAGTCTCCACACATAATCACTCTTTCATTCCCTTCAGCTAAGTCCAGAACATCCCTTACAGACTCCCAAAACTTCTCCAGTTCTTGAGCACACGCTGAGCTTACGGGAGCGTATGCTGCAACCAAAAATACTCGCGTGATGCCCAGTTTAATACGAACCCAGAGAAGTCTAGGCCCTACCAAACAGTAATCTCTTACACCAGTGGCTAAGCGAGAGGAGAGTACGACACCTACACCAGCACTGGCATGATCGTCCCGGTCTACCCCAGACCATAGGGCCATCATACCACCGGGCAGATCATCGTTGTCGCTCCCATTGCGCTTAGTCTCTGTCACACATAAAGCATCCAAACGTCTATCATTCATTACGTCTATCAGTTCATTCGTCTTATCATTCAATCCACCTCTCACATTCCACGTGCCTATGCAGCACTCGGCTCCCCTCGTCCCGCCGGAATTGGCGCTGCGTGGTGGGTGGCGGCCCCCACCGCCGCATGCAGCTATATTCGCACCGACGGGGGCGGATCGGTGCGCGTCGCCTACGGGGGACGCCCTAATCCGCACGTCGGTGCGCTCTTGGTCCAGAATTGCAATCGACTGATTGGCAGGGGTCGCGAACGAGCACGCTTCTGGCACATGACCCCCAAATATATTATAACTCATATATTCGTCATAGCGCCCTATGTGTTTTTGTATCAGAATTAATACTATCATTGATTCTGTTTCGTGCACAGCGTCCGGGTTAGTGTTGTGACCTTGTTGCTCACTGTTTTTGCACGCTTTCTCAATGCTTTAAAGCATAGTGAGTGATCATGTGCCAGTGGCGGGTGTTATTATATTTTTGTTTGCTTGAATTTCAAATTTTTGGATTATACAACGGCCAGCAAAAGAATGATTTTTTACAAAAAATATGTATTGTCTACTAACATTTGGAAAATAGTTGGTAATGCAACTCCTTGACGAATAATTAGAAACTGATTGATTATGAAATGATATCACTTTGTTGATTATATATTTTTTGAGCAGTAATCTAGCCACTTATTCTCACTAATAACATTGTTATTCGATCTTATTTGTTTAATAAAACACTGTAATCTCTTGTCTTCAAGAATGATTTTTCCAATGAAATGGTATTTACTTTAAATTAGAAGCTATAGCTATTTTTAATTATTTTTAACTAGCAGAAGCCCGGGGCTTCGCACGCATGAGATTTGGGCTTTTAGTAGCCTTTATTTCTCTGTAGACATGAAATTATTTCTGTTTAAAAAAAAAAAAACAAAGCTCAGGGTCGTAGATGCAACCATAGAGCGATTCAATTTTCGTACAGCGCCATCTATTGACCTTTACAGGAGGCAACGTATATCTATTTTATTTATATTACATAAAAAATGCGTAGTTATTTTATGTTACAGAAAATACGTATTCTATGAAAATAATAAAAATAAAATTGCAAAGTCCCCCGAAGGGGAAGATATTTCCCCTTAATTTTAACAGTTTTTCATTTTTTACGCAGGAACCCTAAATATTTACGGGATAAAAAGTACCCTATATTCTGCTCTGAACAGTTATCTACCTACCAGTGAAAGTCCCGTTGAAATCGGTTCAGCCATTTCGAAGATTAGCCCGGCCAAACTAAACAGACAGACAGACAGACAAAAAGTTAAAAATGCGTATTTAGGCTTTGGTAACGTGAAAATAATAATATGAGCTTAAGATACTTAAGTTGCAAGAGTCGCGAGGAAGCTTTTTAAAAACTAAAACTTTTAATTTCAATTAGAACTTTAATGATCGAGAGCAGAATACAGACTGACTTAATATTAAATTAATTCTATCCTATTACAAAATGCTTTATTAGCTTGTTAGCAAAACACGACGGCCAGACATGCGTGGGCCGTACGTAGAATATGCACTATGCATTGATAAGGACGGTGCCTCTGGGCGATGCATCGTACATAACTCCTCCATCACCAGTTTCGAGATCATCCGTAGGATTATCTCGAATACTCCTTTTACATATTTTATGCCAAAGCTTATATTTATAACTTAACGCAAAAAGGGCTATAACCAAAATTATTAATATGTTTCCTATACTAACACTTTTCACAATTGTTTGAGAATTTTCACTAACACTGTCACTATTACTTCCAGCACTGCTTCTTTGCACTAAGTAGTTCAGGAACTTTATATCGGCGAGGTCAATCCCGTCGAGGCTAATGCTAGGGCCGGCAGACTAAAGCACATAAGTCACAAAAATGGTTTTTATTTTTATTTTTATTTTGCATAAGTCTTATTCATAGAACGATGCGTAACCTGGCTTAATAACATAAGTCAAACAGAAGTGTACGTCGCTTAAAAATTGGTTGTACTTTTTCACCTTCTTATTTTAAGGACTTACTAGGAACGTAACAAAACACATAAGTTGACTTATGTGAAAAAGAACCATGCCGGTGGTCGTCGGTAGTTGTGTTTATCGTCAGTGCGAGACTGACTTATGTTAAAAGGTGCACATTAGAATGTTGTGTCAATGGTCACTGTTATGAAGTGGGTACTTGGAAAATAACTTATTATATCAACAAAAGAGTAAGCTTTGTTTTTACGACTCAGCACTGGCATTTTGTTACCTTGTCTGGTCGAGTTTAGACGATTCATTTTATAGTGTATTTTAATTCACATTAATTAAGCAGAATGAAGACAGGACAAAATTTAGTGAATCTTGCATTGAAAAAAAGGACTAATAATGGTGAGTTATATTTATTTTTAAGGTTCAAATATTGTTGTGGTACCAAATCAAATTTGGTAAATACATCAGGTTTTTTTATCTTTTGAATGCAGAAAAGGATGAACAAACAGTACCTGAGTCGGAACCTCAACCATCTACATCTTTTCAACTAGACACTGTAAGCCAAGAACCTCAACCAACTGTATATTTATTAGTTTATTAGTGGACAAAAGCGGACATAACTTGTCCAGTGACGATTCCCGGGAAAGTTTTACTGGTGAGTGTTCCATAGAGCATACATTTGAACCCACAATTTTTATATTTATGACTTACTATGCTAGACTGTTAAATACTTGTGTTTTTTAGGGATACTTCAACATTCAGAATCAGAACCTCGACAGGGTACATCTTCAGTAGTGGACAATACTGTACAAGATTTTTCCAGTGATGATTCTGTGTTAGATCCGATTTATCAGCCACCTGCAAGTGATCAGAATGCAAGTTCAAGTGATGTTGAATCAGAGAGTCAATAAATACCTGCCAAAGCCAGTTTACGGTTACTAAAACGTGAAGAAAAACTCCGACGAAATCTTGGTAAATCTTATAAAACTCTAAAGGGCAAATCAATTCCAGAGAGAAAGATGTTAGAGCTGGGTACTTGCAGAATGCAATGTAACGAACGCTTTCCATTTAATGTCAGACAAGCTATATTTTCTGAATACTGGAGCCTAGGTTCACACTCAAAAAGAACAGCGTACATGGCATCACTGATGGAAATTGAAGATAAAGCTACAATGAGAATACGTACTTTAGATCCGGATAAACAGAAATTTAGAACCAAGACTTATAAGTATTCGCTAATAGTAAACGGGAAACGAGAGTCAATTTGTCGAAAATGTCTGTTAAAAGTTTTAAATGAAACTGATAACTTTATAAAGACCGTGGCTTTAAAAAAGCGGGCGTCAACTGCTGGAACACAAACTGACGATATGCGTGGAAAGAACTTCATTCCTAAAAATAAGATACCTGAATCCACTCGAGAAGCTATTAAACAGCACATTCTTTCATTCCCATCTTACGAAAGCCATTACCCCAGGAAAAGCACATCGAAAAGGTATTTGCCATCTCACTTTACCATACAAGAGATGTATAATTTATATTGTGACAACCGTGAGAACCCACCATCTATCAAAATTTACAGACAGGAGTTTCATAAGTTAAATTTAGCATTTAATAAACCCAGAGTAGACACATGCGTCACGTGTGACAAATTCAAAATGACTATTCAGTGTACTCAAGATGAGCATGCCAAAGCCACTGCAATTAGCGAACACGATCGACACAAGATGTTAGGAGATCAAGCGTATACCGAAAAGGCCTTAGACACTTCTTTGTGTAAAAACAACGATACTCTGGCTGTCTATACTTTCGACTTACAACAGTGCTTACCAACACCATCATTGACAGCGTCTGTTGTGTTCTACAAACGGCAATTGTGGACTTACAACTTAACTGTTCATAATAACAATACAGGTAAAGCAGTCTGCTACATTTGGTATGAAACTGTTGCAGCACGAGGTGCAAATCAAATAGCATCTTGCTTGATAATACATTTGAAGCTTTATGTACCTAATAATGTGAAACATGTTATATTTTACTCTGATACCTGTGCAGGTCAAAATCGAAATTCACACGTGAGTTCTATGTTTACTTGGGCTATACAAAATACTAACATTGAAAAAATTGACCACAAATTTATGGTCCCTGGGCATAGCCATTTAGAAGTAGACACTGACCATGGCATTATAGAAAAAAAAAGAAAAAACTAATTTACAGATTTACCATCCACATGATTGGATATAGTTAATTAAATCAAGCAGCTCTAAATTTGAGGTCTGCAAAATGAAATCTGAAGATTTTTTTGAATTTTCTACACTTTGAAAAGGACCTCTAGTCTTGAGAAATAAAGATTCGGAGGGCCAACAATTCAAATGGCTTGAAAAAAGGTGGCTACGGTATGAAAAAGATTTTGGCATGGTCTTATACAAAGATGTCTTAGATAGGGAGGTGACATTTAAAGTTTGAAATTTAAAACGTCGAAGTTGTCAAATACCTGAAACAATTCCGGTTTGTTCAGTGAGTCCATTTCCTATATCAGAAGAGAAAAAACAGGACCTGGTTTCTTTATTCCCACTAATACCAGAAGTATTTCACAACTTTTATGAAAACTTACCAACTCAAGCAAATGTCCGAAATACTGATCCAGACCTAGACCTAGACAACGATGAAGTCGAGTTTTGATATATCTGCCAAATTGTTTTTTTCAGTTAATACTCTTTTACACTTAAGTATATTTTTAGAAGTACATTTTTAACATAAGTCCAGTTAAGTTATTAAGTCCGTGATAAACTTGCTGCACCATAAAACATAAGTCTACATAAGTTATATAGTCAGTTACAAGTTAATTATGCCTTTTAACATAAGTCACACAAAACCTTAATTCAGTGTTAGTTAACGAGTAATATAGTTTAAGTTATATGGCCATGTGTAAGTACTATGATAATTTGTAACACAAAAAAATTTATTAAAAATACTACCTAAATTTTATGAAGTTTTTTTTAATTCCTGTAAAGTTGCCATATCTGACTTATGTGTTTTAATCTGCCGGCCCTAGTATGGTTTTCTTTGGTTTACATGTGTCATTTATCTTTGGTAGTTGGATCAAGGGTAACTTAGTGTCAAAAAGGCTTTTCTTTCCCCCGCCTACCCGCGCACCGGGCGGTACGTTTTTGATTAAGCTCCGTGTTAATAATTAAAAAGAAATATTAAACCTCAAGATTAGACGGTCAAACATATATTAATTATAAATCAATACACTAGTTGCATGACGTGATAATATATTTCTACAAACTGTATAGTTTTGTGAAGAAAATAACAAAAATAAAACAACAAATTTGTGTAGTGTGGTGGCAGTGAATAACAAGTGCACCGTCTGATAAACTGTGACTCAGCTGATGACCTCATATAAACGGCCCACAACAGACTTCGTGAAGAGGGCCTCAAGAAGACATACGAAATTTCGACCGCAAAGCACATGCATTGGTTGGCGCATTCTGTAGAGCTATACCCCTTGCACTAGCGGGTTAGGGTTCGAACCCAAGTGGGGTCGACACGTGAATTGTAATTTTGTCGCACTTTAATTAATTAATTTAACACAAAATTATAAAAACGCCTATCAACTATGTATACAGATAATGTGACAGTTCGTAAATATGATTTACAACCACGATCTACCTCACTGACTGATGACGATAGCGACAACACAAACTCATCTTTGCATGATGATACTATGCAAAGTCTACCTAACTTATCAGCAGAAGATTCCAGTTCAAATACGATGATTGAAAAATTAAGCAATGAACTTCTCATAGCAAACAACGAAATTGACAATTTAGTATTGGAAAATAAGTCATTGAAATCGGAATTAAACCAGTGTAATAAAATTTTAGCTAGATACAAAAGCTTAGGAGTTAAAGATTTTTGCAATACACCATCACCGAAAAGAAATAATGCCAAAAAAGCGAATGGAAGCTATCCAAATACGCCAATCTCAACCAAAAAGGGCAAATTCGCAAATTTGCAAAAATTAAATAAAACTAGTTCATCACAAATTAGCCCTGAAAAGTTACCGAAGCAGATAACACACTGTAAGAACAAAACAAAATGTGATTTTAACACTGACAAACAGAATATAACACCACAAGTTAATTATACAAAAAATAAAATTACCATTATAAGCTGCAATAACAATAAAAAAATAAGTATATTAAAGTCAGCGGAACATCATTTTAGTGAAAAATACCAACTTTGCCACTATTTACATCCCGGAGCAGGAGTAAAACGTCTATTTACGGACATTGAAAATAAGGTACGTGACCACACATTAAACGATCATTGCATAATTATGATAGGACAGACTGACTTCAGAACGACAGATAAATATTGTGACTTGGTGTTGAACATAAGAGAACAACTACAGAATATATCCCATACAAATATTATAGTATGCCTGCCTACATATAACTGTAACGAATTCTCAACCATGTTCAATTGGAGAGTAGAGACTTTCAATAATCTACTATATCTGGACAATCTGTCACACGAATACTGTTACTTATTGGACTCCAATAAAAATTTGAACTACGGATATGATATGTTTTTAAAAGAAAATGGCTTCATAAACCAACGGGGAATGAATACCATCATGAACGACATTAAGTATTTAATAATAGACATCAATGGGTTGCATCCTCAAAATAATAATACCAATTCTGAAGACGCAGAAGTGCTTAAATTAAATTTACACGACTTTAAGGAGTATAATTCTACTAAATTGACTGAAGAAACATATAATACAGAAAAAATTGGGATAGAAACAGGAAGTCTAGAAAAAACCGGTGACGATGGACAAAACTTATCACAAATTGAGACAGGTCAATCGGAGCTTTTGAAATTAGATCAAGCACACAAGCAAGACAAGCTTTTTCGTTGACAAAAAAAATATTAGTTTAAACATCTTCCATCAAAATGTATGCGGATTGACCAACAAGAAACAGGAATTAGAGTTATATCTTGAACAACAGGATTTTAAAGTACACTATTTATGCATAAGCGAACACTTTTTAAATCAGACCGCAGCACCATTATTAAGTATAGAAGGATACAAGCTGGGTTCCTACAACACTAGAGTAAGCAAAAAACGAGGCGGAACCTTAATTTTTGGTGTAAATGATAGGAATACTGAGGATCTCGCTATATGTCATAAACTTTATAAGTCTGAAAGTTTCGAAATTTGTGGTTTGCGTGATATAGATACAAACCTTAATATTTTTTGTTTATATAGGAATCCGATAGATAAAAATCTTGATACTTTTTTTTGTAGTTTGGAAAAATTATTGGAATATTGTTTTGACAAGAAATGTGTTATTTGTGGCGATTTCAATATCAATGTATTGAGTGATGATGTTAAGTGTAGAGATTTCTTATCTCTCCTAAATAGTTACAACTTCAGGCATCTTGTTGAAATGTCAACTTTTAAACGAAACAATCTCGAATCATGCATAGACAATATTTTGACGAATCTTCCAGATGAGACTATTCTAGATAGGATTGTAGATCACAACGGTTTAGATGATGGTCATGCTGGTCTCTTTTGTAAGTTCAGGCTATATCAAGCTAAAAACAATATAAAATATTACTATATGGCAGAACGAAGAATTTTCAATAATAAAAACAATAACAAATTTAAGCAAAAATTACTGATACAACCCTGGAATTATATGGGGATAAACAGTTTTTTAAGTACCTTTAAAATTATATTTGATACCTGTTTTAAAAAACAAAATATCAGGGTTCCGACTGGGGCTAATTCAAAGCTCAAGTGGGTGTCTCCTGGTATAAAAATTTCAAGTAGAATGAAAAGATTTCTCTGTACATTGAATTCGGAAAACTGTCATGAATCTCTATTGGTGTACAAGCACACATATATCAAAATTTATAAAAAAGTCTTGAGAAACGCGAGAAAGATTGCCGTTAGTCGAGAAATTGATAATGCTAAGGATTCTACGAAAGCTTTATGGAAAATAGTAAATAAAAGTATAAATAAACAAGGCATGACTTTTAAAGATAAAATACAGTTAAAAATCGAAAACAAAATAACACACGACGTACAAGAAGTAGTGGACATTTTCTCGGAAAGCTTTAAGATTGAAAACATTTTTCGAGCTAACAATAATGACGCTGCAACCAAGATGTTGACTGACAATTCAGAAAGAGTAAACGATAGTATGACTTGGAGTGCTGTTACGCCCCATGAAATCATTAATATAGTTAGCAATATGAAATCTAAAAGATCTTGCGGTTATGATGATATACCTATAAGGATAATTAAAGATAACATAAAATTGTTAGCAGAACCATTAAGTAATTTTTTTAACGATTGTTTTAATAGGGGGATTTTTCCCGACCAGCTGAAAATTGCTAAAGTAATACCAGTTTATAAAAGTAAGTCAAAAAATGATCCGAAAAATTATAGGCCCATTTCTTTACTCCCGATTCTTTCAAAAATATTTGAAAAGCTTATAAAGATACGATTATTATGTCACTTAACCCCTCGAGCGTGGCGGCCCGGGCGACTTAAAGTGCCTATAGTGTGGCCAAGCATTCTCTCGCGTTAACTAATGCGCGACCGCGGTTAGAAAAAGTGAAATTTCTCGAGTAATTGATAATTATATTTTATGAAATATACATCGTTGGAAAGCTGATATTCCAATACTACTAATATAAAAAGAACTCGTAGATAAAATACCTTTATCATTCCTTAGATGTACGATATATCGAGACATTTAGCTTATAAGTCACGACGCCGCGAACATTTTTACTTCATACACTGCATTCCAATTCACTTTGTACTTTTCGGGAGATATATTCAATTGAACACTCTTTTATAACCACGTGAAACTATTCAAATGTCTAATGTATTTATTATAAAAATGAAAACAAGCACATTCTAGTGGGGGAGTTTAGGTGACTTCAGTCCACTTCAGTCCATTGATATGAACAGATATTTATTACACGAAATTAATGAACAATCGCTAAAAAGTAATTTTAGAAATAGATTCCTGGATAAATTTGCCACAAGATAATATTTATTACACTCCTAATAATAATTAAACATAAACACATTTTACAAATAAATTTCGTACGACGGACATGTCGAAAATGCCGGCTTCACTATTTTTGAATGTTTTTTCACGAATAATATCCCGTTATTCACTAAAAGTAATAGAATAACTTGAAAGAACACAAAATTTCCAAAAGATTGAAGCTTATTACATGTAAAAAGCACTGACTGTTTATTTATAACAAACATTTTTATCGGAATCCATTACACACACAGCAATATCAAAATGGCGCGAAACGGAAAAATGTACCGACTCACTCTGATTTCATTTTTATACTGGTCTTCGGAGCAACAGGTTGGGCAAAACCGACCTTATTATAAACTGAAATAACCATAGACATGGTACAAACATTTACAAGCTAGCCAAACGAATAATACGGAAGAACCAATGAAATAAAAGTGGACCTAACCGTTACGCACGAATACGGGACCAGTACACTACAGCCACTTTTACCTCATGATCGAATACGGGCCAAACACGCTCGAGGGGTTAAGAAGTAATAATATCCTGAGTGATAAACAATTTGGATATCAGAAAGGAATAGGAACTAGAGATGCTATAGACATGTTAGTAGATGAAGTAACCACTAAATTAAATGATAAAAAAAAGGTTGCGGGTTTATTCCTAGATCTCAGTTCGGCTTTTGATGCTGTAAATCATGACATTCTATTACAGAAACTAGAACATTATGGAATTCGTGAAAAAGCATTACAACTCTTTAAATCATATTTGAAGAATAGGCGACAATTTGTGGAAATCACGACGATTGAAAATGGATGCGAAAAGATATCAAAATCTAAAATAGAACACATAGAAAAATAGAATAGTAAAATAGAACACATCGAAAGAAGTAATAACCCTGGAGAAAATTGTTTTCAAACAAGAGAGAGAACATAAAGCGTTTAAATTTTTTGTATTAGAATCCAAGGTATCAATGTTCATGGATAATAATCTGTGGCCACAGGGCGTAATATTTAGGCGCTTTGTTAACTTCCGAGTGAAGACCACGAACAGTGGGAATACTGTATCGGCTACAAGTACTAACTAATTATGGCAGAGGAGAACCTGTATAGCTTTGTCAGTTATAACTGCAAAAATGTGAAGCGCTCAGTAGACGATATACGGCTGCTCTGTCGTAGCTCACACATAATAGCCCTACAAGAACATTGGCTACTGCCGGATGATATTGACTTAAGATGTATAGATGATGATTTTGCATACACTGGTGTCTCACCGATTGATACCTCGAACGGAATGATTTCTGGCCGTGTATACGGAGGCGTTGCGTTATTATGGAACAAGAAAATCTTTCAAAATGTGTCTGTAGTGAAATGTAACAATACACGAATGTGCGCGATCAAAATAGTGGAAGGTCAAAGGTCGTTCTTAGTGTTTAGTGTGTATATGCCTACCGACCAGTCAGTAAACTTAGCCGAATTTACTCATTGTCTGGGATCATTGAGTGCTATTTATTATCAGCAGTGAAGGTACTGAATGTGTTTACATGCTTGGTGACTATAATGCCCACCCTGGTAAGCAATTTTATTATGAACTGTCAAACTTTTGTAGTGATTTAGAATGGAAATGTGCAGATATAGACAAATTAGGGTTATCTTCGAATACATATAGTTTTATGAGTGATGCTAATGGGTGTATGAGTTGGTTAGACCATTGTGTTGTTACGAAGGCAGCCTATCAAACTGTTGTAAACGCACATATTGTATACGGCCCTGTATGGTCTGACCACTTACCTCTCATTATACAATGTAATATAAATATTATTGGTCCTAAAATTTTGCAAGACTATTTGAATTTAGAGTGCAATAAAGTACGATGGGGTGAGAGAAACCCTGAACAAATTAAATTGTATAATAAATTATGTAATGATCAATTAATTAAAATAGATTTTCCGACTGAATTTAGTAAATGTAGTGATAATCAATGTAATGACATAAATCATAAATATATAATTGACAAAATGTATCGAAGTATTATAGATGCTTTATGCATGGCAGCGTCTGAGAGTCATTCGATTAGTCAACCTAAAAAGAAACAGCGCGTAATGGGGTGGAATAAACATGTCCGGGAAGTGCATAGGGTGGCTAGGTCCAAATATGAACTGTGGTTGTTATGTGGTAAGCCGAGAAGAGGTCCTGCTTGGGAGGAGATGCGGGAGAGTCGTAATATCTTTAAATCACGCTTGAAATGGTGCCAGAATAACTGCGAACAAATAAAGATGGACATTCTTGCATCTCAGCATTCTAAGAGGGACTTCAGTAGTTTTTGGAAAACAACGAATAAGTTGAAGAGTAAGCAGAGTGTACCAGTATGTGTGAGTGGTTTAAATGAGGCAACATCTATTGCAAATATGTTTAAGGACCACTTCACTGTGAAGTCACCAATGGGGCCACCACAGTCCACTAGTGAGGACAGGTCACATGGCCAGGAGATACATACCCGGTTTACGGCGAAGGATGTTAAAAAAGTTGTCATATCTATGTCGCGAGGGAGGTCTCCTGGTCATGATTTTCTTAGTATTGAACACCTAAAGTATGCTGGAAATCACCTACCAAGAGTACTTGCCATGTTTTATTCTCTGTGTATAACGCACTCTCACTTACCAGTTGATATGATGAGAACTGTGGTGGTGCCAGTGGTGAAAAATAAAACTGGAGACTTAAATGATAAGCATAACTACAGACCAATATCACTGGCTACTGTAACAGCTAAGGTGCTTGATAGTTTGCTGAACACTCAACTTGATAAGTACCTAAATATTCATGATAATCAATTTGGGTTTAAATCTGGATTATCTACAGAGTCAGCTATTCTGTGTTTAAAGCAAACTGTCAGGTACTACACGAATAGAAGCACACCTATTTATGCTTGTTTTCTCGACCTCTCGAGGGCGTTTGATCTGGTCTGTTATGATATTTTATGGCAAAAACTAAATGACATTTCCATGCCTGGAGAACTGGTACAAATCATCAAGTACTGGTATTTGAATCAGATCAACGTGGTTCGGTGGTCGAGTGCTCTGTCGGATCCGTACAGATTGGAGTGCGGGGTGAGGCAAGGGGGGTTGACCTCGCCAGGGCTCTTTAACCTGTACGTAAATACCCTGATAGAGGAGCTTAGCAGCACACGTGTCGGTTGCCACATTGACGGTGCCTGTGTTAATAATATCAGCTACGCAGATGACATGGTGCTGCTGAGCGCCTCTGTTTGCGGCCTATCTAGGTTACTAGGAACATGTGAGCGATACGCTCTAAGTCATGGTTTGCTCTACAATGTGAATAAAAGTGAATGTATGGTCTTTCGGGCCAGGGGTCGCAAATGTCCAGATAGTGTCCCACCTATTAGACTAAACGGGACAGAACTTAAAAGAGTTGAAAAGTTTAAATACCTTGGACACGTGGTGACCACTGACTTGAAGGACGATGCTGACATTGAGAGGGAACGAAGGGCGCTGTCTGTAAGAGCAAATATGATTGCACGCAGGTTTGCAAGGTGTTCGAGGGACGTCAAAATTACTTTATTTAGAGCATTTTGTACGTCCTTCTACACTGGCGCTCTGTGGGTGTCATATACTCAAAAACAGTACAACGCCCTTCGAATTCAGTATAATAATGCGTTTAGGGTGCTGATGGGGTTGCCTCGGCACTGCAGTGCGTCTGGGATGTTTGCTGAGTGGAGGGTTGATTGTTTCTTCACAACCATCAGGAAACGGTGTGCGTCCCTGATGCGCAGGCTCAGGGCTAGCCCCAACACCATCCTAAATGCATTTGCAAACAGGTTTGATTGTCAGTACATGAACCATTGTTGTATGGTACATGTACGGACAAACAAACAAACAACTATCTGCAATCAAAATTATTAACTTTGAATTTTAATAATATAATACAAAAAAAAAATTTAATCATAGGTTATAATTTAATGATAATTTTGAATATTTATTTAACTTTAAATTTATTTATTTTTTATTAGAAATTTTATAAAACTGTATAATGTAACTATTATGGCTATAACTGCTGAAATAAATGAATTTGATTTGATTTGATTTGATAGCAAGGGGCGTACCCCAAGGGTCGATTTTAGGGCCGATATTATTTATCATTTTCACTAACGATCTCATTAATTATATTAAGAAAGTAATACCTGACATTGAACTTATAAACTTTGCTGACGATACAAATGCTATAATATATGACAGTGACATAAATAAATTAAATATTAAAACGAATGCTGCGATAAAAGCCTTTTATATATGGTTTTCCACAAATAATTTAAAGTTAAATTGTAATAAAACTAAAATAATTTTATTTAAATTGACAACTAAAAATAAGATGACATTAGATATAAAATTAAATGGTGACCACATAGAAACAACAAATAATGTAAAATTTTTGGGTATTTTTATTGATGAAAATTTAAACTGGAAAGGTGAAATCTCAGCAATTGAAAGCAGTTTATCCTCAGCATGTTTTGCGATAAGGAGTCTTCGACATGATATAAGCGTAGATCGGCTTAAAGTAGTTTATTATGCACTAGTCGAGTCTAAATTACGTTATAGTATAAAATGCTGGGGAAACAGCTATAAATACAATGTGAACAGAGCATTCGGAATTCAAAAAAGAGCAATACGTGTAATGGTAGGAATACCACCTTGGGAATCGTGCAGACCATATTTCCTTAAACTTGGAATTCTTACTGTTCCGAGTCTTTATCTACTCGTATTGCTCACGGATCTTAAAAAACAACTGCTTAAAACCGAAACAGAGGAAGACAGGTTATTGCGTGAAGGCACTAGGAGAAAAAATTTAAAAGTAAATATACAACCCTGCTTTGACGTAGTTTTGCATAGTGCGCGTTTCCAGAGTGTAAAAGCATACAACAGGTTGCCTGCTGAGTTAAAAGACATAAGAAGCATACATATATTTAAATTGAGATTGAAATTATGGCTGCTACAAAGAAATTTTTACGATTTGGAAGAATATTTTAATAATAATTACAATAATTTGACAATTTAATAGTTAATTAATTTTCTTTTCTGTTTGATTGTATTTTTGTTTATTGCTTTAATTATTGTTCCTTTTTAATTATTTATTGTATGTTCATGGATTTGTTAGCAATGTATTATGTTATATTATTACTATTATTATCCTAGTGACATTCAAACACAATTGTAAAATTGTTCATGAATAAAAATTGATTGATTGATTCCCTTCCGATATGTGGCTTTTCAGGAGCACTTCTCTAATTTTAATGAAACAATCGTTATCTATGGTCAGAAGGTAAGTACCACGGATAGTCTCTTGGGTTACTTCTTCGCCACAGTATTCGGTAAGTGATACTTCTTTATTTGTATATATTATCCAGCGATTTGGTTGTACAGGATCTATCTTAAGACTGTCAATGATGACGGGGATAGAGTGGCAACTCGATATGTTGGCTGCAAACTGCATTAATTCAGCAACACATGTATCTTCCGCCAAAGGAGAGATTTCACTCTCGTAGCACATGAATCGGTCTTCATCTATCTCAGAACATGCTTGAGAGAGTAGCTTTGTTTTCAATCCCTTCACAAGGATGTAAGGATATTTGGGAAGGATTAAGGAAGTCGTACCCATGTCATTATTAGATATTGGTAATGGTATTAATCTAAAATAGTTATAGATTTCGTTTCCTATTTATGGAATATGCATGATAAATTTTATCCGATTTTGTTTAATATGAGCTTTTATTTCCGTACAACGTTCCATTTTAACAATATTTTCCGGATTAGCAGGAAATACCAGCTTGTCAGTATTTTCAATTTCTTTTAATATTACTAAAAACTCGTCTGTATCAACTATAGCTTGATGCAACACCTTAATTTTACTAAAAGCAACTGCAGTCTCAATTTCATTTATTTGAATATAAAGTGTTTGAAAGTTGTGCAAAAATGTAGTATAAATATGGATAACTTTATTCATGCTTTGATCTAACTTCGTGTAATTTAGGAACATATTGATTTCCCGTAGTTCGTTTTCAATTTCTATAAAGTTGCTTCTGGTAGAATTTGCAATATCAGTAAAGGTGTTCACCATTTCGGTTACAATTGTCATTTTTTCGTTCAAAGCATCCTGTTTTGTTTTTATGCTACTTATTAACGTTTCATATCTTATAACGTCATCATTATCCAGATTGCCTGTTATCGTTTTTATTAACGATCCAAGTGGGTTAATTAAACCTCGTTTAATTTTTGTTGAAGGGATTAATTGCTTAAATTTTTCTATTGTTCTATTCATAATATAATCAGTTTGTATTTCGACATCAAGAAAATCTTTATCTAAATATTTAGTGTCAATACAGTTGTGAATGTCATTTTTAAGTGCTACATAACTATTCCTATTTAACTCAATTTCATTGTAAATTACTCTTAAATTTAATATCTTAACTATGGTCCATTTGTCATAACTGATGAAGGCTTGACCTTCCTTGACCGGCAATAGACCTTTTTTTTTTTTTTTGTGACGCGGGAAAAATGCGTTACGCACACCACCTGTGCCTGGGTGGCCTTCGATGGTAGTGTGGGACTCCCCGTCGGCTGTCCGACGGTATACCCACTAAACAACCCCGCGAAATGCCATCGGCCGCGTTGGTGTGGTGCCGCGGATCTGTTGGCAACAGGGCACCACTGCGACCGGCCAGCCCCTCAAAAGGGGCCGGACTTCTTCTCTCTAGGGGCCATCCCGGCAAATTGGGACAGTCCCTACGGCGGCGGGACCATTATGGTGCCAGGTTCGCATCCTGACCCCTAGTCCCACAGGTTAGGGAGGCAGCAGTAGGTGCGCGTAGCGCCTACGCCGCACTCCCGTCCGCCGTCTCCGGAGCGGGACAGCCCAGTGATCGTCCTCCCTGTCCCGCTCCGAGGCCTCCTTCTGGGACATGACTGTCTCACAGAAGGAGGCCATCGCCTGTCAGGCACTGTCACTCCCGAGCATGGAGCGGACCACGCTCAGGAACGAGAGGTCCGCGCTTCCTAGCGCGGACACCAGATCGTGGCGCTGCCGAGACCACCTGGGACACTGCTCCAGAGTGTGCTGGGCAGTGTCCTCGGCCGCGCCACAATCTTGGCAGCCCGGCTGCTCCTCCCGCCTCGCGACCCGGTGTAGGTACTCACCAAAGCACCCATGTCCAGTGAGCACCTGCACCATGCGGAAGGTGAGGGGTTTGCGCCGGCGGCGCATCCAGGCCTCCAGGACCGGGCGCAGCGCATCCGCAACGCAGACTCCGTACCGCGGCTGCGCCAGGTCCTCCCCCCACCTCCGCATCATTTCCGTATGCCCTCGCTGGCGATACCGCCCCACTTCCACCAACGTGGGGCGCTCGCCGAGACTCCTCCTTTCCGAGACAAACCCGTATACCTCGGCGAGCACCTCCGCCTCCAACTCGGCCTCGGTTTTACCCAAACGGACCCGAAGCCCAAGCCTCTCTATGCGGCTGACCACCAGTCCTACACTGACTTCGGCCAGCCGCGCCGCCTCCATGAAGGTCTTACCCCGGGACGTGAAGAGGGTGTCATCTGCATAGCAGATGCGACCTACCAAGCGGGCGCGCAGTGCACAGTTCGGTATGCATCAAGCGGGCGCGCAGCGCACGGTTCGGTATGTGGGCGCGACCGTCCTTGTGGAAACGACGGCCGCGAGACTACCCGACCCCTCGAGCATGTCCCACTCCCGTCGCACTCGGGAGCGGCTGATCGCTTGATATACAGTAGATGTTACTGCGCCGCGAAGTGCCTAGGTTTTTGCTTGGTAGGCCCCTCACAAACTATATTGTGAGGGACCAACTAAGCAAATAAAGAATACTAGCTAGATACCAAAACCGACGTCCTCGGGTGCCCACCCGGGGGAGGTATCTCGGGGACGCGACAAAAGCATAGTAGATAGACCGCGTTTTACGTTTTTGTTTTTGTTAAATTTTGTTGATCATGGCTATTGTTCTGTTTTTGCTGTTGTGCACGGTCTTGTTGTTGTTTTTGTTGTAATTGATGCTCATCCTATCACCATTCCTACTTAATCCCAAGTGTACTACTCCTTCTTTATTTTCCAGTTAAGGTACATGAATGTATATACCTACAGGTATATACATTCATATACCCAACATCCGCCTACAAGAGGCCGTAGCTCGCCTTATTGTTTTGTTTTTATTATTGTCCACACGCAAGAGCGATGTGTGCACGGGAGTGCCAATGGGGCAGGCCGGCACTGTACACATCTGGTGTCCGGGGGCCCCTAGCACTCTCTCATACACACAAAGCTGGGTTTTTGTTAAGTGTGCATTCAGGCGTGATTAACACTTGTATTCATCCGTCTGAATGCACACTATTTTGGCTCGTTAGGTCGGCTACCCTGTGTGACCGGGGTGCCAGTGGGAGCGTACTTGCTGTAAGGCGGTGCGCGCCCCGGGCGGCCCTACGGCCACAGGGCTACTCATCGGTAGGTGACTGCGTTCAGACGTGATTAATCTTAGGATTCATCCATCTGAATGCAGCCAAAAGTCAGTCCTGCGTATAACGTCGTGTCTTCCTTTTCTTACAATCTATTGATTGTCTCGCCCCGTTTATGTCTCCCTGTAAGTGTCGGCACACACGTGTGGTATGGCGCATCACCTATTTCTTGTTTTCTCCACTCCCAGTTTCGCGGGAATAAAACACCCGGCAGCGATAGCTATCGGAGACTGCCTGGGCAATGAGCGCATAGCTCGAGGCCCGTTCGCACCCGTCCCGCGGGTGCATGAAACCAGAAAGAAAGAAAAAAGAAATGATAAAAAGACTAAAGTAATTAAGTTCTCAACACCTAATGTAAGACAGGTGGCTACCAATGTACATGTTAATGGAACTAATTTAGCCCCTGTGGAGACAACTGTGTTCTTGGGTATAACAATTGACTCCAGACTACAATGGGGCCCACAAATTGAAAAATTATCAGGAAAACTAAGTTCTGCAGCCTATGCAGTGAAAACTATTAGACGGCTCACTGATATTGATACGGCTAGAAGAGTTAAGTTCCGCATACATTAGCCATTGGAGACGAACAAGATTATTCGATGTTATTAACGACTTATGAAGTTAATCAATCGTAGTTTAATTACTCCGCGAATGTACGAGTAACAGCTAGCAGTCGCCAACTTATATAGTTACTAGCTGCTGCCCGCGGCTCCGCCCGCGTGGAGTCAAATAACGTAGCGTATGTATTAATCCAGATCATAATCTATCTACGTGCCAAATTTCATTCAAATCCGTTCAGCCGTTGCGTGAAAGAAAACAAACATCCATACATACAAACTTTCGCATTTATGATATTAGTAGGATAAAACCCGTGATTTATACTTTTCAGACGACTTTATTATTAAATATACCGCGCCGCACTTAACCATCTATTATCTATCTATAACTTCACGCCAAATCCCTTGCGGGGTAGGCAGAGAGAACCGAGCGCCACGTGACTCGATCCTTACATATTTCACTCGCTTCTTTAACATTCATTGCTCTTCTCATGCACGCTCGACGGTTTCTAGGGCTCCTGACATCACCTTCTGATAGAACACGACCAATTTGGTCATGGTAGGTAAGTCTTGGCCTTCCCCGGCTCCTACATCATTCCACTTTTGCATTGTATATCTGCTTCGTCATTCTTTCATCTTGCATTCTTTCTACATGCCCGAACCATCGGAGCATGCCTCTTCTTATTTTAACACCGACGCTCTCTTTCAGACCAACTCTATTTCTAACATCATCATTGCGAATACGGTCTACAAGCCTTACGCCACAAATTTTGCGCAGCGCTGGCATTTCAACCGCGTTTATTCTACTTTCATGCTCTTTCTGCCATACCCAGCTCTCGCTTCCATAAATTAGCGTTTGGACCAACACTGCATTGTGTATAGCGAGTTGTGCCTTCTGGCTCAGGTTTTTACTGCCAAGAAGTTTTCCCAACGCTCCATTCACACTATTCCCAGCACTCACTCGTCTTTCCACATCTGCGGTGTACCTTCCATCCCTGCTGAAAGCGCTTCCAAGATATTTTAACTAATCTTAAACTTAACTATCTATTAATACTGCATTAATAGATGTTTTGTATTCGTTTGATCGAGTATTAAATAGGTAGGTACTGCTGTTGTTCGCGACAACTATGTAAATAAAGAAATAACCGTCGCGCGTATTATAGTAAGCACATTGTAACAGGTAATAGTTATAGTTGTTTCTTATAAGTTGTTTTATATACATGAATAGAATAGGTCGGGTAATTGGGGTCGGTACCAGAAGCGTGCACGTCGCGACCCTGCCAGTCCAACACTTGGACTGCAATTCTGGACCCAAAACGCACAGACGCGCGGATTAGGGCGTCCCCCGGAGGCGACGCGCACCGATCCGCCCCCGTCGGTGCGAAATCTAGGGCATGCGGCGGTGGGGGCCGCCACCCACCACGCAACGCCCATCCCGGCGGGTCGAGGGGAGCTGAGTGTCGTATAGGCACATGGAATGTGAGAGGTGGTCTAAATGATAAGATGAATGAGTTGATAGATATAATGAACGATGATGATGATGCCTAGATGCTTTGTGTGTGTCAGAGACCAAGCGAAAGGGAAGCGACACCGAAGATCTGCTCAGTGGCATGATGGCCCTGTGGTCCAGGGTGGACCAGGACGTTCATGCCAGCGCTGGCGTAGGTGTCGTGCTTTCATCTCGCTTGGCCGCTGGTGTGAAAGATTACGATTTAGTAGGTCCAAGACTTCTCTGGGTTAAGATAAAACTGGGGATTACGCGAGTGTTTTTAGTTGCAGCATATGCTCCTGTGAGCTCTGCTGATCCCCAGGAGCTCGAGAAGTTTTGGGAGACTGTAAGGGGTATTCTGGATTTGGCCGAAGCGAATGAACGGATAATTATGTGTGGTGATCTGAATGGATGGGTTGGGACCAAGCGAAGCAGTTATGAGGCTGTGCTTGGTCCATACGGAGATAAGAGAGTGAACGATGCTGGTAAGTTACTTTTAGACGTATGTATGGAACGAAACCTCCTTGTGTCGAACACGCTCTTCCATCACAAGGATATTTACATTTACACATGGAGACGGAATGAACAGAAAAGTGTGATTGATTTGATTTTGATAGATAGACGTCTCCGAAAGTCGTTAATGGATACAAGAGCCTTCAGAGGTCCCACTCTTGAAACGGACCACTATCTGGTGGTAAGCCGATTTGTGGGCCTTTTCAAGAAGTGGAGGCACTGGCGAGTGCGTATTCCTTTCGGAGACCATGAAAGAATAAGAAGTGAAAAATTGGAAGATGAAAGTGTGAGGAGTACGTATGTACGTCTAGTCAGTGAAAGACTTGCGAACGCGAGTCTTTCCGACTCAGATGTAGACGAATGTTGGAAAGTTCTGAAAGAAAGTATGGTGGACAGTGCGAAAGAAGCACGTGGATGCGCAAAGAGACGTAGAACACTAAGAGGAGATGCCTGGTGGGATGCGGAGGTTCAATCCTCCGTGGAAAAAAAGAGGAAAGCGTGGCTGGATTACGTATCATCTTTGCACCAGAGTGATGGTATGAAAGAAATGAAGAAAGAAATATACCGTCGATGCAAGAATGACTCCAAAGCTTTAGTGAAAGAGAAGCGTGAAAGACTACATATGATTGATGAAGAGAAGCTGACGAAGAACTTCGAGGCAAATACCAAACTCTTCTGGAGAGAGGTAAAGAAGTCTCGAAGTGGTTCGTCAGCATCCAGAATGGACAAGATAAGATGTAAAGCTGGTGGCATTCTTGCTAACACTCAGGAAGTGTTAGAACGGTGGAGTGGTGATAACAATATTTAAGATGAGTGTAATGAGCAGATAAGTGACAGGACAACAATGTACGTACATATAGCAATACCAAATACACACATGCAAACATACATATACATCCACATATACATAATATACATATACATACACACATACATATTCTACCATAGTTAGATAGACAGATAGTGAGATTTTACACTGTTTTTGAAGGACATTAAAGATTGTGCACAGCGAATGGAGAGTGGTAATGCATTCCACAGTTGCACAGCCCGTACCGAGAACGATTTAGAGTAGTATTGCGAAGAGTGAGATGGCGTAATCAGACGAAGGAAAAGAGTACTACGTGTACTGCGATCACAACGATCCCGTACCTCACTGAGATATATGAAACGTTCTTTCAAGTAACTGGGAGAAGTAGGATTGAAAAGGATAGAATAAAGAAGAGAGAGTACGTGCAAGTTGCGACGTAACCTGATAGGGAGCCACTTGAGCTGTGAGCGAAATTCGGAAACATGATCATATTTGCGAAGCCCAAATATGAATCTTATACAAAGATTTTGAAGGCGCTCAAGTTTGTTTAATTGGTCTTCAGTGAGGTTAAGGTAGCAAGAGTCGGCATAGTCAAGAATGGGAAGGAGCAAGGACTGTGCAAGTGAAATTTTGGTGCTAATAGGGAGAAAATTACGCAAACGACGAAGGGAGCCAGTTGCTGCAAACAACTTCCTGCTAACGTTGGCTATCTGCACCGACCAAGAAAAGGTTTTGTCAAAGTAAACGCCAAGGTTCTTCACACTCTCACTGTAATGGACATGAACACTATTAAATATTATTGGAGGCAGAGCCTCCCAATCGATGTTAGAGATAAAGCGCGAGCTACCTATAACAATGGCTTGTGTTTTTGTAGGATTGACTACAAGGCCGTTTGATCTACTCCATTCAGATATGCGTACGAGGTCTGCATTCACTTTCGCGATCGTATTAGGCAGATTCGTTACTGAGGCATGTGAATAAATCTGCAAATCGTCAGCATAAAGATGGCAGAAGGAGCGAATATTTGACGTTATGGAATTAATGAAAAGAGAAAATAAAATAGGAGATAATACGCCACCCTGAGGTACACCGGCAGTTGTAGGACACCACGAGGAAAATTTATCATCGAGGCGTACACGCTGCCAACGCCCATGCAGGTACGAATGAAACCAGTCAATTACTGTAGGAGATATGTTAAGAGAACGCAGTCGCTCCAAAAGTATATCAGAATCGACGGTGTTGAAAGCATTACTGAAGTCCAGTAGACATAAAACTGTTAGTTGAGACGAGTCCATAGCGAAGCGGATATCATCCGCGATTTTAACCAAAGCACCAGTCGTACTATGACCTGGTCGAAAACCGGATTGGAATGGATTGAGGATATAGTTTTTGGAAAGGAAGTCGGTAAGTTGTTTTTCAACAAGGCGTTCAAGTACTTTAGAAAGAAAAGGGAGAATTGAGATTGGACGGTAATCTGAGTAAGAAGAAGGATTCGATTTTTTGGGTAAGGGAATAATGTAAGCATTCTTCCAAGCAGAGGGGAAAACACCAGAAGTAATGGATTTGTTGAGGATCAGGGTGATTACAGGAAGGATAATGTCAAGGATAGGTAATATCATATGACGACTGATGTTATCGTCCCCCACCGCATTCGAAGCAACCGAAAGTACGTTCTTCTCAACATCACATTCAGTGAACTGACTAAAGAAAAAAGGAGAATAGTCTGGAGTTGGAAGTGATGAAATCTCGTTAAGAGTTTGGTCTTTAATATTGCAATCTAAAGTTGCTGACGAAGAGAATTGCTGATTAATCATTTCATTAATCAAATTCATCGATGTCAATATTATTAGGACAGTCAGCTCGATTTTTTCCAACTCCAAGTGACCTCAAAAATTTCCAGACCTTTGCTGGATCACCGTTTAGAACAGATTTATGGATGTGATGGCGTTGGGCATCCCTGCACATCCTATTGCAGACGTTGCGAGTACGTATATACTGATCACGATACCTGCCTGGGTCAGTTTTATATTTGGCCTTGACTCTGTTTTTCTTTTTAATTAGTTCTTTAATTTCGTCAGTCAGCCATGGAGCAGGAAGATGCTTAACTTTAACTGGACGAGTAGGGGCATGATGGTCATAAAGATCAGTAATTTTGTTATTAAATAATTCTGTTTGCCTATCTACAGTATCAGATGAACAGATTTCCGACCAATCAATCGCACGCGCATCATCACGCAGCAAATTCAAATCAATGGCACCCAAATTTCGCTGCAAGAGGGTTTTAACCCTAGCTTTCGGAGGACGAATTTTATAAGAAAGGAAAATAGAGGGTTGTTGTGTTCCTACGTGTGAGTTTGGTCACCAGTAAGCTCCCAAGGAGTTGTTGTGTAAGCAGCAGAGGAGGCATCGCGCGAGTGATAATTAATATATCGCAAGCGTTAATAGGCTACGGTACCCGCTTCACATCAGGTGGGCCGTATGCTTATATGCCTCCCGACGTAGAATAAAAAAAATATTTAACCATTTTTTTTCATCAAACCATCTAGATAATCTAAAATGGAAAGAAATAAATGATAAGTAATATTCTATTCGCTTCATTCTTTTCTAGAACGTCTAGTATTACTAGTATCTAATAATTGAAAATAAGGTAGGTAGGCGTATTACTTAATATAAAACAAAGTTAGGAATAAATTTAATTCACAATTCTGTGTTCATAACGTGATAGTTAAATTTTCCTCTACTTCCCCTAGCAACGGCTGCCACTAGACCCGCTTTAATATTGCTAAAAACTAAATACATTTACTATGTTTTTAATAAAAAAAAGACTGTAGTTACAAATGAAATGACACGTTTTCCTTGTCTTTAACAGTTGCCGTGTAATTTGTGGACCATCTAAAAACACAGGAAGGCATTTTTGCCAGAAATAACTTATTTACGTTTTTGGCGAAGTACGTATAGACGTGACGTGAGAGCGTGCCCAACTGAATGCGAGGTGGGCAATTACCTTACTTTCGTATTGCCATTCTAGAGCGTGTACAACGTATCTATGACTATAAAAACATCTTAGGTTATACCTATATAGAGTAAGACAGTTTAATAAACTCTTCTATTTCTTGTCTTGGCTTCGTCTATACACATATACACAGTGGTATCATTTGGTGACTTCTCCGACCAGCCTCGGACCCTCAACACTACTCAGCACAGGCACCATCATCATCAACACCTATTCTGTTATTACATGGCGACCCTGCCCTAAGAGCCGAAGACGACTTTTGATCTAAACCAGCTAGCCCCACAGTAGCGATCAGCAAGCGAGAGCTATTGCCGCCCCATAGTTCTACACGGTACAACACAGCATCGCGCCGCTCGACTCAGCCAGTCACAGCGTCACAATCAGCGCGCAGACCGCTATACATAGCTCTGCTAAGCGAAATACAACTAGCTCACATCTATAACCAGTACGCACGCAGCTAGTCACGGCACGTAGTCAGCTAGCCATAGCGTCAACAAGCACAACGTTGATAATACGAAGAGCGAAGACTACTTTTTCAAAGAAAGAAATGAAGATAATAGCTAAAAGTAAGAAGAAAGAAGCGTACGAGTCCCGGATGGTATCTAGGGTATAGCTCGGCCCAAATTCCAGTTCCCAGACCACCAAAATGACCAACACGCATCGGCGAGATGACCACTACACACGGATACACGAGACGACGAGGCGGATTTCAGCTTCACAGTATAAAAAAGTAATCTCGCTAATCAGTTCTAGTGTAAGTTTTTTAATCATGTAATCTGTCCGATATGTTTTTCTTATATTCCATAATTCATATTTAAGTACTTTTCTAAAGGGTTGTCGCTAAATAACTATATACATTTTTCTTACATTTTCTTATATTACATTCACAATTGCCTAGTGTCACTTAAAATAAACAATCAATTTAATTAAATATAGCATAACAATGACAATTATTCCGTGGCGCGTTGAATCATAATTAGGTCACGCATGCCAACATTTCGCAACTTACACCAGCGCGCATAAGGTGATGCGACGATTGAGGTATTATTATTATCATCGATGTATAAGGATGCGCCCTTCCAATACAAAATACTCTTTAGAAACGTACCCAGAGGCCCACCTTGGTTTAGTTTGCCACGTTTCTATTCCAGAAACCGCGGTTAATGAGGCCCGGAATGCACCAATCAGGAGTGACACGTGTAATTTGTTGATTTGGAACAATGAAGGAACGGAGTCGGTTTCAAAGGAATAAATAAATAATAAAAATTTAACAATTCTTTAAAAATATATCAAAATCTATATTTGTTATTTTGTAGTGTATTATTTATATACAATATTAGCTGGTCTTGAATTTATTATACAATTTATACATTAATGTAACGATTTCAATTACATATACAGAATAAAGTAATCTAAGTGACAATATGACCTTAGGTCCTGCGAGGCTTAAAATAATTTGTACTACTATGGATGCCTGTACTTATAGGTAATTATTTACATTACATATTTATCATCAATTTTGTAAGCTACGTACATGGGCTGTTCGGTTAGAAATATTTGACCATATGTAGGTACTTTCATATGTCTTGAATAATACTAACCACCTCGTAGAACAATGCAGTTGGCATTATTTTATGAGGAGATCCGTCGTCTCAAGTTCTCAAGTTGTGTGTTCGATGCCAGTGGTCGGCATATTGTAGCAACTGAGACAGGCCAATGCATACATACATCGCTCATCCGGAGCGACAGTGACACAACTGCAACAAAATGCGAAATTGACTTAATTATACCAAATTATTTCCATAATCATTTTGCGTAGACAGTGAAAACGCCACATTTGTAAATGCATAAATCGCACCCTGGAGGGCAGAAAGGCGTTGTTGAAGTATTCAATTTTGGCGCGCGGAGACCAAGTGACAACGGCGGAGATGTCAGTTGTGCGGGGAGCGCCATGAAGAGTGCAAATGTTACGGACCTACATCGCCTCTAAGGTAAATATGACAAATTATGTACCTAAATATCGGTGTTTTAACGACGTAATTGTATTTTAGGTCATTATTAACTTGAAATAAAACAGTTTTTGGGGATACAATGTCATATCATACAATTGCGTCGTTGTTGTACCAAATATTTTTGGAGTTTCGGTTATTTTTTTGATATAAGTGTAATTACGTCAATGTTGTTCTGGAATGCTGTTACACTTATGACAATAATGACTAATGGCATCAAGTTGAATATTAAATGAAACACACGATACCCGACTGAAAGGAACTATATATATATAGCTTTGTTTGGTTATTTTTGCTTGTTTTAAGTTTTAAGCCGTTAAGATGGGAAGCCGAGCAGGATTGATAGTCAAACTTTGTGTACAAGAATGTTCAAATCCTGACAGTATTGGGAACCAATTGCTTGCTTCAGAAACAGTTATTGCTACTAGGACAAAAGATAAATAAAACAATTACTGCATTTATAAGTTTTATTGTTGTTTATGTTATGTTTTCTTTTCCAAGTTCTCACGTTTTTTTACTTAATTTCAGAGATATTATCTGCAGAATCTAAATAAGTTAGCAATACTATCACAAATATTGACCATAAATCAGTTTCTTTAGATTAATTACATTTGCTGTTTTAAACTCCTGTTTAACAATATTGAAAGTTGCTTATCGTAGAGTAAAAGAAGGAAGACCAAAACTAGAAACCAAAATTATGTTTTCCATTTCACTGTGAATGGCGAAAGGAAGCGGACGTACAATTTTTTTTATAATTATATATTATTATTTATAGTACCTTGGCTATATCCGAGAGAACATTATGAACTGTTACTCAAGGAAAAATTGTTGTAGTGTAGGTGAGACTTCGGAGCGTTATCCTAACAGCAATATAATATTTTATTCTAATAATTGCTGCAGTCAGCAAAAGAACAGACACCTAATCAAAATTGCCATTATTGTTCCAAAAATTGTATGGAAATGATATAATTATGCTGTATAATGATTAATGACAAAGATGTCTGGAAATAATTCAGCACAGACTACCTGTTCTTAATAATCTTTAATTTTACCATTTGATAACATTATTGTACCAATATGCGTATGATTTTTTGTTTTTGTAATATCTAATTGACAATTTTAAAAGAGACCTATATTGGCAAGTTTCTTTCGGCATTTCTTCTTAGCCAATGGTCATTTCCGAAATGCTAGTAGATAAAAAAAAGGAAAAAAGTAAAAAGAGAATTAAATAAGATACATTAAGATTATATTTCAAAAACTGTAAGACGTGTCTAAGTGCCCGCGAGGGCCCAATGGCAAATAAAGAATTTTTATTTTATTTTATGTAATTCAGTCCAAATTTATATATTTATTTTATTTGATGACGTGCACACATATTACCTTACATACACAAGCTGTAGTCTCTTCGAACGAAACTTTTTAAATTTAAAACGAATTAATACATAATATGTACATGTTCCAATAATAGGGGTGTGTGGAGAGCCTTATCCCTTTTACATGTCGCTCATCCGGAGCGACAGCGACACAACTGCAAATTTGTAATTTTTACACTACGCCAGTTTAAAGATTTTTTCTTAACACTACTGATGATTTTTAATATTTCATACAACTTATAACTATTTCAGTATTTAATTATTGTAATTTGAACTTTTGCCTTAATAAAAAACACATTTTTTTTAATACCCAATTCACATCTTTGTAAAAAAAAAAACATTTTCATTTTAAGACCTACCAGTTGCGGCGTTGTTGCGCTAGAAAATGAAAATTCATTTAGTTATGACCTTTGTTGTGTTAGATGAATGAAACTAATTTTGATCAAACGAATCAATTTGTTTTATTTCGATAAAATAAAAATTACAGTGGTGACATAGTTATAGCTGACATGAGTGTGTATATTATTACGGTTTCATAAACTACAGTTACAGTGTAATTCTCCTAGGGCAGTCAAGATTTGCATTAAAGCCTACTTTTACCATGAATACACTTTAATAGAAACTATTCAATACTAAATTAATTAAAATAGGATACAACATAGTCTTTATTTTTCTTTCTAAATACCACAAGATTCCTTAAAGTCAGACTTATAGATAAACTTATTAAAAACAATTATAACAACTAAGTAATTAAAAATAATCTCAGTCATAGGGTTTATTATACCTAACCTAAGGAATGTTAGAACAACTTTTAAGTAGTTTAAGAGAGGTAGGGCGCGTCAAAGCAGCCCGTCTCGGGAAGTACCTCCACCTCACAGAAAACCGCAGCCAAATAACAACTACCTAGAGGGTTGTTGTTTTCCTGCGTGTGAGTGAGGTCACCAGCAAGCTCCCGAGGAGTTGCTGTGTAAGCAGCAGAGGAGGCATCACGCGAGTGATAATTAATATACCTATCGCAAGCGTTAATAGGCTACGGTACCCGCTTTACATTAGGTGGGCCGTATGCTTGTACGGCTCCCGACGTAGTATAAAAAAAAAGTATTTCAGTCTTATAGTTGTACGTTATTAATAATTACGTAAGTATAACTGACTTACAATTAGAAAATGAAAAGTCAGAAAGTATATCTAACATAATAAAAAAAAACTTCCAAGAAATGTGCACTCAACTTTCGTAAAACCCAGAATAGCACCGGGGAACAATATTTTGTTTTTAATTAAATTATTAATTGGAATTATTATTATCTGTGCGAGTTTTACGCTTAGGGATTATCTTTGATTTTACAGTAACTCATTCATCTTCTTCAGAATATTTTACATCGTAAGTCTTACTATTTTTAACAAATCGTACAACTTTTATTTCAAATAATTTTATTGGGTTACCTTGCAAATCTTTATTAGTATTAAGTGAAATATCCTCAAGTAGCCTTTTTAAATCATAGAAATCGTAATAGTTTAGCTCGTTAAATACAAAAGCATTTCCAGTTTTCTTGCTGTTTCGTATAAGTTGAACGAACTGGTAAGGTATATATATGGGAACAGACTTCTTTGCCCTTTTAATAGACTTTTCGATGAGCGAATGAGCGTTATTGCCTTCGTGTTGAGAATGGCCCCGAATTCAATATTTATGTGTTATTGATTTTACTGGAAGAATTTCAACAGCATAGTAGTACATGCCGAGCAGGAATCTGAAAAAAAAAAACTTCATTAAAGTAATTTATATCATTTCCATACAATTTTTGGAACAATAATGGCAATTTTGATTAGGTGTCTGTTCTTTTGCTGACTGCAGCAATTATTAGAATAAAATATTATATTGCTGTTAGGATAACGCTCCGAAGTCTCACCTACACTACAACAATTTTTCCTTGAGTAACAGTTCATAATGTTCTCTCGGATATAGCCAAGGTACTATAAATAATAATATATAATTATAAAAAAAATTGTACGTCCGCTTCCTTTCGCCATTCACAGTGAAATGGAAAACATAATTTTGGTTTCTAGTTTTGGTCTTCCTTCTTTTACTCTACGATAAGCAACTTTCAATATTGTTAAACAGGAGTTTAAAACAGCAAATGTAATTAATCTAAAGAAACTGATTTATGGTCAATATTTGTGATAGTATTGCTAACTTATTTAGATTCTGCAGATAATATCTCTGAAATTAAGTAAAAAAACGTGAGAACTTGGAAAAGAAAACATAACATAAACAACAATAAAACTTATAAATGCAGTAATTGTTTTATTTATCTTTTGTCCTAGTAGCAATGACTGTTTCTGAAGCAAGCAATTGGTTCCCAATACTGTCAGGATTTGAACATTCTTGTACACAAAGTTTGACTATCAATCCTGCTCGGCTTCCCATCTTAACGGCTTAAAACTTAAAACAAGCAAAAATAACCAAACAAAGCTATATATATATAGTTCCTTTCAGTCGGGTATCGTGTGTTTCATTTAATATTCAACTTCCCTCCCTCGTCCCTCTTGAATAGGGGGACAGTCCACACGTGCGTGCGGTGGAACGGAGGGTCGGTGGTGGATCTGTCCTTCGCCACCGCGTCCACCGCACGCCGAGTGGAGGGTTGGAGGGTGGAGACGGGGGTGGAGACACTCTCGGACCATCGTTATATCAGGTTCGAGGTGTCTCCAGCCCCCGGTAGTCCGACGATTTCGTCCCGGTGGCGGAGCCGGTTCCCGCGTTGGGCACTCACTAGGCTCGACCGGGAACTGGCAGAGGAGGCGGCCATAGTCGGCCGCTGGGGCCTCCCGCCAGTGAAGGATTTAAGGGCGGAGCAGGGGGCTGGCCGTCTCTGCGACGCCTTCACGGCGGTGTGCAGGGCGGCCATGTCCAATGTTGGGCTTCCGCCCCCAAGGCGGGCGGTCTACTGGTGGTCGGCGGAGATAGCCGACCTCCGGGGCGCCTGCGACGGGGCGCGTAGAGCGTACACCCGGAGCAGGCGTCGTCGCCCCCGGAACGAAGGAAGGGATGCCCATCTGCACGGCGTCTACGTGGAGAGCAGGAGAGCCCTGCAGAAGGCTATCAGTAGGGCCAAGGAGGGAGCGTGGCAGGAGCTGCTGTAGGGCCTGTATAGGGACCCGTGGGGCCGACCTTACAGAGGAGCGCGGAACAAGATCAGCGCTCAGTCGGCCCCACTGACGGAGACCCTCCAGCCAGCCCTGTTGAAGAGGATTTAGAGGAAACTTTTCCCCGACAGTCCACGGCGTTACGCTCCCCCGAGGATGTTCCGATCGTCGGACTCCAGAGGAGAGGAGGAGGACGCTCCGCCGCCCGTTACCGACCAGGAGATGGAGGCGGTCGTTGACCGCCTCCGAGGCAAGAAGAGGGCGCCGGTTCCGGACGGGGTGCACGGGAAGGTGATAGCGTTGGCTCTCGTGCACCTCAGAGACAGGTTCCGGTAGCTCCTCGACTGCTGCTTGCGGTCGGGGTACTGCCCGGACCCTTCAGGGTGGGCCGGCTCTGCCTTCTGCTGAAGGGAGACCGGCCCCCGGACTCGGGGTCGGCGGTTCGACCGGTTGTTCTGCTGAACGAGGCGGGGAAAGCCCTAGAAAGGGTTGCCGCTTCCCGCCTCGCTCAGCATTTGGAGGATGGCCCGGGACCGGGCCTCTCGGACGCCCAGTTCGGGTTCCGGGCCAGACGGTCGACCGTCGACGCCATTAGGTGCCTAAGGTCGGTGACGGAGCTCTGCGCTCGGAACAGGGCTCAGCTGCGCAGAGCGCAGCGGGTGATAGCGCAGAGGGCGATAAGGGGGTATCGGACGGTAGCGTGGACGGCCGCGACCGCCCTTGCTGGCGACCCGCCCTGGGATTTGGTGGCGGAGGTGCTCGCCGAGGTATACGACTTGGTCTCGGAAAGGAGGAGTCTCGGCGAGCACCCCACGTTGGAGGTGGTGGGAGGACCTGGCGCAGCGGCGCGCGCGGATGCGCTGCGCCCGGTCCTGGAGGCGTGGATGCACCGTACGCGCAAACCCCTCACCTTCCGCATGATGCAGGTGCTCACCGGGCATGGGTGCTTCGGTGAGTACCTGCACCGGCTCGCGAGGCGTGAGGAATAGCCGGGCTGCCATGACTGTGGCGCGCCCAATACACGCTGGAGCAGTGTCCCAGGTGGTCTCGGCAGCGCCATGATCTGGTGTCCGCGCTTGGAAGCGCGGACCTCTCGGTCCCGAGCGTGGTCCGCTCCATGCTCGGGAGTGACAGTGCCTGGCAGGCGATGGCCTCCTTCTGTGAGACGGTCATGTCTCAGAAGGAGGCCTCGGAGCGGGACAGGGAGGACGATCCCTTGGCTGTGCTGCTCCGGAGACGGCGGACGGGAGTGCGGCGTAGGCGCTACGCGCATCTACTGCCGCCTCCCTAACCTGTGGGACTAGGGGTCAAGATGGGAACCTGGCCCCATAATGGTCCCGCCGCCGGAGGGGCTGTCCCAATTTGCCGGGATGGCCCCTAGAGTGAAGAATTCCGGCGCCTTTTAAGGGGCTGGTCAGTCGCAGTGGTGCCCTGTTGCTGACAGATCCGGGGCACCACACCAACGCGGCCGATGGCATTTCGCGGGGTCATTTAGTGGGTATACCGTCGGACAGCCGCACTATCACCGGAGGCCACCCAGGCACCGGTGGTGTGCGTAACGCATTTTTCCCCGCGTCACAAAAAAAAGGTGTTTATTTGCACATCCACCAGTTTTCCGCTTTCCTTCAGGCGCAGAGCTGCACGCATTTGTTGGCACGGTTCTTGAAGCGATAATGATAGAAGCAGAACCAGTCTGGGCTCTTCGGCGTACGCCTGGACTGACTGGGTGCTCGGGAGTTAGAACAGGAACGGTGACCGTAACCCCTCTGCTGACTTCTGCTCGTCCGCTGCATATTTCCGATACGGGAACTCAGTTTAGCGATCTCGGCTAGAATTATCTCGTTTTCGCTCCTCTGGGATGGTGCTTTGGCTTCTACCTTGGATATATGTGGCTGGTGCAGTGTCTCCAGCACCTTATCCGCGGCGGCAGCCAACTTCTCCATGTCCTTCGTCTCGGTTATGGCGAGAACTGTGCGAACAGCTGCGGGCAGGTGGCTTTGCCACAGGATATGAATAGTGTCATCGGGTATCTTACCCGGGCTAAGTCTCGCAAGCGCCGGAGAAGCTGCGTGGGCTTCTGTTCGCCAAGCTCCATTTCGCCTGTGAGCTTCTGCACCTGGCGATTCTCCGACTACAGAAGAAGTCCGACTCTTCGTATATGTCCAACAAGCGTGCTTTTAAGGCTTCATACCTGTCTGTATCCGGTGGTTTGAGGAGTATGTCGGTCACCTGCTGTATCGGCTCCTTTCCTAGTTTGGATATGAGCACTTGAAATTTCGCCTCATCCCCGTACTTTTGTGGCGTTAAGACCGACTCAGCACGGATGAACCAAATTCTGGGTTTATCTGGCCAGAACTCTGGTATTCGTGAGTCCACTGAAAAAGCGGCGATGCTCATCTCCGGTTTCACGTCGCGGCTTGTTCCCGGAACGCGTGGCGCCGATGGCGGCAGCGACGCTTGCGAAATTTGCGGATTCGGTACTGAATTCATCGCGAAACACTGTCACTAATATAAGGTAATGCTTGTCCGAAAGTCCAGAAGGGGTCACCAGTGTAAGGCAGGTAGTGCTGGTTTGCACACTTCTTATGTGAGTGGCCAATGAAAGATGGTGCTGGTTTTACAACGCATTTAATAACGCGACCAGTTTACTGGCGCAACCGTGACACATCGCTGCGCGTTGACTACTGGTCTACATAAAGTAATTAGGTTACAACTGCATGGCAAGCAAATAGGTAATATATCCCCTACAATAGTTCCTGAACATTTTTGAAAAATAATATGTTGAATATATTGATACTCTATACAGACATAATTATGAGGTTAATAGAAATAATTTCAGTGATATTCAAAGCGGTGCGGAATTGGTTCAGGGGTAAGAGCCACTTTTTACAATCAAATTCATTATGTACTAATATGCAAGTACCACCCCGACGTTGCCAGTCGACAAAAGGTAGCTCCTCATTATACTCAGGACAAGGTGCTCGCTGACTTACCCATCCACATCTACACGTCTAAAAAACGCGGTCCAGTAGCAAAATCACGTCTGAAACGTACCCCTAAAAATAAAAAATTGTTACAGGACACTTCTGCTGTTGACAACATACCTAGTACGAGCTCAGGAGATTAAACTTGACAGCCTTAATGATGGACCCAGACTTCTGCCTTTTAAAATAGGACCGACACGAATAAAGACTCACTACCATACTTTTCTACATTACATAGAACTTGACAAAATAGAACTCGAAATCTTTAGACTCAGAACGCAGTTACAAGACTTTGAGAGAAGTTTACCGAACGATACGTTTGTACTGTACGAACTTCAAATAAACCATTTAACTAATAATGCGAATAAGATATTAGATCATTTAAAAAGCCTTAAGCCCACTAGGACAAAGAGAGGTTTCTTAGATGGTTTAGGGTCTATAATTAAAAGCATAACCGGTAATTTAGACCATCAGGATGCTGTGAGATATAACGATTAAAATATTAGAACATAACCAGAATAAAATAACTACGGAATTTAATAATCGCGCTAGCTTGAATAAAGAATGGATGTCTGAACATAACAGCATAATCAGTCAAATTGTCGATAATGAAAAGAAAATTAATACTACCTTAAAACTATTGTTAGATTCAAATGCATATGGTGATAGAAATCTTATAAAGTAAGGATAAGGTGATGGATCTAGAGTTAAGAAATTACTATAATATATTTTTTTTTTTTTTTTTTTATACCACTAAGGTGGCAATCAAGCCACAATATCAAAGGTGGCAACTCGGAGCAATCGTAACGAATATAGGCTCTGCCATAGGAAATCTAATACAACATTAATGCATAATAGTGTTTTCTGCATTAGCCCAGTTTTATACAATAAGCTTCCAAACAGCCTAAAAAGTTTACCGACAAAATTGTTTAAACTTCGATTGAAAAAGTTTTTGATAAATAAATGCTATTGCACGATTTCTGAATTTATTACGGAGAAAAAAATTGAAATATGAATTGATTATTTGTTGCATCATGAATATCTAAATTGCATTTTGAACTATTTAATTATAATTTTGGATTGACATTATTTACATTATTGCTGGCATACGGAATCATTGTATTATTAATTGTATTTTAATCTATTTATATTAATAGCTTAATAGCTAATAATTGCTTTGACATTAGTTACATTATTTTCTGACATAGATACTGAATTATTGATATGTTAATTACTGGTCTTCGATGTCATAATAATTATTACATATAACTACATTACTTCTATTTTTTATATTAATATTGTATTGCTTATTAATTTTAATCATATTTGAAATTTATAAATCTTAGTACGTGCATGTCTTTTTTGTACGCCACACGGCCAAACATGAAGAACAATCAGATTTACACCAACATCTTATCATGTACACTCATGTTATTACAAAATAAATATATTTGTATTTGTATTTGAAGCATACGGCCTGCCTGATGTTAAACAGTCACCGTAGCCTATGGACATTTGCAACACCAGGGGTGTCACTCATGCGTTGCCGACCCTCTAAAAACCTCTTCACGCATTTCTTAAAGAACTCCATGCTGTAGTCCCTTGGAAAAACCTCGGCTGGGAGCTCATTCCACAGCTTGAGTGTTTTCGGAAGAAAACTTCTCTGGAACCGCACCGTACGCGACCATTGCGGTTCAAGCGTGTGAGGGTGGACTCCCCGTCGTCGGCGAGCGGTGCGGTTATAAAAAGTAGCTGTCGGCATCATTTCGAACAACTCTTGAGAACACAACCTGTTGTACAATCGGTAGAACACACAAAGGGAGGCAAAGTCTCTCCTTAAACTTAAGGGTTCAATACTCTGAATCGAATCACACGGTCCAAGCTGGTATCCAGGTGCTCCCGCCCAAAGGTGACTGCAGTACTCCAAGTGCGATCTGACTTGAGACTTATATAATATAAGTCTTTGCCCCGCACTGAAGTACTGCTTAGCCCTGTTCAGCACACCAAGTTTTTTCGACGTCAGCTTGACCTTCTCCTCCAGGTGATTTCGATATTGCACATCACTGGAGATCTCAACGCCAAGCATCCTAATAGTTTTGGTGACGGTAAGAGGTGTGTTCTAGAATTTAGGAACCACAGCAAATGGAGTTTTCTTAGCGGTAAACGCGCAAACTTGTGTCTTCCTGGGGTTGAATTCGACCATGTTAAGCCACCCCCAGTCGGATACTTTAGCCAGAGTACCATCCATTTCAGACACAAGTTTGTCGCGGCTTTCCTCCACAAGGGTACGAGGGATGTTTGCACGGCCTGTATAATAAGTGTCCCCGGTGCTGTCATCCGCATAACAATGAATGCCATCAATTGACAACATGTCATTGATATGCAGCAGAAACAGCGTCGGAGACAGTACAGAACCGTGAGGGACGCCAGCATTGATATCCATACTATCAGAGCATCCACCGTCAATCACGGCTTTTATGCATCTGTTGGATAAAAAGCTGGCGACCCATTTGCACAAACCCTCGGGCAACCCGTATGACGGTAACTTCGATAGAAGACTCCGGTGCCAGACCCGATCGAACGCCTTCGCCATATCTAGGCTGACAACCAATGCCTCACCTTGACTCTCTTTCGCCAAAGCCCAGCGGTGTGTAAGATACACTAGAAGATCACCAGTTGAGCGACAATGGCGAAAACCGTATTGACGGTCGCTAATCAAGTCGTGATCCTCTAGGTATCCTAGGAGTCGTATGTTTACCACACGCTCCATTACCTTGGAGAGAAGGGAGGTTATGGCGATAGGCCTGTAATTCGATGGGTCTAATCTATCGCCCTTTTTGGGCACCGGGTGCACATTGGCGGTCTTCCATGAAGACGGGACTTGCCCAGTGGAGTAGGAAAGCACGAAAAGGCGCGTTAGTACAGAACACAACTCAGGAGCACACAGCTTCAGCATCACTGCCGGTATACCATCCGACCCACTCGATTTATGAATGTCGAGAGAGAGTAGGGCTCGCCGGACATCTCGCTGGGTAATGGAGATTTCCGGCATTGAGCTACCGCACGACGGGATGTGTAATGGATTGCGCGACCTGCCGCCTTCTACCCCCTGCCTACCACATGAGACCAGATTTGACGATCTGATCTATGGCCACGTCATCCACTAAGTAATGAGACCAACAGCCTCTTATAGCTACAAGCCGCACTACGCCCTATCTAGCTAACTAACTACCCCCACTGCTACTGAAGTACCTTACCTAATATTATTTCTGTCTTATTATTATTATCTTACCTAACGAACTAAATGTTTCTACCTTGCTAAGCCCTACAAATCCTCCTAACTAATATCCTAAATACCTACTTATGTGCCTAACATATGTTTCCTTTATGTACCTGTTCTAAGATCTACTTATGTGTTTAGCGTTAAGACCTACCTAGATTACCTAAATACCGTCTTATGCCCTACTTATATGTTTAGTATTAAACCTACCTAGGTGACATAAATGCCGTCTTATGCCCTACTTATATGTTTAGTATTAACCCTACCTAGGTGACCTAAATGCCGTCTTATGCCCTACATATATGTTTAGTATTAAACCTACCTAGATTACCTATCTACTGTCTTATTTGTTCTATATTCAAATAAAACCTATCTCCCAATCCTGTGTACAGTTGAATTTGCAGTTATATATCGATTTATTGATATATATATTGTTAGACATCACCACCGAAGCTGACGTACACACCTGACTACCCCACCCTGTCGGGCGCTATAAAAACCATCGACAAGCGCCGACTCGCTCTACTCGCTCGCTCTCGTGCCGTCGCCGCGATCCCCCCCCGCGCAGCCGCCGCGTGCGCCCGCCGTTGTACCTGCTCCGCAGACGTCATCTGCGTCGATGCAGCCGCGGAAGGGTGTTAAAGGTACCGACGCCGTCGCGGGCGTCGCTACCTCCCAGCCGGAGCGCAGCGCCGGAGGTATGCGCCCTTCTCAGGGCGAAACTTCCAGGCAGCCGCCGCTAATGTCTCAGAGGAAGGGTACAAAAAGCACCGACGCCGTCGCGGGCGTCGCTGCTTCCCGTTCGTCGTTGACCGAGCGCAGCGCCGGAGGCATGCGCCCTTCTCAGGGCGAAGCCACCAGGCCGCCGTCGCACACTCCACGCGAGAGGGACAGACAAGGCATCGACGCCGCCGGCGGCGTCGGTGCCTCCCGCGCCGGAGCGTCGCGCCCTTCTCAGGGCGAGCGCTCCAGGTCGCTTTCATCGTCGCGTAAGCGCGATAGTGCTAGGTCCGCGTTGCTCCATCCGACGCCGGTGACATCACGCGACCCGGCCGTCTTGGCGGTCCCGCGAGTGCGCCTGCTGGGTTCCGGCATTTCACCCAAGTCCATCCTTGAGGATGACATGGTGAAATTTGCCGAGATCTGCCGGCGGGGCATATTTTCGGACCCCTTGACGGAGCGGATCGCGATGACGATCCGTGACTACCAGGATGAGGTGGCGGCAGGGTCTTCAACCCCCCCCTCACTGGAAGTGGTCGAGGCGCAAGAAGTCGTGCACGCACTATGCGAGCGCGGTATACGGCGCCAGAGGTCCCCAGAGAGTGACACCGAGGCAGAGATGCAAAAGCGAATTCGCATTGCACTCACAAGCCCTCCGACCTCTCTTAGTGTACCGATGGAGGTACCTCCCCCTTCGACGCTCACCCCGAGGGAGCAACGCGACCCGCGCATTAGTCGTCGCCGCGATATAGTGCTTCCTCCTCCTCCCCCCGCGCCGTCAAGTGACGTAGTGCCACCCCCCCCCCTCCTCCTTCTCCCCCCCCGCGGACAAGGAGCGACGTAGTGCCTACAGTGTCGTTTGCTGACACGGTACGAGCGCAGGCGTCGACATCAACGTCCGGTGCGTCACAAGTACCGCCGGCGTCGGTGAGTAGCAAGCCTGCGGTGCCGCCGAAAGCAAACCCGCGCTACCCACCGCTCATTGTTGAGACCCTACCGGATTGGACGACGCACTTCAAAGCCTTGAAGTCTAAGCTGGGCCATAGCCCGAACGCGAGACCCTTTGGCAGAGGAGTGCGGTTCACACCGAAGACTGAAGAAGAGTACCGTGCCGTACAAAGGTACCTCTACGATCTTGAGAAGACTCAAAAGCTCAGCTGGTTCTCGTATTCGTTGCCGGCTGAAACCAGCGCAAAGGTAGCGATACGAGGGCTACCGTCTGACACAGATCCGAACGAGATCTCAGAAGCCCTTGCGGAACTGAATTTCGTACCTGAGTACGTGCGACCCATCCGCGCGCGACAAGGCAGACCCGGATGCATCTTCTTCGCCCAACTTAAGAAGACCTCCGACACCATCCCACGGATATACGACGTCACCGAGCTGTTGTGCATGCCCGGAGTGAAGATAGAGGCGTGGCGAGGCAGGCAGGGGCCAGCCCAGTGCCACCGCTGTCAGCGCTTCAGGCATTCATCGCACATGTGCCACCACAAACAAGCGTGTGTGCGCTGCGGAGAAGAGCACGCAGCTAGTGACTGTCCGCGTCCCAGAGAGGAGCCGCCGACGTGTGCCAACTGTGGAGAGGCGCACACGGCCAACAATCCCAGATGCGCTGTGTTTCGTCGCGAATTGCGAAACAAGCGAGCAGGGACAGTTGCAATCACCGCCGGTGCCTCAAAACAGACAAAGAAGGCCGTTACAGTCGATTTACAGACAGAAACGACTTCTTTAATGGCACAGGCAAATGCTCCCACCGAGAGAGGCGCCTCTCTCAAGAAGAAGAGGCGTAGGAAGAAGTCCCAGAAGGCAGCGCAAGCCGTACAGGCGCAAAAACCGGCCGAAAGGACCCAGACCGCAGCCACTTAAGCACCCCGAAAAGGTGATTTGAAGAAAGCGGGCGTCCCTACACAACAAGTAGGTCGTCAGGCGAGGCAAACGGCGGTTGTTACATCGCACATACCGGCACCCAGCGCTGGAGCGATCGACAACAACGCTACTGCTGTTTTAGACGTCGCTCTTATTATCATGGAGGACGTATTGAAGGCCGTACGGACAGGACAGAACACCCTGTCAGTGTTACTAGGAGGAATGGCTCAGCTCATCCAACTGAGACTGCAACATGGGGGCTCTTAGAGTTTTGCACTGGAATGCAGACGGCCTATACAAAAAGGTTGCTCTGCTGAAAGCGCTACTCAAGGAGCAGGATATTGACGTCTGTTTGGTGTCTGAGACGCACCTGAAGGAGTCCATTACGCTGAGAATCCCAAACTACCATATTTATCGGAAAGACGAACTTTCTCCCCATGGAAGGGCTTACCGTGGGTTGGCAGTGCTAGTCAGACGCCGCTTAGTCCATCAACCGATCAAGATAGTCGAGACCGAGTCTGTCCACAAGAGGGCCAAGCTTTATGCTTTAGGAGTTGACATCCACGCGGGTAGGCAATCCATGCACCTGTACGCAGCCTATAGACCCCCGATTGGCAAGCTGGACCCGGCGGAACTTACACTGCCAACCGACGCAAGAGGTTCTATTGGAGAGCATGTTCTCGGACCACCTACCGGTACTCGTGACGATTCCAGAGACTCCACTTTCGGTCTCACCACCAATTCCCAAGCGTCTCATCAACTGGGCCCAGTACACCGAAAAAGTAGACTCCAGGCTCGCGGCGTCGTTTCCCATCTCAACTCCGGATGATGTGGAGCGGCTAGCGGTGCTTATTACGGAGACTATCCAGACGGCCTTCAATGAGTCCTCCACCGAGACTAAGAAGCGACAACAATACTCGCCACTCCCCGACGCCATCAAGCGTAAGCTAACAGACAAACGTCGACTACGCAAGTTGTGGCAGAGGACGCGGTGTCCTGTGTTAAAGGCCGAACTTCATCGCCTTACGACCGTAGTAAAGGACGCGCTAGAAACCCATCGAGAGGAGAGTTGGCAGCATCACATAGAGGATGTCAGTGATGACTGGAATTCCATCCACAAACTGTGCAGGCAGCTGACGAGATCTCCGCCTCCAGTACGCCCACTACTGGCAGCCGATGGAACTTTGCGATATCACGCAGCAGACCGCGCTGAAATATTCGCCGACCACTTAGAACGCCAATTCCGCCCTAACGAGACAGAAAATACAGCTCACGTCGAAATGGTGCAACAGTACTTACGAGGCTATTTTTCTACACCGATAGCGGCCGATGACGATCCAATTGTTTTCACCCCGGGTGCAGTGCAGCGTGCGATACAACGCACGAAGCTAAGGAAGGCGCCCGGTGCAGATAAAATAACCAATGAAGCCCTACGTCGGTTACCGCCGCGCGCCGTCGCGGCGCTAACACGACTGTACAACGGTATAAATCGCACTGGACACTTCCCGACTATATACAGAGACGGACGCGTTATATTGCTGCCTAAACCCGGTAAGAACGTGTTGAAACCGGAGAGTTATCGGCCCATCACGCTGCTATCTACACAATCAAAAGTGTACGAACGCCTCTTACTGAAACACCTCGCCCCGCACATCACCCCCCGCGACGAGCAGTATGGTTTTAGAGCGGAACATTCAACGACACTCCAATTATTGAGAGTACTGCACATGATGACCCAGGGCATGAACCAGAGGGGAAGCACAGTTGCAGTTTTTCTTGATATGGAGAAGGCGTTCGACAGAGTTTGGCACGACGGTCTGCTGTACAAACTAGCGACGTCCAGCGCTTCCCAACGTCTAGTCCGAATAGTAGCCTCCTTCCTGAGTGATAGAAGTTTTCACGTATCAGTAGAGACAGAGTCCTCGACGTCAAGGAAAATCTTAGCCGGCGTACCGCAAGGGAGTTGCCTCTCCCCAGCATTGTACTCACGTTACACCGATGACATTCCGAAGTCAGACGAATCCACATTAGCACTGTACGCCGACGACGCAGCGTATCTGACATACAACAAAAATGCTAGATTCGCAATGTTGAAAATGCAACGCGTACTAAACCTGCTCCCCGAGTGGCTTGACAAATGGAGGCTCTCGGTTAACGTGCGAAAGACACAAGCAATGCTTATGAATCTCTCCGTAAAGAAGCCTTCCACCCTGTATCTCCGTGGTGAGCAGCTAGCTTGGCGCGAATCGGCGACCTACCTAGGCGTCGAAATCGACCGGCGGCTCACTATGAATAAACACGCGAACAAAGTCATCGCTAGGACCCGAACATCGCGCGCGTTACTGCGACCGGTGCTCTCCTCGAAGCTTCCGCTGAAAACGAAACTCAGCATCTACAAGACCTACCTACGGCCATGTTTAACATACGCAGCGCCGGCTTGGTACGCCCTACTGAGCAGAGGAAACGCTGAGAGAATCCAACAGCAACAGAGCATCTCCCTCAGGCAGATTACAGACGCCCCGCGTCTTGTAAAGAACGCCACTATACAGAGGGACCTACGCATGGAGAGCACGGACGCATTCATACGCCGACTCACTGTAAGCCTGTTCGAGCGTGCGGACGCGTCGGATTTGCGTCATATACGCAATCTGGCGCCTCTACATACTCGGCCGCCGGACGGACGCCCTTACGCTCGTGAGTTACTCGCGAACAACGACACATGAGACGATTCTGACGAACTAGAAACGTAGCGCGCATCTCGGCCTATACGGCCAACACAACGCCCGGTATGTATTCACATGCTGCGATAGATACCTCAGTAGAGAGACATTTATCTCGGAACTGAGTCCCCAGCCACCGTGAGGAGGTTGTGAGATGACCCACACTAGACTCGCTCTAGACCGCTACGGCCGCCGTACTGAGTGCACGTCCCGACGTTCGCTCCGTATAGTACCTGTGCGATCCGCGACTGACTAGTGTCGCTAGTTGTATCTCTGTTGTGTTTCGTAACGAAACATCAACAGAGATACGCCTGCGCCGCCGGAAAGTTTTTCTGTGCTTTTTAAAGTACAATAAACCTGAAGGCATTGCAGAGGTGACTCCACAGCCCTGACGACTCTTGGCAAGCCTTAACACTCTCTCCCCTCGGGCCTTAGGGCCTGGGGGCGTGAAGTTTCAGGCCGCCAGACTGCGGATACAGGAGCTCAGCCGTCCCTCCGATGTCGAGCCCTTCTCAGGGCTCCGATAAAAAGGCCCCTCTCGGGGCCAAACGCCCGACGCCCGTCGCCGCCAGCCGAGGCGAACCCCCCGTGCTGTCGCCGCGATCCCCCCCCCGCGCAGCCGCCGCGTGCGCCCGCCGTAGTACCTGCTCCGCAGACGTCATCTGCGTCGATGCAGCCGCGGAAGGGTGTTAAAGGTACCGACGCCGTCGCGGGCGTCGCTACCTCCCAGCCGGAGCGCAGCGCCGGAGGTACGCGCCCTTTTCAGGGCGAAACTTCCAGGCAGCCGCCGCTGATGTCTCAGAGAAAGGGTGTAAAAAGCACCGACGCCGTCGCGGGCGTCGCTGCTTCCCGTTCGTCGTTGACCGAGCGCAGCGCCGGAGGCATGCGCCCTTCTCAGGGCGAAGCCACCAGGCCGCCGTCGCACACTCCACGCGAGAGGGACAGACAAGAGGAGAGAGGGACAGACGCTCCGGCGCGGGAGGCACCGACGCCGCCGGCGGCGTCGGTGCCTCCCGCGCCGGAGCGTCGCGCCCTTCTCAGGGCGAGCGCTCCAGGTCGCTTTCATCGTCGCGTAAGCGCGATAGTGCTAGGTCCGCGTTGCTCCATCCGACGCCGGTGACATCACGCGACCCGGCCGTCTTGGCGGTCCCGCGAGTGCGCCTGCTGGGTTCCGGCATTTCACCTAAGTCTATCCTTGAGGATGACATGGTGAAATTCGCTGAGATCTGCCGGCGGGGCATATTTTCGGACCCCTTGACGGAGCGGATCGCGATGACGATCCGTGACTACCAGGATGAGGTGGCGGCAGGGTCTTCAACCCCCCCCCCCTCACTGGAAGTGGTCGAGGCGCAAGAAGCCGTGCACGCACTATGCGAGCGCGGTATACGGCGCCAGAGGTCCCCAGAAAGTGACACCGAGGCAGAGATGCAAAAGCGAATTCGCATTGCACTCACAAGCCCTCCGGCCTCTCTTAGTGTACCGATGGAGGTACCTCCCCCTTCGACGCTCACCCCGAGGGAGCAACGCGACCCGCGCATTAGTCGTCGCCGCGATATAGTGCTTCCTCCTCCTCTCCCCGCGCCGTCAAGTGACGTAGTGCCCCCCCCCCCCCCCCCCCCCGCGGATAAGGAGCGACGTAGTGCCTACAGTGTCGTTTGCTGACACGGTACGAGCGCAGGCGTCGACATCAACGTCCGGTGCGTCACAAGTACCGCCGGCGTCGGTGAGTAGCAAGCCTGCGGTGCCGCCGAAAACAAACCCGCGCTACCCACCGCTCATAGTCGAGACCTTACCGGATTGGACGACGCACTTCAAAGCCTTGAAGTCTAAGCTGGGCCATAGCCCGAACGCGAGACCCTTTGGCAGAGGAGTGCGGTTCACACCGAAGTCGGAAGAAGAATACCGTGCCGTGCAAAGGTACTTATAAGATCTCGAGAAGACCCAGAAGCTCAGCTGGTTCTCGTATTCGTTGCCTGCTGAAACCAGCGCGAAGGTAGCGATACGAGGGTTACCGTCTGACACGGATCCGAACGAGATTTCAGAAGCCCTAGCGGAACTGAACTTCGTACCCGAGTACGTGCGACCCATCCGTGCGCGACAAGGGAGACCCGGATGCATTTTCTTCGCTCAACTGAAGAAGACCGCCGACACAATCCCCCGGATTTATGACGTCACCGAGCTGTTGTGCCTGCCCGGAGTGAAGATAGAGGCGTGGCGAGGCAGGCAGGGGCCAGCCCAGTGCCACCGGTGTCAGCGCTTCAGGCATTCATCGCATATGTGCCACCGCAAACAAGCGTGTGTGCGCTGCGGAGAAGAGCACGCAGCTAGTGACTGTCCGCGTCCCAGAGAGGAGCCGCCGACGTGTGCCAACTGTGGAGAGGCGCACACGGCCAACAATCCCAGATGCGCTGTGTTTCGTCGCGAATTGCGAAACAAGAAAGCAGGGACAGTTGCAATCACCGCTGGTGCCTCAAAACAGACAAAGAAGGCCGTTACAGTCGATTTACAGACAGAAACGTCTTCTTTAATGGCACAGGCAAACGCTCCCACCGAGAGAGGCGCCTCTCTCAAGAAGAAGAGGCGTAGGAAGAAGTCCCGGAAAGCTGCGCAAGCCGTACAGGCGCAAAAACCGGCCGAAAGGACCCAGACCGCAACCACTTCAGCACCCTGAAAAGGTGATTTGAAGAAAGCGGGCGTCCCTACACAACAAGTAGGTCGTCAGGCGAGGCAAACGGCGGTTGTTACATCGCACATACCGGCACCCAGCGCTGGAGCGATCGACAACAACGCTACTGCTGTTTTAGACGTCGCTCTTATGATCATGGAGGACGTATTGAAGGCCGTACGGACAGGACAGAACACCCTGTCAGTGTTACTAGGAGGAATGGCTCAGCTCATCCAATTGAGACTGCAACATGGGGGCTCTTAGAGTTTTGCACTGGAATGCAGACGGCCTATACAAAAAGGTTGCTCTGCTGAAAGCGCTACTCAAGGAGCAGGATATTGACGTCTGTTTGGTGTCTGAGACGCACCTGAAGGAGTCCATTACGCTGAGAATCCCAAACTACCATATCTATCGGAAAGACGAACGTTCTCCCCATGGAATAGCTTACCGTGGGTTGGCAGTGCTAGTCAGACGCCGCTTAGTCCATCAACCGATCAAGATAGTCGAGACCGAGTCTGTCCACAAGAGGGCCAAGCTTTATGCTTTAGGAGTTGACATCCACGCGGGTAGGCAATCCATGCACCTGTACGCAGCCTATAGACCCCCGATTGGGAAGCTGGACCCGGCGGAGATAACCCGCCTAGTCGATACGGAGACTAATACACCTGTCCTTCTGGCTGGCGATTTCAATTGCAAACACACAGCATGGTGCGCCACGCACATTTGCCCAAGCGGACGTCGGTTGTTTGACGATGCGGAGCGCTGGGGCTATACCGTGCACGGCCCCGAGGTTCCGACGCATTATCCGTATAGTGATGCGGCGGCACCCGATGTCCTGGATATTATAGTTCACAAGAACTTACACTGCCAACCTACGCAAGAGGTTCTACTGGAGAGCATGTTCTCGGACCATCTACCGGTACTCGTGACGATTCCAGAGACTCCACTTTCGGTCTCACCACCAATTCCCAAGCGTCTCATCAACTGGGCCCAGTACACCGAAAAAGTAGACTCCAGGCTCGCGGCGTCGTTTCCCATCTCAACTCCGGATGATGTGGAGCGGCTAGCGGTGCATATTACGGAGACTATCCAGACGGCCTTCAATGAGTCCTCCACCGAGACTAAGAAGCGACAACAATACTCGCCACTCCCCGACACCATCAAGCGTAAGCTAACAGACAAACGTCGACTACGCAAGTTGTGGCAGAGGACGCGGTGTCCTGTGTTAAAGGCCGAACTTTATCGCCTTACGACCATAGTAAAGGACGCGCTAGAAACCCATCGAGAGGAGAGTTGGCAGCGGCACGCAGAGGATGTCAGTGATGGCTGGAATTCCATCCACAAACTGTGCAGGCAGCTGACGAGAACTCCGCCTCCAGTACGCCCACTACTGGCAGCCGATGGAACTTTGCGATATCACGCAGCAGACCGCGCTGAAATATTCGCCGACCACTTAGAACGCCAATTCCGCCCTAACGAGACAGAAAATACAGCTCACGTCGAAATGGTGCAACAGTACTTACTAGGCTATTTTTCTACACCGATAGCGGCCGATGACGATCCAATTGTTTTCACCCCGGGCGCAGTGCAGCGTGCGATACAACGCACGAAGCTAAGGAAGGCGCCCGGTGCAGATAAAATAACCAACGAAGCCCTACGTCGGTTACCGCCGCGCGCCGTCGCGGCGCTAACGCGACTGTACAACGGTATAAATCGCACTGGACACTTCCCGACTATCTACAGAGACGGACGCGTTATATTGCTGCCTAAACCCGGTAAGAACGTGTTGAAACCGGAGAGTTATCGGCCCATCACGCTGCTATCTACACAATCAAAAGTGTACGAACGCCTCTTACTGAAACACCTCGCCCCGCACATCATCCCCCGCGACGAGCAGTATGGTTTTAGAGCGGAACATTCAACGACACTCCAATTATTGAGAGTACTGCACATGATGACCCAGGGCTTGAACCAGAGGGGAAGCACAGTTGCAGTTTTTCTTGATATGGAGAAGGCGTTCGACAGAGTTTGGCACGACGGTCTGCTGTACAAACTAGCGACGTCCAGCGCTTCCCAACGTCTAGTCCGAATAGTAGCCTCCTTCCTGAGTGATAGAAGTTTTCACGTATTAGTAGAGAGAGATTCCTCGACGACGAGAAAAATCTTAGCCGGCGTACCGCAAGGGAGTTGCCTCTCCCCAGCATTGTACGCGCGTTACACCGATGACATTCCGAAGTCAGACGAATCCACGTTAGCACTGTACGCCGACGACGCAGCGTATCTGACATACAACAAAAATGCTAGATTCGCAGTGTTGAAAATGCAACGCGTACTAAACCTGCTCCCCGAGTGGCTTGACAAATGGAGGCTCTCGGTGAACGTGCGAAAAACTCAAGCAATGCTAGTGAACTTTTCCATAAAGAAGCCTTCCACCCTGTATCTCCATGGTGAGCAGCTAGCTTGGCGCGAATCGGCGACCTACCTAGGCGTCGAAATCGACCGGCGGCTCACTATGAAAAAACACGCGAACAAAGTCATCGCTAGGACCCGAACATCGCGCGCATTACTGCGACCGGTGCTCTCCTCGAAGCTTCCGCTGAAAACCAAACTCAGCATCTACAAGACCTACCTACGGCCATGTTTAACATACGCAGCGCCGGCTTGGTACGCCCTACTGAGCAGAGGAAACGCTGAGAGAATCCAACAGCAACAGAGCATCTCCCTCAGGCAGATTACAGACGCCCCGCGTCTTGTAAAGAACGCCACTATACAGAGGGATCTACGCATGGAGAGCACGGACGCATTCATACGCCGACTCACTGTAAGCCTGTTCGAGCGTGCGGACGCGTCGGATTTGCGTCATATACGCAATCTGGCGCCTCTACATACTCGGCCGCCGGACGGACGCCCTTACGCTCGTGAGTTACTCGCGAACAACGACACATGAGACGATTCTGACGAACTAGAAACGTAGCGCGCATCTCGGCCTATACGGCCAACACAACGCCCGGTATGTATTCACATGCTGCGATAGATACCTCAGTAGAGAGACATTTATCTCGGAACTGAGTCCCCAGCCACCGTGAGGAGGTTGTGAGATGACCCACACTAGACTCGCTCTCTGCCACTTTGGACACCGTGCGGAACGGACGTGCTGCCGGCTCGATTCTAATTTGCGTATTAATGTTTACTTTCGTTAATTTTGATTTTTGCTTAAGACATATTTATTTTTATGAGGTATAATTAAATTGTGTTTGGTATGTATGTTTTTTTTTTAATTAAAACTGCTCCTGATACCTAATATCAGGCGTGGGATAAAGTATTTCGCGTCCACATTTCATTAGTGCGTGATTTTATATTCTGTTCAAATTAGTTGCTGTTCACATTTTGTTTTTATTATTATTATGGATAGATCAAACCATTCACGGTCAAGAGATGGACATAGGCGCGCTGAACGCTCGCGTAGTAGACATTCACGAGATGGACGATCACGCAGCACATCTCGTGGCGACCGCAAGCGAGAGCGTCGTCGGGACAATAACCGACGGCGTGACGGCTCGAGGTCTAGGGACCCATCGTTACAGCGGGTGTATTCTCGGTCCTTGGAGATCATATCGTCACGTTTGGCAGCGTTAGAGGATAGGTCGCGTCAAGTCGAAACACCAAGCGTATCGAACGCTGAGGTTTCTTCCGGGCAGAGTACTGAAAGAATCGTCGAAGCAATTCAATCGTTAAAATCAGTGAATTCTCAAAGCTATTATATTTCGAACTTTGATCCGAATCTTCATGATGTTAGCCAGTGGTTCGATGAAGTAGATAGAGCGCAAACTTTAAATAAATGGACGGATAGTGAGTGTTTGTCGTGGGTGGGTAATTGTTTGAAAGGTGATGCTAGGTCCTGGCTCAATGAATGGGTCACAAACGACCGTTCCTGGAGCAATTTTAAGAGAGATTTTCGGTCATTATGCGTAATGAAAATTGACATAACCGGCGTCTTATATGAGGTTATGAGTACTGACTCTGACAGTTATACCACATACGCGGAGTATGCACGAAGGTCAATTTTACGTTTACGTATGGTTAGGGGCCTTTCTGAGGAACTCATGACGGCGATTATAATTCGGGGCATTAAAGACCCGCTTATTAAGGCATCTGCAACCAATTCCGATCTCACTCCAGATAACTTAGTGACTTACCTATCCACTTTTGTAAAACCGAGTACTAGTACAAAACGATTGTTTAATCTTACACGACCTAATTCTTCATACAAGGATAATTTAAAACCTCATTACAAGCGTGCGATGAAAACATCAGGGCCGAAATGTTTTGTCTGCAGTGGGATAGGACATAAGCAGTCGGACTGTCCGAAACGGTTAAAGCCTAGTACGAGTTCCACACAACCTACTTTATCCTACACCACTAGCGATGGGAACTTGAACTGTACCTATTGTAAAAAAGGGGGGCATGATCTAAGCAATTGCTTTGCGAAACAGCGCTCGGAAACGCGAAACAAAAATAATGTAAATTTTTGTTCTACCCCCAATGTAAATGATGTCGTGGTTGGTATTATTCAGGGTATACCTATAGATGTGCTCATAGACAGCGGCGCATTGGGAGTCTCGTTGATTTCGTCTTCGGTAGTCACTTACTGTTCGTGCAATAGGAAATCTGTTGATCGTCGGTTAAAGGGGATAAGTGATTCAATTATTCATGTTAGTTCATATGTAACCCTTACGATTGAACTTGAGGAAATATCTTTGGAAGTGGACTTGTTAGTCGTTCCTAGCGAGTGCATGAACGCTCCTGTTATTATCGGAACCGATGTACTTAGCAGAGACGGAGTCACATACGTTAGAACAAAAGACTCTCAACGTATAACGCGTAACAGGGTGTCGTGTAAAGTATCGTCGATTCAATCAAAATTCAAACGAATCGAAATACATACTGACGCGAGTAGTTTAGGCTATAGCGCCGTCTTCCTGCAAGTCCATGGTGATGGTAGGAAGAGAGTTGTCGCATATTATAGCCAGGTAACGCAGGGTGCAGAATCTCGCTACCATTCCTATGAATTGGAAACCCTCGCGGTTGTAAAATCACTTGAACATTTTAGACATTACCTTGTGGGTATACCCTTTACTGTAATAACAGACTGTAATGCTATTAAAGCTACACAAAGCAAGAAAGACTTGTTACCGCGTGTAGCTAGGTGGTGGGTATACCTACAAGATTTTAATTTCAATATTCAGTACAGGAAAGGTGTAATGTTATCTCATGCGGATTACTTAAGCCGTAATCCTACCTATTTGGTAAATAACATAAGTAGGCCGCGTAACTGGGCTCAAATTGCGCAATCTGCCGACGAGGAGACTAAACAATTGTTTCGTTCCTTAGATGAAGGTCAGTTAGATCGAACACGATATGTCAAAAGAAATGTCATCCTTTATTACCGTCATGCGCCCATAGAAGAAGACTCACGACTACTTTGTTATATACCCAAGGGCCACCGTCTAAGTCTTCTCCGCATTTTTTATGACGAACACAGTCATTGTAATGCTGACAAGACGGCGGATCTTGTCCTTAGACATTTTTGGTTCCCGGGTCTTAGGGCATTTATTTCTAAATATATTTCACACTGTCTCACGTGTATCGCACATAAGCGAGTCCCTCGAGCTTCCTTACAACCTATAACTTCATGGCCAAAGCCAGATACTCCGTTCGATACTTTGCATATCGATACGTTAGGACCATTGTCAGCAAGTCGTGGTTACAAACACATAATGATTGTAATAGACTCATTTACCAAATTTTGTTTTCTTTATGCAATCCGTCACCAAGATGTACATGAGCTAAAATTAGTTATGCAAAATGTTATCTCGCTGTTTGGTACACCCAAAACCATTATTTGTGACAGAGGCAGAATGTTCGAATCCCGCGAATTCATAACTTGAATGAGCGAGCTAGGTTGTCAGGTGCATCACATAACACCCGAGATGCACCGTGCTAACGGCCAGGTGGAGCGTTATATCCGCACGTTATTGAATATGCTCAGGATTGAAGTTAATTACAAGAAGAGCGAGTGGGCTGATGAATTATGGCGATTACAATTAATTCTGAACATAACCAAACAGAAGACCACCCAGTATTCTCCTTTGAATCTGCTTATTGGCTCTGAAAATACAACACCTATTATTCGCGCTTTAATTCGCGATGTTGCTATCGAATCAACGGAAAATCGGGAGTCTTTGCGGGAAGTCCGAAGACAAAGGACGGCTGAACGGTTGGCTCAAAACCAAGCTGAGCAGGGCAGGCGGGTCAACGAAGACCGTCACGCACCACGGATATACAAGGAAGATGACCTTGTATTTGTAATTAAATATTCTCAGTCGCAGGGTAAACTTGATCCAGGCATGCGGGGACCGTACCGAGTCACTCAAATATTGGAAAATGACCGTTACAAGCTTCAGCTTCTCGCCGGGTCGTATGGCAAAGTGACATACGCTGCAGCACAGTTCCTTGTGCCGTGGAAAGGCGAGTGGACCCGGGAGATATGTGCATCATTCTTCGAGGGTGAGTAAAAGTGGCATGCTAAATAGTGGAGCCTCTGCCGAAATAATCACCAGCAGATACGCTTAATAGTGGAGCCTATGTCTGTGATGTGACGTTCAAGAGGTATGCTTAATAGTGGAGCCTATGCCTTTGCAACGAAGATCTCGATCTTCATCACGGTACGCTTAATAGTGGAGCCTATGCCGATGGTTATATTACGAGCACGCTTACTAGCGGAGCCTCTGCTCCACTGGTGTTAACTAATCGAGTCGACTTGATAATATGCGCATATTTAATGTTTCCTGATAACTATTTGATTGCGATTTAATGAAGGGATCGTAAATAAATACGTTTGCAAGTTATTACTTGTGTTCGCTGTAATTTTATTTTTACATATGCTATAAATTAAAGTGTGATGTGTGTGCTAACGAAAAAAAAAAAACTTGTCCTTATGTGAATTTCAGATGACTCTGAACATGAGGGTTCATTAGGAGATGCCGCGCCGGGCAACGCTGGTTCATTATCTACGCGCGACTTAGAGCGTGAGGATCCGGCAGAAGAACGATCAGCTGCCCAATCTAGTCCGACATCGAGACCTGACGAGGACGTCAGGATGTCAGGAGAGGCCGTGTTAGACATCACCACCGAAGCTGACGTACACACCTGACTACCCCACCCTGTCGGGCGCATAAAAACCTGTATAAAAACCATCGACAAGCGCCGACTCGCTCTCTGCCACTTTGGACACCGTGCGGAACGGACGTGCTGCCTGCTCGATTCTAATTTGCGTATTAATGTTTACTTTCGTTAATTTTGATTTTTGCTTAAGACATATTTATTTTTATGAGGTATAATCAAATTGTGTTTGGTATGTATGTTTTTTTTTTTAATTAAAACTGCTCCTGATACCTAATAATATCTATTGATATAAAATATTACGATGCCTTGGCGCCTAGAGTCATATATACGAGTTAGTAAGGGAAGTTCGCCCATAAACTCGGGATTAATATCTCATTACCCGCGGACCGCTTTTCCGCCAAGAAATGTATAGGAAAACGTATATAACGGGTTCTGACAGGTTAAGCGAGTTTTAATTGCATGTGTGTGGTACGTATTATGGTATTTATATCGTGGCAATTTACCCTGGTCAGGCCTTCTCCATCACACTGCTAAGGTTTTTGAAGCTGATTTCCTCGCAAGAAATCAATGTATTTATATATATATTTAGGTGCGTACGACTTTTATTTAATAATTTGTTGTTGCAACGAGTAGCCACTTGCTTCAAACCTTTTGTTCCTAGTCCATTGGTATATATTTATATATTATAAGTTATATGTGCACTTTATTTTATTTTATTTATTTAATACTTTATTGACCACAATACAGTTGGTTCAAAAGGCGGACTTAATGCTAATTGCATTCTCTACCAGTCAACCATCGGGAGTGGAGAAAAAACGCGATTGCGGTTTTTATTAAAATTAAAATAGAATATTAGTCGACCCCATAAAGAATTTGTTCTTTATATTGTCACCTAACATAAATATATGAATACATAAATAAATAACTACGATAATACATACACAAACACAATAATACATACAAAACCCTAGTAATACATACATATTTTCTATATAAAAAATATAATATATACTAATTATACAACACACATTGGATGATTACTACCTGGATAGACTCTCTAAAAGATAGGCACGTAACTTCTTTTTAAAAGTAAACTAATGGGTTCAGGCAACGCATTCCAGAGTCGTGAAGCTTGTAGAGTAAAGGAATTAGACATGAAGCCCGAACGGAAAAGTGGTATTAAGAGTAAATGGGTGTCATTTGATCGAAGTTGACGGTTATGAGAATCACGAAGGTATTGAAACTTACATTTCAAGTATTCAGGAGAATGGGGATTAAAAAGAATTGTAAAAAGTGTGCTAAGTAATCTTAAATGACGACGCTGACGAATGGGAAGCCATCCAAGCCTTGACCTGTAGAACGAAATATGTCATATTTCCGAAGACAGAAGATGAATCGGATAGCACTGTTGATGAGCCGGTCCAGCTTATTGAGAAGATCTTCGTGAAGATCAGGATAACACACATCATTTCAATCAATTAGTGGAAAAATAAGGGATTGAACTATTGTGACCTTAGTTTCAATTCACTGACGTCTGTTTCCCTTCTAATGCTATCAATCTCTGAAGTATACTCTGTAATAGATCATTACTCAACTCGCTTTGAACACCTGGTCTAGACTTCCGAGTCTGCCGTCCAGCCATAATTACTAACGTACACACAATCGTCTAATAAACTAACTTCCAATACGTACCTCTAAAATACGTGTACTATGTTGCGTTCGCCACACAAAATTAAATTAACTTCCAACCTAACACACACTATTATGCAAACATTCCCACAACAGCCGTTTCAACAAAACAGAGTCCCATTTTTTTGTAATACGAGTATAACAAAAACACCAGCCCTAACTCGCTTAAAACCGAAATCGAGTGGTAACTATAAAATTGGCACTTAAAGTATAATCGAAACTCTTGTTCTTACTTAGTCACAAAAAACTCTGACCTGTTTACGCAAACATCTTGTTTCTGAGAATCTCAAACGTTTTTATAATCGCACGTGTCGGTTAAGCGAAGCCGAGATTCTTGCTCCCACTTAGTCACAAAAAATTCTGACCTGCTATACACACCGTAGCCTACAAACAATCGAATGTATGTTTAACGATCGTTTAACTAACTAACCAATTGAATGCTTGTTTCGATGATAATTCTATCTATCTTATGCTAAGCAGCAACCAAACTTAATGTTTACTAAATTAATATACAGAAACCGATAACTAACAGACAAATTGTATATTCGTTTGCTAATTTTAAATTGCCCGATGGCAAACGCATACAGCCTATGAGTAGAACAGTTACTATTTTAAATGGCAACCACTTATTGAAGCCTAGGTATATAGCTTGTATGCTAGTTTTTCTTTTTACTCTATGTTATGTTAACTTAAGATCGCCTGATGTTAAGCAGTTAACGCAAACTTATCTAAATAGCCGATATGCTTGTCGTATGAAACCAAACCTCGTCTGATGTTACACAGTTGCCGCTAACTATCTAAATAGCCGATATGCTCGTCGTATGAAATCAAACCTTGTCTGATGTTACACAGTTACCGCAAACTATCTACATAACCGATATGCTTGATATTATTATATAAATTACGTTGTGTTTAAGCCGTAGTATCCCTACTTGTCTTCGATCCTTGCTCACGAGCACCAGATGTAATGGATTGCGCGACCCGCCGCCTTCTATCCCCTGCCTACCACATGAGCCACTGATCGGCGACATGCTCACCCATTGTGAGGACTTGGATATGTTTGCTGACAGTATTGAAAGACTGCTCAGCGGAGCTGCTGGGTTCCTCAATAGTAATTATTTTTGACATTACAATTTGTATTTGAATTTTATTTGTTAATTTTATATTATTTTTTGACATAAATGGTATGATGCTGACTTAGGATGTTGGTAATTGAATTGGGACCTGATATTCTTATTCTATTGTAATTTGTGACACTATCGTAATTTAACATAATAATCTATCATAATTGTTTCGAGTAACGAGTGGTCGTTTGTAATCAACTTAATTTAATCTGCAACTATTGTATTAGTATGACTTGCTGGTGCGTTGGAGTTAGTATACTCTGTAAACTTGCATGTAATGTAATAAATAAATAAATGAGACCCGACCTGACGATCTGATCTAAGGCCACGTCATCCACTAAGTAATCAGACCAACAGCCTCTTATAGCTGCAAGCCGCACTACGCCCTACCTAACTAACTAACTACCCCCACTGCTACTGAAGTACCTTACCTAATATTATTTCTGTCTTATTATTATTATCTTACCTAACGAACTAAATGCTTCTACCTTGCTAAGCCCTACAAATCCTCCTAACTAATATCCTAAATACCTACTTATGTGCCTAACCTATGTTTCCTTTATGTACCTGTTCTAAGATCTACTTATGTATTTAGTGTTAAGACCTACCTAGGTGACCTAAATGCCGTCTTATGCCCTACTTATATGTTTAGTATTAAACCTACCTAGATTACCTATCTACTGTCTTATTTGTTCTATATTCAACTAAAACAATCTCCCAATCCTCTGTACAGTTGAATTTGCAGTTTTATATCGATTTATTGATACATGTATCTATTGATATAAGATATTACGATGCCTTGGTGCCTAGGGCCATATATACGAGATAGTAAGGGAAGTTCGCCCATAAACTCGGGATTAAGCGAGTTTTAATTGCATGTGTGTGGTACGTATTATGGTATTTATATCGTGGCAATTTACCCTGGTCAGGCCTTCTCCATCACACTGCTAAGGTTTTTGAAGCTGATTTCCTCGCAAGGAATCAATGTATTTATATATATATTTAGATGCGTACGAGTTTTATTTAATAATTTGTTGTTGCAATGAGTAGCCACTTGTTTCAAACCTTTTATTCCTAGTCCATTGGTATATATTTATATATTACAAGATATATGTGCACTTTATTTGATTGCTCAAAATCAAGCAGGGTTAATGCTTGGGTTTTACCAATTAGTTTGGACTGGATTGGAGTGGATTCACTGATGGTGAATTCAACTCGACGAACTGCCTTAACATATAGAACATGCTAATTACTATCTCGATATATTGACTTGATTACGAGCTTATCGGAAATCAAAGTCTATTGACGCTTATAGCGTTTCTTTTAATTATTGATGCGGGACGTTATCGCGTAATTTATGCTCTCGTGTTCAAGGTTTTCAACCTTATAGTACTTTAAGAAAATTCATCATTTATTTGTAAAGTGTCCGATACGCATACCTAATGGTCAAGAGATTAGCTGACTGACGTGCTTAGCCATTCTTCAGGCGGATAAGCGCCTGACCAGTCCGCCACTACGCCCAGCCAAGATTAATTCGTGTTTGAATCATGGGATCTAACACGAATTATTCCCTACCGGACACCATGATGTTAAATTTACAAATATAATATGTCCTTTTTTTTCTTTCAAAATAAAAATAAAATTGAGAGCGTTATATTTAACCCTTTAATTCGCAACGTTGAAAATACTCAACGCTCGAAATAATATTTTTTTTTTATGAAAACTATTTATTTTGTCTGTGCTATTACGACATTAAGTTATTGCAGTATCAGAATACAACCAACCAAAAAAAAAAAAATGTCAGTCCAGCTGATATTTTGACACTTAGCGACAAAATGGCGCCGAGTAACGCGCGAACGCCGGGTAAGTTTTATCAATATTTATGGTAAATATTCGACTTAAACGCAATATTGATTATAATAATTTCTCTTCTTTATACCCTTTCCTTATTATATCTTTTTTTTACTAGACATTACATCGCTTTTTCTAACAAGTTATAACGGCCAGAACGTGAACGTTGAATATACTCAACATTGCGAGATAATGAATAAAGTATATATGCATTTGTATGTTAAGAATATTCAACATTGTACAATTTCTAGAATAATGCTTTGTCCTAAATTTTACAAGTACTTTTTGTTTGATAGTGTTATTAATTTTTGTTTGGGTATCGAAATTAATTTTAAAAGTTGGGCAATTATTTACAATTTTTTTTAACATGAATGATAAGCCATTTTATATAATCAGCATTTTTTTTTAATATTGCTTTTAGAATGGGTTTTGATAGCGTTTTTGTTTCTTTTTTTGTAGGCTAAGCCCTCAGATGCTAAGCCACAATGGGAGCGGTTAAACAAAATTATGGCTTTGGTACCATCAGAACGCGCTGGTTCAGACAGTAGCAGTACTTCGAAAGATGAGATTATAGGTATGAAATCTTCAGAACCACAAGATATAAATGAGGCTTCATATTTAAGTTCAGAACCAAGGTCATTAGATTCCTCTTTCGAACGACTGAATATTCTCAACGACGATATCGGTTATGATAATACGGACATCCAGAATGTTGATTCACCCATGCTTCCCTATAATGAAGATACTGTACCTTTGACTCCCATCATAAATGAGATGTTCCCGCCAGGCATCAATATAGAGTTACCTTCGATAAGCTCTCCAATTTTGTCTACATTACGACAAAATACTCGTTCCAAAAGAAAAAATGTGAATGCATCTACAGTGGTAGCAAAAAGAGTCAAAAAGCACATTAGAAAACCGTTACAATTTAAATGGAAATCTGTCAAATTTCAACATACATCAGTGATAGAAGAACTACACTTCGAAACACCATCTGCCCTTATCACGACAAAATTTCCCTATTGAATATTTTTGTGACTTTTTTTCTTCGGATATTATGGAGCTTATTATTGATCAAACAAACTTGTACTCCGTTCAGTGCGGTCTTGCGAAATGCATAAATATTACAGCAAATGATTTGTATGACTTTCTGACTATCACGATTCTAATGGGCGTTGTACAAATGCCGTCGTATAGGGATTATTGGAGTAGAACTCTGAGGTATCCTCTCATAGCTGATGTAATGCCCCTAAATTTTATTTTAAATTCTTGTAGTGAAAATGTTAAATCGCAATTTGAAACATTTTGTGAATTTTGTCATCTAAAACAGCATAATAAGATTCACAACGAATACGGTGGCATTTTGGATTTGGTATTTACTGGCACTGACACACAAACAGTAAGTGTAACAGGGGATGTAGAAGCTTTGGTACCACCGGATCTGTATCACCCTCCGTTGAGTATATCATTGATATTAAGGCGAGGTAGGTCGTCCTTATATCCACCATTGCAATTTCCGCATCGTGATAATGACCGACCTCAGTGGAACTTTCATAGGGCTGATTTTCGTGAGCTATATGCTGAACTGGATAATACAAATTGGACGGAGGTACTAAGTAGTGACGATGTTGAAAGCGCTACAGATATATTTTACACTTTATTATACAACTGTATTGATAAACATGTCCCGGTCAAAAGGCGTAGAGAGTATACCCAAGGGTATAAATACCCCTCGTGGTATACTCCTGAAATAATACGCAACATTAAATTCAAACACTTTCATCTAAAGCGGTTTAGATCAGAAGGTAAAGTGTTCAATCAGGAATTATTTAAATATTATAGATCGCGAGTCAAAATGCTAATTACACAGGCACATAAGTTATATGTTATAAATATCGAGAGGAATATATCTACGGACCCCGCAAAATTCTGGGATTACGTTAAGGATAAGCGGAGGAACAGGGACAGGTGTAGCGACTATACATACAACGGGAAAACTGTTAGTGGACAGTTAGCTGCAGATTCGTTCGCTGATTATTTCAGCTCAGTTTTTCTCGACGATATTCCGAAATTAAGCGTGGACCGGGCAATTTCTTGTGCTAACGAATCATCAATAAAAGGTGCCTATGTATCCGTGGAAAACATTACATATCAGCAATTACGTCACGCAGCTAGGCGATTAAAAGAACGTGCAGCTATCGGTCCGGATGGTGTTCCGTCTTACTTAATCAAAGACTGTATATCGGTGTTAGCGGAGCCTCTCTTACACATCTATAATCTCTCCTTGAAAAAGTCACATCATCCTTCTAGGTGGAGATTATCAAGAGTAACGCCCGTACCGAAGGCTGGAGCTAAAACAGATGTATGTACGCATAGGCCTATCGCAGTTTTATCAGGTTTTGCAAAATTATTTGAAATTAATTTAGATCAACTTATTAGGCAACAAATTGGAACTTGGTTAAGTGATACTCAACACGGTTTTCGAAGGACAAAGTCGACCACCACAAATCTCGTAAACTACGTGGATTACATTCATGCTGAAATGGATGCTCATCGGCAAGTTGACGCGGTATACCTTGATTTTCAAAGGGCCTTCGATATTGTGGACGATGACGTACTGTTATATAAACTTGCATGTATGGGATTTAGCCATAACCTCCTTAAGTTTTTCGCTAGCTATCTGTCGGAAAGGAAACAGTATGTCCGGCTAGCAGGTTATGAATCGGTGACTTATAACACTCCTTCGGGCATAAGTCAGGGTAGTTCGCTCGGGCCTACCCTTTTCCTGATAATGATCAATGACTTGCCGGAAGTTGTAAAAATTGCTAAATGTTTGATATTCGCTGATGATGTTAAACTTTATTTGGGTATAGAAGCAGTAACGGATGTCATGTCCCTTCAGTGTGACATAAACCACGTAGCGGGTTGGAGTATGTTGAATAAACTACCTTTAAATATTAAGAAATGCCAAACAATCACATTCACTATGGCTAGAAATCCTATTCAACATACATACACCCTGCATGGGGTGGCTTTGGATCGGGTGGACGAGATACGGGACTTAGGGCTAACGTTGACTTCTGCACTAGATTTTCATACACATGTTAGGGCGATATGTAATCGTGCGAGTAAGACTCTTGGTTTCATCGTGAGAGTCTCTCCACAGTTTTCCAACGTGAAAACTGACGTCTTACTTTATAACGCTTATGTGCGCAGTGGATTGGAGTATGCGGCAATCGTGTGGAATCCGTATGAAGCTAAATACATTCTATTCATAGAAAAAATTCAAAAGAAATTTGCTCGCTTCATATATAAACGACAGTATGGATATTATCCCTTTCTCTATCCATCTCTCTTTGTTGGGGGAATGGTCGGATTTAACACTTTGGAACATAGGCGCACAATTCAGCAGATAGTTCACGTTTATCAGTTACTAAGAAATAAAGTAGACAATCCAGAGGCATTGGGACGCGTCGGTTTGATCGCACCCGCTAGAAATTTTGGCGTTTTAGCTCTACGTCACCGGCCGAAGCTTTTTGCCGTTGCACCAACCCGCACGCGTCGCGCGCAGCATGCCCCTACGTCTCGAACAGTGTGCAGTTTGAATAAAATCCATCAGCAATGTCCGGATGCTGACGTATTCGTAGATAGAATCTCTGAATTTCTGAGCTCTGTGCTATCTGCCAATATTATGTAAAAGCGCTACAGATATTATTATGTAATTGAAAAAAAAATGTAATTACGAGTTACTCGTAATTATATTTCATATTTTATTTATAATTTAAATTAATTTTATTGTTTCTTTGTTATATACATGTATGATTTGGTTTTTATAACTGTAAGTACGTGTATGTTTTGTCAATAAATAAATAAAATAAATAAACAAATATGAACAGATTAGAAGATATCTGCATTTTGTTGATAATAACGACACCAATGAAGATCGCTATTTTAAGATCCGTCCATTAATAGAGAAAATTAGAAAAAACTGCTTACAACTCGAAGAAGTAGGGCGATACAGCATTGATGAAATGATGGTCCTCTATAAGGGAACAAGAGCTGGAAGCCGTCGCCAATATCTACCTAAAAAACCCAAGAAATGGGGCTTCAAGATGTTCGTGAGGGCAGGAATTTCAGGATTGGTCTACGATTTTATACCGTATGCAGGCGACGATACATTACCGACCACGAAAGTAGCTTCGCTTTAGGAGCGAAAGTTGTTCTGGCTCTTGATAAGACAATAAAGGAAAGACCTTCAATTCTATATTTCGACAACTTTACGTCTGCACGCAGACCTCCTGAATCTGTTAGATACGACAACACTGGTCATTTACCGGTGTTTGTATCGTACGGCAGATGTAAATATTGTCAAAAGGGCTTCACAAATGTAAATTGTATGAAGTGTTCAATGAGGCTGTGTTTAGTTAGTAAGAGAAATTGTTTCTATAACTTTCATGTTGCCAAATAGTTTTATTATTGTTCAATTTGATGAGACTTGTTAAGTTAGTAAGGGAAAATGTTTCTATGACTTTCATGTTGCCAATTATAGTTTTTTTATTATTGAATTCACGTAAATTGTAAGACGTACTCAATGAGCCTGTGCTTAATTAGCTAGAGTAAATATTCCTATGGCTTTCATGTTGACGAATAAAGTTTTTCATTATTAAATTTGTTTCATTTCATATCAAATTAAATTAATCATAAATGGACAATGTTAAATATACTGAACGTTCCGAACGTTGAATTTACATATAAATTCTAGAGTGTATCAAAGTCAAAGGCAAAGTCAAAATCAAAATCTTTTTATTCCGTAAAATAGGCTACATTTGTTTGGAATCGTCACAATTTTTTCCCCTACCGTGCAGTTCATGACTAGGTGAGCACTGATAAAAATACTGCCAAAAAACTCAGGCATCCCTCTTTTGGTATCCAAACAAATTTACATAATTTATTAATTACATTATAATTGGATCGACTCAATACCAGGCATTTTTATCATTAATATAGTCAGATACTTTATAATATGCCCTGCTACACAATTTGGCTTTAATGGTAGTTTTAAATTTGTTTATTGACAATTCTCTTATATTGCTGGGAAGTTTGTTATAGAACCGTATACATTGCCCCATAAAAGAATTACTTATTTTGTGTAGACGGCTTGGATGTAACACAAGATTATGCTTATATCTAGTATTTATGTTATGAGTATCACTCTTTTTACAAAATCACTCTATGTTTTTATGGACATACAAAAGATTTTCATAGATATATTGCGATGCGACTGTTAGAATATTTATTTCTTTGAATTTTTCTCTAAGGCTCTCTCGGGGACCAAGTTTGTAGATAGCTCTTATGGCTCTCTTTTGCAATAAAAAGATGGCGGTAATGACCGCGGAGTTACCCCAAAGAAGAATTCCGTATGACATAATACTATGAAAGTAGCTGAAATAAACTATTCTAGCCGTATCAACATCAGTGAGCCGTCTAACAGTTTTCTCTGTATAGGCTCAGAACTTAGTTTTCCTGATAATTTTTCAATTTGTGGGCCCCATTGTAGTCTGGAGTCAATTGTTATACCCAAGAACACAGTTGTACACACACATACATGTACATTGGTAGTCACCTGTCTTACATTAGGTGTTGAGAACTTAATTACTTTAGTCTTTTTATCATTTAAAAGCAGATTATTAACATTAAACCAATGCATAACTTTAGAGAGAGCATCGTTAACTTCGTCATAAATACCCAACTGTCTATTAATTTTGAATGTCAAAGAGAACCAGATCATATCATCCGCAAACAATACAATCTCATGTTTATCCTTTACATAATAAGGTAAGTCATTTATATATACTAAAAATAAGAATGGACCTAGAATTGACCCCTGTGGGACTTCCATAACTACAGGGGACCCCGAAGATGATAAAACGTGTAACAGCCAAACAAAAAAAAGGTAGTAACAAAAATATCATACTAAAAACCAATAACGAAGTTATTATGTGTCCAGGTACAGTCGCGATGAAATTCAATAAATATTTTGCATCCGTTGGTGGTTCAAACCAAACTTGCAGCACACATATATTAAGAGGTGAGCCGGTAATCTCACCCTCTATAAACTCGATGTTCCTTAAACCGGTAACACAGAAAGAAATATACAAAATCATACAAACTCTCCCTAATAAGCTTAGTTGCGGTGTAGATGAGTTGCCTGTCACTTTGATCAAAACTTGCGCGAAAGAATTAACTCCTCCATTAACGAAGATAACAAATCAGTCGTATAAGGAGAAGAAATTCCCTGCCAGACTAAAAGTGGGAATTATCAAACCTGCCCTAAAAAAGGGAGGTAAATCAACAGAGATATGTCAATACAGACCAATTTCATTACTTCCAAATTTTGCGAAAATTATTGAAAAAACGATGGCAAACCGAATCTGTAACTTCTTAGAAAAGTATGATATACTAGATAAGGACCAATACGGCTTTCGGGAAAAGCGATCAACGATCCTAGCTGTATATATGTATATGCAGGAAATAGTAACATATATTAGAGACAAAAACTATGCAGTTGGATTGCTGCTTGATATGACCAAGGCCTATGATAGGGTGTCGCACGAAATCCTGTTATATAAACTAAATGGAGTGGGTATCAGAGGCGATGTCCATGAGTGGCTAAAATCATATCTAGGAGACAGAGAGCAATGCGTATAGATAGAGCATGTAGACGAAATCACGGGTGAGATACAGCAAGTGCGATCTGATATTACTAAAACAAATTGGTCGATCCCACAAGGAAGTGTCTTAGGTTGTATCTTGTTTTTGATTTATATCAATGATCTCCCTAAAGTAAGCAACACACTAAGTATCTTGTTTGCGGATGACATATCTCTTCTATTCAAAATCCCTAATAACTGTCTCAGTGGCAACAGCTTAATAACAGAAACTTTTAATTGTATCAAACAATGGCTTGTATCCCATAACCTCGAAATAAATCACCGTAAAACGAAATTAATCCAGTTTAGACCATATCAAAAATTACCACTAGACCTAAAAATAACAAAAGCTATGTTAGACATAGAAAAATTAGAGGACTGTAAACTTCTTGGCATAACACTAGATTCACATCTGAACTGGAAAAAGCATGTAGAAAATATCAAAGTAAAACTATCTAAATTCACGTACGCCCTTAGAGTATTAAAAAGTAACACCAAGACGAATTGTGCTCTAACAGCATATTACGCGTATGCAGACGCTTGGCTCCGGTACGGCATAATTATGTGGGGCCATAGCAAAGACGCCAAAGACCTTTTTATTCTTCAAAAGAAATGCTTACGAATTATCGCAAATATAAGACGAAGGGATAGTTGCAGACCGCATTTTGTGTCACTCGAGGTCCTCACCTTACCTGCCATCTATATATTGGAGATAGCAATGTTTGTAAGAAAAAATATCAATTTATATGTATGCGACAAAAATCCGAGACGTAAAAAGAAATTGGTACTTCCGACACCTAAAATAGAATTATACAAGAGCAGTCCGCAGTACCGTTGTATACTTATCTATAATAAATTGCCAAACATATTAAAAAATGAGTTAAAGGATACAACATTTAAAATAAAACTGAAACAACTATTAATTAAAAAATGTTACTATGACATAGACGAATTTATGAAGGATAGTACAATATAAAATATTAGAAATAAGACGAGACATATGTATTATGACATGTATGACATAGAATAAAATAAATATATTGGGCTACTTTGAATTAATAAATAAATACCAATCATATTAAGTTATAGTGAACATCATATTGAATTAATACTATTATATTATAATACTGATTAGGTACTTACGAATATTAATTGTTGTAAATAATTAAATATTGTTTAATTTTGATGACATAATGTTAATGGAATAACTTATATTATGTTGCAATACCCTTACAGGGTCTATGTATTGTAGTTCAGGCTTATGCTAAACTCTGTACATACTGCATTAAATAAATAAATAAAGATCTTTTACCATTAATATCGACCTACTGTATCCTATTGCCCAGATAATAAGACAGAAGTTCGAGAGCCTTGTTCCTGATAACGTAGTGGTGTAATTTTCTGACAAGAGTGTCATGGTGCACGCAGTCAAACGCTTTAGACAGATCACAGAAAATTCCCAAGGCATCTTGCGAACCCTCCCATGCCGCGAATATACTTTTAAGCAAATGAATCCCTGCGTCTGTAGTTGAACAACCTCTCGTAAATCCGAACTGTCTCCTATGAAGCAAATTATGTGTATTGAAATGTCTGAGCAACTGGCTAAGCATTAGTTTTTCAAAAATTTTACTAAGAATGGGCAATATGGGAACAGGTTGAAAATTCGAAGGGTTCGAACTATCACCAGATTTAAATAATGGAATGATTTTACTATGTTTCATCAAGTCAGGAAATACACCAGATGCCACACAACAATTGAAAATTGTAGCTAAATGTGGAGCGATTGAAATAATAATAGAAGAAATGGTTTTGACAGATAGACCCCACAGATCTTTAGTGTTTTTCATATTTATTGATTTAAAAGCGTTCAAAACATCTTTTGGGCTTACAGCTGAAAATTCAAATATTGTGTCGCATTCTACCACGCTCTGTTTGAGAACCAGTTCAGCAGCTTGTACCGTTCGGGAATCATCGGCAGTCTCCGGCCACCGTGTGGCACTCTCAGGCATTTTATTATAATAGCAACGGCCGAATCAGCCCCCCTCATACCCGATATTACTTTGGAAGCCGGTGCACGTCGCTCGTTGCACTGTCTCGCCTATATAACCGTACGCGTCTATAGTGCGTACATACATATGTTATAAATAAGTCGTTATTTCTGTGTTCTGTGTTCCCATTCTGGGTAAGTTGTGCAAATCCTTTTTTATTGTATAACTTTAATTGCTATTATGTGCATTAAGTGCTAGGTTTTGTGAGTGGCTAGGTAGTTCAGTAAATTGATTTTCTGTTTAGTAATAAGTATTTAAGTATTTATTAACAGCCTTATTATTCTATCTAGGCATCATATGCTAAGTGTAAGGTTGTAAATTAGTATAGCTAGTTTTTTTTGTAATAGTAGGTATTATTAGTAGGAATTTGGAATTGCCTAACCGTCCGTTTCTGATTTTAAAAAAGAAAATCACCTCTCGTAGCTTTCACCCTTGTGCTGGCTAATTTAGTAGTTCTGGAATGCTTCACAATCCATAACAGGCTGAACAAATGCTTCTGCTTCATAATAAGGTCACCGCCCTCGCAATCTCAAACCGAACTTCGTGGTTTATCTGATTGCTGATTGATGCAATTACAGGAACTTCCCTGGGATCTATAAGCGGACGCCTACCTCTCCCTGGATTGAACGAGGGAAGATAAGGGACCAACAGCATATTAAGGATCGAGGAGAGTGCGGTATTCTAGACCGGGACAAATGAACACGTATTGATATTACGACCTAGGCTTCCCCTACGACTCTGTTTGGTCTGCATAACGCTCAATTCTTTTAATTTTTTTTTGTGTATTAGTTTTAATAAATGTATTTTTTTACTTTTATTTGGTGCATTTATTTACTGCTTCGTTAATCGAAATAAATGCGACAAGCTATAGAAGAAGACCTAAGATTTCTCGTTGTAATAAGAGGAATGTTAGAAAAATATTTTTCAAACTCAGTCGCAATTTCTACATCATTTTTGATATCTATATCATTTATCTTTAACTGAAAGTCTCGACTATGTACTTTCGCTCTACCCGTCCATTATTTATCATATTCCAAAATTTCATAATATTCAATTCAATTCAATTCAATTCAATTTATTTCTTGCTAAATATGGGTAACAAAGATCTTATATAAAGTTTGTATATATGAACAAGCCAAATTTTACCTGTAGTATAGGCATGCAAGCTTTTTAACATAAAATATATATATCGTTACAGTTAACAAAATATTTAAATAAAATATGTCCAATCGTAATTATAAACTTACATTAGTTAATTAACACATAACAAATTTTGCATAAAATATTGTCACTTAATTAATATTGACAACAAATTTATCATTTACAAATTCGTCAACAAAATAATAAGCCCTTTCTATTAGTAAGTCTTTTAGCTTTTTCTTAAAACCTTGTATATTTTCTTCAGCCTTGACATATTGGGGTAATTTATTATATATTTTTGGGGCCATACAATATACACTTTTATGGAACATAGTGGTATTGGACGTTATGGTACATAGTTGGTCATTATGTCGTTTACTTGATAGCATATTGTAAGAATGAATGTTTTGTTTTACAAAATTTGATACCTCATAGATATATAACGAGGGCAGTGTAAGTAACCGCAACTTTTGAAAGTACGGTTTACATGAATCTGTCTGCCGTAATCTACACATAGATCTTATACATTTTTTCTGTGCCTTGAAAGCTTTGTTATTATCTGTTGAGTTTCCCCAGAAAAGTATTGCATATTTCAATGTAGATCCTACGTATGCATGATATGCAGTTAGTAACGCCGATTTGTTTACTACTTTGGCAAGCATGTACAATGCATAAGAAAAACGATTAAGTTTTAAGCATATTTGTTCTATATGTGATTTCCATGACATATTAGAGTCAATATGAACACCTAAAAATTTTGTTTTATTTATTTCGTCAATTTTCTTTCCATTATATTTAATATTTAATTCGTGTTGTCTACTATTTTTATTTTTAAATGTCATGACTTTGGTCTTGTCTAGGTTAATTTTTAGGTTATTTGAATGCAACCAGTCTATAATTAATGTTAATGCTTTATTAATGTCATCTTCATATTTATCATTAGGTTTATCAACAAATATCGCTGTACTGTCATCTGCAAATAGGACCATGGGTTGAACGATAGATTTTGGAAGGTCATTAATATATATGAGAAATAATAGGGGGCCAAGTATACTTCCTTGTGGTACACCATATTTATTTAGTTTTTCATCAGATAAATATTTTCTTTTTATGTTTGTTTTTTGTGAGATTCTAGATATAGCTGTAATTTGAGTCCTGTTGCTTAAATATGACCTTATTAAATCATGTACGTTTCCTCTAACGCCATAATTATGTAACTTGTGCAACAATATATTATGGTCTACACAATCGAAGGCGTTTGTCATATCCATGAATAAAGCTAATATTGGTTGAACCATTATTTTTTTTCTTAAATATATAGACTTAGCATTGGAACAGGCTCGTTTAAATATTTTAGCATATTTTTTTACAAGTTCTTGAAAAGTCGGATTGTGATTACAGGTCCTTTCTTCATAAAGTTCATACAATTTATTCCGAGTTTTGTAAATACCGGGAGTTGCCCAATCACTGAATGTCATACGGTCACTTACAGACAGTTGTTTTGGAGTAAAGATTGCATTAAATTCACTAGTGATTAAGCTAAATAACGAACTGTACAAGTGTTCCGGAGTACCGTGATAGGGCAACAATACAATTTTTTCTGCTATATTAGACTTAAATCTTTCTAAGCGGCTTTTACTAAATGGTATATAATTTATTTGCTTTCTTTGTATTTTTGAAGAATTTGGAAATGAAACCAATTGACCTGAATGGTCTGACTGAACTTTATTAATTATAGATTGATATGAAGGTTTTACATTGCTAAATATATTATCAATACATGTAGCACTTGTAGCAGTTACTCTTGTTGGCTCTGTAAAAATATGATGCAAATTGTTTGATTTAAATAAATTTAAAAAGTTGTAGGTAACAGTATTTTTCTCCAAGATATTTATATTAAAGTCTCCACAAATTATAACAGTTTTATGGCTATTAGATAATTTATTTAAGGCATCCTCCATGATATTTGAAAATATTTCAAAGGGCGTGCTAGGAGGTTTATACAGGTTCATAACTGTACGGGCCCCTTCGATACGACCCGTACACTTTCGTAAACGAATGTTGTAAAATAATAGTATGTAGGTACTGGCGGGCTTGTTCTTCTACCTCCGGTTGTAAATCGCAGGTAATGGGTTGGTGCAGAATGAAACGCCTGGTGCCGGCTGAGAAGTATGGAGCCGTAGGTACTTCCTTCCAGGTCTGGAGTGGTCTGGCTTCAAGGTGACTTGGCTGGCTATTCCACTGTAGTGTGAGCGCTGAGTGTAGCGGACGACTGGTACCGATCAGTAGTGTGGGTCATCTCACAACCTCCTCACGGTGGCTGGGGAGTCAGTTCCGAGATGTATATCTCTCTACTGAGGTGTCAATCGCAGTATGTGAATACATACCGGGCGTTGTGTTGGCCGTATAGGCCGAGATGTTCTCTACGTTTCTAGTTCGTTAGATCGTCGCGGCTTGCGTTGTTCGCGAGTAACTCACGAGCGTAAGGGCGTCCGTCCGGCGGCCGAGTATGTAGAGGCGCCAGATTGCGTATATGACGCAAATCCGACACGTCCGCACGCTCGAACAGGCTTACGGTGAGTCGGCGTATGAATGCGTCCGTGCTCTCCATGCGTAAATCCCTATCTATAGTGGCGTTCTTTACAATGCGCGGGGCGCCTGTAATCTGCCTGAGGGAGATGTGCTGTTGCTGTTGGATTCTCTCAGCGTTTCCTTTGCTCAGTAGGGCGTACCAAGCTGGCGCTGCGTATGTTAAACGTGGCCGTAGGTAGGTCTTGTATATGCTGAGTTTTGTATTCAGCGGAAGCTTCGAGGAGAGCACCGGTCGCAGTAAAGCGCGCGATGCACGGGTCCTAGCGATGACTTTGTTCGCGTGTTTTTTCATAATGAGCCGCCGGTCGATTTCGACGCCTAGGTAGGTCGCCGATTCGCGCCAAGCTAGCTGCTCACCATGGAGATACAGGGTGGAGAGCTTCTTTACGGAAAGATTCACCAGCATTGCTTGTGTTTTTCGCACGTTAACCGAGAGCCTCCATTTGTCAAGCCACTCGAGGAGCAGATTTAGTACGCGTTGCATTTTCAAAACTGCGAATCTAGCATTTTTGTTGTATGTCAGATACGCTGCGTCGTCGGCGTACAGTGCTAATGTGGATTCGTCTGATATCGGAATGTCATTGGTGTAACGTGCGTACAATGCCGGGGAGAGGCAACTCCCTTGCGGTACGCCGGCTAAGATTTTCCTTCACGTCGAGGACTCTCTTTCTACTGATACGTGAAAACTTCTATCACTCAGGAAGGAGGCTACTATTCGGACTAGACGTTGGGAAGCGCTGGACGTCGCTAGTTTGTACAGAAGACCGTCGTGTCAAACTCTGTCGAACGCTTTCTCCATATCAAGAAATACTGCTACTGTGCTGGTTCATACCCTGGGTCATCATGGGCAGTACTCTCAATAATTGAAGTGCCGTCGAATGTTCCGCCTCTGTATATAGACGGGAAGTGTCCGGTGCGATTTATACCGTTGTAAAGTCGCGTTAGCGCCGCGACGGCGCGCGGCGGTAACCGACGTAGGGCTTCATTGGTTATTCTATCTGCACCGGGCGCCTTCCGTAGTTTAGCGCATTGTATTGCACGCTGCACTGCGCCCGGGGTGAAAACAATTGGATCGTCATCGGCCGCTATCGACGTAGAAAAATAGCCTCGTAGGTACTGTTGCACCATTTCGACGTGAGCTGTATTTTCTGTTTCGTTAGGGCGGAATTGGCGTTCTAAGTGGTCGGCGAATATTTCAGCGCGGTCTGCTGCGTGATAACGCAAAGTACCATCGTCTGCTAGTAGTGGTCGTACTGGAGGTGGAGTTATCGTCAGCTGCCTGCACAGTCTGTGGATGCTATTCCAGTCATCACTGACATCCTCAACGTGCCGCTGCCAACTCTCCCCTCGATGGGTTTCTAGCGCGTCCTTTATTATGGTCGTAAGGCGATGAAGTTCGGCCTTTAACGCAGGACACCGCGTCCTCTGCCACAACTTGCGTAGTCGACGTTTGTCTGTTATCTTACGCTTGTTGGCGTCGGGGAATGGCGAGTATTGTTGTCGCTTCTTAGTCTTGGTGGAGGACTCATTGAAGGCCGTTTGGATAGTCTCCGTTATGTGCACCGCTAGCCGCTCCACATCATCCGGAGTTGAGATGGGAAACGACGCCGTGAGCTTGGAGTCTACTTTCTCGGTGTACTGGCCCCAGTTGATAAGACGCTTGGGGATTGGTGGGGAGACCGAAAGTGGAGTCTCTGGAATCGTTAGGAGTGCCGGTAGATGGTCCGAGAACATGCTCTCCAGTAGAACCTCTTGCGTGGGTTGACAGTGAAAATTCTTGTGAACTATAATATCTAGGACATCGGGTACCGCCGCAGCACTATACGGATAATGCGTCGGGACCTCGGGGCCCTGCACGGTATAGCCCCAGCGCTCGGCGTCGTCAAACAACCGACGTCCGTTCGGGCAAATGTGCGTGGCGCACCATGCTGTATGTTTGCAGTTAAAGTTGCCAGCCAGAAGGACAGGTGTTTTAGTCTCCGTATCGACTAGGCGGGTTATCTCCGCGGGGTCCAACTTCCCAATCGGGGGTCTGTAGGCTGCGTAAAGGTGCATGGATTGCCTACCCGCGTGGATGTCAATTCCAAGAGCATAAAGCTTGGCCCCTTTGTGGACAGACTCGGTCTCGATTGTCATAATCGGTTGATGGACTAAGCGGCGTCTGACTAACACTGCCAACCCACGGTAAGCTATTCCATGGGGAGAACGTTCGTCTTTCCGATAGATGTGGTAGTTCGGGATTCTCAGCGTAATGGACTCCTTCAGGTGCGTCTCAGACACCAAACAGACGTCAATATCCTGCTCCTTGAGTAGCGCTTTCAGCAGAGCAACCTTTTTGTATAGGCCGTCTGCATTCCAGTGCAAAACTCTAAGATCCCCATGTTGCAGTCTCAATTGGATGAGCTGAGCCATTCCTCCTAGTAGCACTGACAGGGTGTTCTGTCCTGTCCGTACGGCCTTCAATACGTTCTCCATGATAATAAGAGCGACGTCTAAAACAGCAATCGCGTTGTCGTCGATCGCTCCAGCGATAGGTGCTGGTATATGCGATGTAACAACCGCCGTTTGCCTCGCCTGACGACCTACTTGTTGTGTAGGGACGCCCGCTTTCTTCAATTCACTTTTTCGGAGTGCTGAAGTTTTTGCGGTCTGGGTCCTTTCGGCCGGTTTCTGCGCCTGTACGGCTTGCGCAGCCTTCCGGGACTTCTTCGTACGCCTCTTCTTCTTGAGAGAGGCGCCTCTCTCGGTGGGAGCGTTCGCCTGCGCTATTAAAGAAGTCGTTTGAGTTTGTTTCTCGACTGTAACGGCCTTCTTTGTCTGTTTTGAGGCACCGGCGGTGATTGCAAATGTCCCTGCTTTCTTGTTTCGTAATTCGCGGCGAAACACTGCGCATCTGGAATTGTTGGCCGTGTGCGCCTCTCCACAGTTGGCACACGTCGGCGGCTCTTCTCTGGGGCGCGGACAGTCACTAGCTGCGTGCTCCTCTCCGCAGCGCACACACGCTTGCTTGCGGTGGCACATATGTGATGAATGTCTGAAGCGCTGACAGCGGTGGCACTGGGCTGGCCCCTGCCTGCCTCGCCACGCCTCTATCTTGACTCCAGGCATGTACAACAGCTCGGTGACGTCATAAATCCGTGGGATTGTATCAGCGGTCTTCTTCAGTTGGGCGAAGAAGATGCATCCGGGTCTACCTTGTCGCGCGCGTATGGGTCGCACGTACTCAGGTACGAAGTTCAGTTCCGCTAGGGCTTCTGAAATCTCGTTCGGATCCGTGTCAGACGGTAGCCCTCGTATCGCTACCTTAGCGCTGGTTTCAGCCGGCAACGAATACGAGAACCAGCTGAGCTTAGGGAGCACTACATCGCGGCGACGACTAATGCGCGGGTCGCATTGCTCTCTTGGGGTGAGCGTCGAAGGGGGAGGTACCTCCATCGGTACACTAAGAGAGGCAGGAGGGCTAGCGAGTACAATACGTATACGCTTTTGCATCTCGGCCTCTGCATCGCTCTCTGGGGACCTTTGGCGCCGTATACCGCGCTTGCATAGTGCTTGCACGGCTACTTGCGCCTCGACCACTTCCAGTGAGGGGGGGTAGAAGACCCTGCCGCCACCTCCATCCTGGTAGTCCCGGATGGTCATCGCGATCCGCTCCGTCAAGGGGTCCGAGAATATACCCCGCCGGCAGATCTCGGCGAATTTCACCATGTCATCCTCAAGGATAGACTTGGGAGAAATGCCGGATCCCAGCAGGCGCACTCGCGGGACCGCCAAGACGGCCGGGTCGCGTGACGTCACCGGCGTCGGATGGAGTAACGCGGACCTCGCACTGTCTCGCTTACGCGACGACGAAAGCGACCTGGAGCGTTCGCCCTGAGAAGGGCGCGACGCTCCGGCGCGGGAGGCACCGACGCCGCCGGCGGCGTCGATGCCTTGTCTTTCCCTCTCGCGTGGAGTGTGCGACGGCTGCCTGGTGGCTTCGCCCTGAGAAGGGCGCATGCCTCCGGCACTGCGCTTGGCCAACAACGAACTGCGGGAAGCAGCGACGCCCGCGACGGCGTCGGTGCTTTTATAACCCTTCTTACGGAGAGACGTCAGCGACGGCTGCCTTGAGGTTTCGCCCTGAGAATGGCGCATACCTCCGGCGCTGCGCTCCGGCTGGGAGGTAGCGACGCCCGCGACGGCGTCGGTACCTTTTGCACCCTTTCGCGCCTGCGTCAACGCAGGTACCGATCACCGCTCTGTGGCCCATATTTATACCCCCGACGTGGGAGCGAGAGGTACAATTGTGTGAAAGGGACAGAGATAGCCATAATCACCCATACCTGGAGGTATTACCTGAACGTGCTTGCTTTATTTTATATTTTTATTTATATAAATACACCGCGAGTTTGTCATACCTGGAAAAAATCACTGACAAAATAGTTCACATATTTAGAAAAAATAACATACACGTTGCTCTAAAATCCTATAATTCACTCAAATCACTTTGTAACACTAAAGATAAAATCCCGCCCAATAAAAAATCCGGCGTCTATAAGCTGTTTTGCGATGAATGTGAACACGTTTATATCGGTCAAACGGGTCGTAACTTTGTGTGTGTGTGTCAATAACCTCAGCTATGCTGACGATATGGTGTTACTGGGTCCAACGGCGGGATCAATCAGAGAGCTTTTACATATCTGTGAGATGTACGCTGCTAAGCACGGTCTTGTGTATAACACAAACAAGAGTGAATATCTGATATTTAAGGCCCCCAGAAAACAAGTACCATATGACGCTGTAATTATGCTCAATGGCATTCCACTTAAGAGAGTGTCACACTTTAAATACCTGAGGCACTATGTGACTGAGGACCTTAAAGATCAGATGGACATGGAACGGGAGCGCAGGGCGTTGGCGGCAAGGCGCAATATGTTGGCTCGTAGATTCGCTCGGTGTAGCAAGGAAGCCAAAATAACTCTATTTAAAAGTTATTGTCAAACCTTCTACACTGGTTGTCTGTGGGTCAACTATACGCAGTCGGCCTACAACGCCCTGCGCATACAGTATAATAATGGTTTCAGAGTATTGATGGGGCTGCAGCGATTCTGTAGCGCGTCTGGCATGTTTGCGCTTGCACGAACAGATGACTTTTATGCCATGATAAGGAAAAAGACAGCATCCTTATTAACAAGAACGCGTAATAGCTCCAACAATATTCTGAAAACATTAATCAATAAATTTGATTCGCCCATGCTAGAACACTTTATTAGTGTGCTGGTTAGACAGAGGTAACTAGCTGGCGGTAATACCTGTGGAACTGATTATATAATTGTCGGTAATATAATCCATTTCAGATTTTTTTTTAATGTTTAGATACTAATATTAGTTTGTAAGACAAATTGTTACTAACAAATGGGCCCTCGTTGCCAAAATAAACAAACATTTTATTTTATTTATTTATTTATTTATAACACGATTTCACGAACACGTATCGGCGTATAAAAACGATCGCCCAGAAAGGTCACACTTCGCCGAGCATCTCATAGACAAAGGACATAACTTATCCCCCACTAATACATATCAAATTTTACACACCATAGACAAAGGTTTAAAACTAAATATTAGGGAACAATTAGAAATTAATAAACATAAAAATTCTAAAATTACTCTCATGAACAAACAGACTGACGTAAACCATTCCCCACTATTAAATATCTTTTCGCTCACACCATCTACCCCCACCCTCAATTCAATATAAGGGACGGCACTGCGATGGATTTGTCACTTGTAGCATGTTATTCTTACGATTAACGTCTACAACGCCTGATGATGCCTCGTGGAGAGGCGAAACACGTGTCGCAGCGACGACTAGGCCAGTCGTGGCAGCGACGGTGGTGGTGGGCATGCGGATTCTGTTTCAGATGGCGGACGACCGCAGCAGCCGAGGCAGCGTCGGCATGTAGCACGTATTAACAGTAGTGGGTCGGTGCCGGCCGGCGCTAGGCCGCATGAACTAATTGGTGACAGAAGCACACAAAACAGGTTGGATCAAATTGCATGTAAATTTGACTTTCGCAAAATAACGCCTGAATCTATTATCTGCTTTATTTTTATCAAAAATGTTTTCAAGATGTACTATTTTTCCATACATTTGACCCTTTTTCATATAAACTCATAAAACTTTTGCTAAAAGTTATTTCTAAAACCTATGGGTCAGTTAAGTTTTTACACATGAAATGTTTTTATTATCAACTTACAGCTATGATGATAGGTATCTATATCTATTTACCATTGAGCTGTTGCCGCCACTAATCAAATATTATAAACTTTATTACATATTTGGCTTACAACAGCTCGTACCTATAAACTAATGTAAAACGTAAAAACGTGTAAAACTTATATCTAGCAACCTAAGTATGTAAAACTGTGTAAAACCTATTCTATTCATTTATATAAACAACTATGAAACAACTATAACTATTAAATGTGCCTTACTAACTACGCGCGACGGTTATTTATTTATGTACATATAGTTGTCGCGAACATATACTCCCGCCGCAGCTATCTCAGCTGGAGCCATCTTTCGCGATCGCGCCGTCGACCGTCGCTGTAGGCAGGATCACCAGCTTCTGGGGGCCGGCTTCGGTGGGCCTTCGCAGCACGCCCTTGTTGGTTCGCACGTCCACCGTAGGTGAAGGGGCGTTGATGATGCGCCAGTCTGCTCCGTGGATGGTCACCCGAAGACGGTTGAGCGGGCACGGCCCGCCTGATGCGACACTGTTGACATCTCTTCAACAAACTTCTAACTGTATTGCGCAGTCGTAGTAACCATAAGTGTTGTCGAACTTCATTGTTAGTGGTCTCGAAGCCCCCGTGATGCAGCCTCCGGTGTATCCACGAGATGTACAGTTGCACATAAGTATGTTTACCATCCATAATCGGCGGAGCTCTTTGTTCGTACGTGATGTCGACAGCGGCTGCTATACGTGACCGTAGCCGTATGGCGTCATCGCTGTCTATAGTGACGGACAGCTGACTTAGTCGGCTATTAGCAGGCAACGGTTTTTTACACTTTAAAGCTGCGACATCTTCACTGAACGCGTCATCTTGCACTGAGCGAATCCACAGCTGTTGGGCACGATGTAATTGATGTGTTTTAAGTTGAATGAAATAGCTGTTTTCACTTTCACACGTAGCACTGATTTCTTGTTTTTTCCCTTCGCTGCTTTCTTTATTTTCGTCCAAGTCGAGTCGTTAACTTCGTTTTTGTTATTGCGTTTGTAAGCGGCGTTGCACAGTTGTCTTCTGATGCGCAGAAGTTCGATAAACTATAGCACACGCGCCGTAGTACGCACTAACTTTAACCAACTTGAAAAACGAGTTGCGTTGGGCAGTGCTACCTTTAGTGATGTGGTGTTTCGAACAAAGTTGACTCGTTCCTCGCCAGTTAAACCCATATGGTCGGGTTCATTGACCTCTCGCGGCCATTCCTCTTCCAACTCGCGTAGAAAGGCGGGCCCGTGGAACCACCGGTGTTGTGAGTCGAAGTAGCCAAGTGGTGGCCGAGGGTTTGTTATAAAAAAAACAAACTTTATTTACCACAATACTGACCGACGAGTTTCGGTGTTGATTTAATACAAAGGAATGTTCAATTAATCTAACTTACTAGCTAATTTATACTACAATTATTGTTTACTCATCACTATTGTGCAATGCCGCATTTCCTATATTGAGTAACTGCCCATCAGCATTTAGTGGTGCTTATGACGCGTATTTGGCGTGGGTGGCTACCCTTAACTCCTCCCTCCTTAAGAGAGAAATCAGCCGGAGGTGGCTGTGGCGGATGATTTCGTTTTAGCACCAATATGTTGTTGAGCACTTTGAATTTAATTACAATTGCTGTTGTTCCTAACAAAATCATTATTACAATTATGCTTAGTGTCCATACACTCATGTCTGTGGTTATACTTATTTCTTCACTATCACTGTCACTATGGTATTTTGCACTATTTAGTAAACTTTTTATTTCGGTGAAATCTATATCACGTAAATCTGCTTGCCGGGTTTCTTTCTTGATTTCTTGTTGGATGTCAGGCATCCGGATTACTTGCATCTGCAAACTGGGTATCGTTGATCCATTGGTGGTGTGTTGTATGATTACTTTTTCTCCAATCTGTACCGTTACCGGTGTGACAAAATATGTCCCTTTCATGTTGTGTCGTCTGATTTCAGTATTGCAGGTTTCTGTGATTAGAATTCTCTCCTTAGTGAACAGTAACCAGGTATCCTCGGCTACTCTCTGGATTTTTGTATTTTCTATCAATATAGGGATTTGATAACATTTAGAGTATTCTTCCTTCATGAGCATAATCTGTTCTATGCATGTGGTTGTAGAATATGGAACGATATTGTTCTCAGTACACAGAAATTTATCATTCTCTATCTCTCTGCAGGATTCAGCCACAGGTATGTATTTCAATCTATTCACTATAAGGAATGGGTGTTTTGGAATTATGACATAGGTTTTTAAGGTAACGGGATTCTGAATAGGTACGGGAATTATTTTGTAATATGTATACGTGTCCTCGTCTATCAAAGGAACTTCAAGAATAAATACTATTTTACTATTATCTAAGTACGCTTTAAACACTACATTCGTTTCTAGTTTTATCAAATTATCTCTATTAACTACGTAAATTAATTTATAATGTTTCTCTATTTCTAAGAGAATATTTAATAACTCAGTTGAGTTTATAATTGATTGATGTAGAGTATGTATTTTACTGAAGGCTATTGCTGTCTCTAATTCTTGAATCACATTATAGATGAGGCGAAAGTTATTAAGAATTTGATTTAGTGTGTTCATTTGACTGACTATCGTCTGTATCTCTAACTGGTCATGACGTAGTTTATCTAACTGCGAATTTTTATAATTTATATGTATCAAAGTATACTTCATATCATCTGAAATATTAACTAGTTTATCAAAGGCTTTTTGCATTAATGATATTTTTCTTTCCATTGAATGTTCTCTATTTTTAAGGTGTTTTATTTCTGCGTTATACCTAATAGCATCTTCATTATCTAAGTTTCCTGAAATAGTTTTAATAAGTGAACCTAGTGGATTTATGAGACCTCTTTTTGCTCTCCTATTAGGTAAGATTTGTTCTAATCTATCCGTAGCTAGTTCCATAAGGGATTCTATTTGTACTTCTAGTCCAACAAATTCACTCTTTGCTGGTGATCTATCTGCGTTAAGTATATCCTTAAGCCTAAAGTATTCTACACGATTGTTTTTTAAGTGAGTAACTATACTATCTAACTCTAATGTTTTAATAATAGTCCAGTGACTATTCTGAATCACTGCTGCTCCCATACGTATCGGTGCGATTTCTGGGTTTGAACTGAGGTTCTGGAGGTTTACGCTGCATACTCTTACCACTAGTCCCAGGAGTATCCCGACTGCTAACCTGTGGAGGCCGTTTTATATTTTTTATTGCTACTTTAGTTTTTCTTTTGTTTAACTCTACTGGTACTATATTCCTAACAATTTTGCCTTTAACTTTTGCTTTTTCATACCTTGGTAACTCTTTAGCTTTTCTAGTTCTAGTAGTCTTCATAAATACTTCATCTCCTTCTTTTAACTTAGGAGGTTCTTCTCCCTCTTTCTTTTCCCAAACTCTGGCCTTATCCTCTTGTAGTTTAGTACCTACATATTCATATAAGACTTTCAATCTTTTTCTGTGGTCCTGAACTAGCTTTTGTAAAAAGTTTTTATCTCTGTCTATATCAAATACATTTCCCGATTCTGTATGACCAAACACTATTTCAAACGGCGTAAAGTTAGTTGCCCTATGTAGCGTATTATTATACGCCATGATTGCATAAGTCATAACCGATGCAGCATCTAAATCAGTTTTGTCATATTTTGCCAGTCTATAAATTTCTATTATTGTGGAGTGAAATCTTTCTACTATTGCCATTGAACTAGGATTTTTGGGTGTTCCTACATGCATATCAATTTTATATAAACTTAGTAGTTCTTAGACAAGTTTATTATTAAATTCAGTTCCGGGATCACTATTAATTTTCTTTGGTAACCCATACATACTAAAATATTTTATTAAAGCCTGTACGACTTCTGGTGTGCTTCTGTTAGGTATATAAAAAGCTTGGCCTAGTTTGCTGAAGGCATCAACGATAGTTAAATAATATTTGTTTTCTATATAAAGTAGATCCATGAATACTTCTTCGAATGGTGTGAATTGACTTTGCGTAAGTTGCATGACCGGTTTAATTGGCTTTCTTTCGTATTTCATTTTTCTACATTGTTCGCATGAGTTTATGATAGCTGACACTGTTTCTTTCATGTTAGACCACCAGTAATGTCTCCTAAGCTTAGTAAGTGTTTCCCTAATTCCTCTAATCTTAGACGCCATCTTGTTAATTTGCTGTTTGGTTCTTTGAGAGAATACAACCATGCCAGAGGCCTATGATCTGTGTATATATATATATAGAACTTATTTCCCCATAAATATGGTCTGAAGTGTTTAACTGCCCAAATTACAGCTAAAAGTTCCTTCTCGATAGTACTGTACCTAGTTTCGGTAGCGCTTAAGGTGCGGCTGGCATAGGCTATAGGCTTATCAGATCCTATGGTGCCTTGTGATAAGACTGAGCCAATTGCATGATTAAATGAGTCCGTTGTTAAAATAAACGGCTTCTTGAAGTCCGGGAATTGCAACAATGGAGCGTTAGTTAAAACCTTTTTGCAACTTTCAAAGCTTCGTATGTACTCATCATTTAAATCTATACTTTTACCCTTCTTTAAAAAGGATGTAAGTGGCTTTGTCAGTTTTGCGAAATCTTTTATGAATTTTCTATAATATCCTATGAGACCTAAAAAGCTTTTAATTTCAGTCGTAGTTTTAGGTATCGGGTATTTTAATATGGCATCTATTTTGTCATTATTTGGTTTTAGTCCCTCGTTAGTGATTGTGTGCCCTAAGTACAAGACTTCTTTTCTTAGGAAATGGGATTTATCGAGTTGTGTTTTTAAATTTGTTTCCCTGAACCTATCGAATACTGCTCTAAGTTTAAGTATATGTTCGTGTAAGCTTTTAGAGAAGATTATGACGTCGTCAAGGTACACTTGACAGTGTATACCTTGAAGACCTCTTAGTACATTATCCATTGCTCTTTGGAATGTTGCAGGTGCAGTTTTCAATCCAAATGGCATCCTATTAAATTCGTAATGACCAAATGGTGTGCTGAAGGCTGTTTTGGCCCTATCCTCCTTCTCTACCTCTAATTGGTGGTACCCACTAGCTAAATCTAGCGTAGTGAAGTACATGCTGTTTCCTAGCATGTCAAACAGATCGTTAATATTGGGCAATGGGTATTTATCATCAACAGTTATGTCATTTAAACGTCTATAGTTGACTACCATTCGCCATTTAGGTTTTCCTGAGCTGTCTATTTTTTTCGGTACTAGGTGCACTGGTGCACTCCAAGGTGAAAACGACTTCTGTATTACGTTATCTTTAAGCATTTTATCTACCTGCATCCTAATCTCATCTTTTTGCGTGGGGGGTAATCTATGTGCCTTAATATATATTGGATCTTCATTTTTTGTCCTAATTCTATGCTTTACTTCGTTAGTGAACGATAACGGAATATCTTCACAATAAAATATATCTTTATACTCCTTACATATATTACTTATGGTCTGTCTTTCTTCTTCATTCATGTGTTCTAGTTTTAATTTGTTTAAGTTATCCGTTAAAAGTTTATCTATTATCTCTCTATTCCTATCATCTGTATAATTAACTTCTACTAAGTTTTCGTTATACGGCGTGACTTTAAATGGTCCGGTTACGGTTAATTCCATGTTATCTGATCTCGTATTTTGGATTACCGTTGTCGCAAATCCATTTTCGCATTTAACTAATGCTGCGGGCATCCTAACCCCGTCTGTAAATTGTTTAAATTCTAAAATCTCAACTCCTTGTGTTAAATTCACAGGCAGTGTAACCCTTGATTCGCTACGAGGGGGTAGTAAATAAAATTCTCTCATTAGAGGTTTATAAATTATTGGAATGCACGTATCTCTTGCATATAACTTTTGATTTTTCATATCTATATTTGCTTCCAAGTGTTTCAATAAATCACTACCTATCAAGCCATCGTACCGTTCGTCTACACTATATACATAAAATTTGTGAGTTCCCGCGCTTTTAAAAGTTTTGTGTAACGGTATATGCACCACCTCGTTGTGTTTACTACTAGCATGTGTACTAATGATTTCGAATAGTTCTGTGCTTTTGAACTTGCAAAAATGTTTATTCGCTAGTTCCGGACTAATGAACGAACGTGTACTCCCGGTATCTAACATAAAAACAGCGTCTAACTCTTTTATTTGAATATGAGGTAAATTTAAAACATTACAATTTAATGCTATCCGTTCTGGTGTGTGTGCGCCCTTATACAAAAATTTTCAACGCTATTATCGTATACGTTATCAATACTTGGCTGTATGTTATTATTACTATTTGTCGATTCATCAAAGTTGTTGTTTTCCGTATAATTAACTCGCCTCGAACTGGCGGTGCGCATTGTAACATCAGTATTGCAACCTGATGCGCTTGGCGACTGCGCGTCATACGAAACGCCGCCGCGCTGTCCATTGTATACATTTTGTTGAGTTTGCATATGTCGCGGTTGGTTGTTATTATAATTGTACGAGTTATTATAGAATCGATGTCTAATATTATGATTTCTCGCCTGGAATGAATTATTAGGTGAACTAAAGTTAGAGTTATTATTATACCTTGGTTGTATGGAATTTGGTGTCGGCGTTGGTTGATATGATGACTGCATTGATAGATTATTATGGTAGTTTGATGGCCTTTGACCATTAAAATAGCGAACCGGTGCGTTATTACTTAGGTGATTGAATCGAGGCATTAGAGGGAATCTATTCGGTGCATGTGCACTTGTATTATAAGAATTGGTATACCCTTTAAAAAAATTGATCGGTTTGAATTGGTTATAGTTCTTCTGATTATACACATTTTGGAAGTTTTGCTCTTCTAATACTATTTCGAGGGCCTCTTCTAAGGTTCCTACACCTTTCAACCGTACCAATCTAACTAAATACTGAGGTAAATTGTATAAGAAAACCTTCAATGAAGTATTGAGGTAATTATTAATTTTAGTTGTTCTAAGAACAGGATCTTGAATACTTTCGTTTACCTTCGCAATTAAAACACTACGAACGTGCTGTATTCTATGACAAAAATGTTGGTAACTTTCACCTCTATCTACCCTCATTGATTCTAACTCGAGAACTAGACAGTCTTCTGTCCTCGGATCTCCAAAATTTTCTTGCAATAACTGTTTCAGATCGTCCCATGTTTCAACCTGAACTCTTTCTCCGAAAAGAGTGGCTGCTTCCCCAGTTAACCTACTAGTGATGGCGTGGAATAAGTATTCGTTCTGTACCTCATCACCTTGAAATTTACTAATGATGTACTCCGCCTTTTTGATAAAAAGCGGCAGTAATCTCCCATCGGACCCGAATAATGGAATAATTTTAATCATATCTGACGGAATATCGAATATTAAAAAGGCGTTGGTAATCCCTAAAAATACACGAAAAACACGTATAATATCACCAGGACGTAAAGGAATGAGTTAGGATAGTGAAAAAGATCTACTCACATTTCCTGCAGCACTCCGTGGTTCTTCTGTGATACTGGAATATTCCCTGCTGTTACTCGTCCCTGCGGCAGCTTCAGTCTTGACAAATTTGTAGGTTCGTTACCCTGGTTATTCGTGTAAACGAACGTTAGGTCCGGTGTTCCCGAAGAGTTGTATTCGCGAAGACACAGGTACCCAGTGACACAGAGTAACTTCCGGCTGCGCCAGCCAAGTGGTGGCCGAGGGTTTGTTATAAAAAAAACAAACTTTATTTACCACAATACTGACCGACAGAGTTTCGGTGTTGATTTAATACAAAGGAATGTTCAATTAATCTAACTTACTAGCTAATTTATACTACAATTATTGTTTACTCATCACTATTGTGCAATGCCGCATTTCCTATATTGAGTAACTGCCCATCAGCATTAAGTGGTGCTTATGACGCGTATTTGACGTGGGTGGCTACCCTTAACTAAGTCGTGTGGAGTGTCGCGCGTTGCGTCGTCTGCAACATTTTCCTTGGTAGGCACCCATCTCCACTCGCTGGTCTTCGTCTCCTCGGCGATCTCCACGATCCGGTAGGCCACAAACAGCTTGTACGCTCGCGGGCCAGTGCGTAGCCACGAGAGTACAGTGCGTGAATCCGACCAATATACTCGGCGGGTCGGCTTTATGTCATGTTCGTCTATGGCTGTGCGCGCAAGACGACATCCCAGTACAGCCGCTTGTAGTTCGAGTCTCGCTATTGACGTCACTTTGTTCAACGGTGCAACTTTTCCTTTTGCAGCTATCAACGACACACTTATGTTCCCGCATTCATCCTGTGCCCTCCAAAACACGGCGCAGACGTATTGCGACGAAAGTGTGTATCTCGTTCGTATGCGCGGTTGATACGCCGGGATAGCACCTTGGTATAGCTAGGCTCGGTAGTCTTCTCACGTGAGAGGGCCAGTATGACCAACTTTCGGCTTCACTGTCTTGCAACTTGACATCCCAGTCGATTCCAGTACGCCAAGTATCTTGTAAAATCTTCTTCGCTTGTATTGTGACAGGTGTAACTAAGCCCAGTGGGTCGAACAAAGACATCACTGTACGCAGAGCTTCTCGCTTCGTCGGTGTTCCTGAACCTGAACCTGAAAAAGCAACGTGAGAATGTGCATATTTCTGCGATGTCTGATAGGTAGTAAATTTAGTTTGTGACGAAATTCAGTTATGTGATCAAACTTTCTCAGACCGAAGACATATCTGATGCACATATTTTAAATGCGTTCTAATTTATTAAGTAGGTCTTCAGTAGGATTTAAATATGCAACATCCGCATAGTCAAGTATAGGGAGAAGTAGAGAGCGAACAAGCAAAGCTTTTGTACCCAGAGGAAGAAAATACTGGAGGCGTTTTAATGAGTACAGCGATGCAATAATTTTACGGCTGACTTCACCGATTTGAGGGGCCCAGGATAGAGTTTGGTCAATGTAATGCCCAAATTCTTGACAGTGGGTGCCAAAGGAATGATGTTCCCGTCAAGGACTATATTTGGGCATACCACGCTTTGCAGCTTTGATATGTAGTATGGACTGCCTACGACAATGGCCTGAGATTTTAACGCGTTTACATTCAACCCGTAATCATTGGTCCACTTACCAATGACGGATAGGTCATTATTGATATTATCAATAGCCGAATTAATGTCATCAAGTGAAGCAGATGCGTAAATTTGAAGATCATCGGCATATAAGTGATAAGAAGAAGAAAGAGACGTTACAATACCATTGATGAAGAAGGAGAACAGAATAGGTGAAAGCACTCCCCCCTGAGGAACACCAGCCTTGAGTTCACACCAGTCAGACTTAGAGTCTTTAGTTTTTGTTAACTGCTTTCGGTTAGTGAGGTAAGACTTGAACCATAAATGAGCAGTGGGTGATAGGTTAAGGGTGCGTAACATACCAAGCAATATATCGACGTCAACGGTATTAAAGGCATTCGTCAAATCAAGTAAAACAAGGATTGTTATTTTTTTGTTATCTATATTGCCTCTTATGTCATCAGTGATTTTCACCAGTGCTGATAAAGTACTGTGCCCAGCTCGAAATTCCGACTGATGCTCACTCAGTAGGTTATGCCTTCGCAGATAGTTAGACAGACGCTGATACACAAAGTGCTCCAATACCTTGGACAAGACGGGTAGAATTGAGATAGGGCGGAAATCAGAAAAGGAAGACGGATTGGACTTCTTGGGGTGTGGTATTATATGAGCTTTCTTCCAAGCTAAAGGAAAAACTCCATCAGTAATCGAGCAATTTAGAATGTTTGCCAGATAAGGAGCAATTACACGTGTGTAGTGTTATTAACGTGATTAACTTTGAAAATATTGACACTGATATACCTGACCAATTCAAACCCAAATTGCTGAAGATTTTGAATGATTCTCTGCTGATTTGTCTGATGAACATGAGAGTGAACAAGAAAGTAACAAAAAGGAAGACAGACTTTTTTAGTATGTATTTTTAGAATTTAATTTCAGTTTTCAGTTACGTAAAGTATGTTTCATGCCATTTTTGTAGTGTGTAATATTTGCATGGGTCAGTTTGTAGCCGTAGCTCCGGCTTTGCTGTAGTGAGTGCGCGGTGTGCAGCTGGCTATGCAACATCACTGGTTAAGTGATTTCTAGTATAAACTCTTTCGCTGGTTAAGTGATTAAGAGTCAAGCCTGCCTACTACCTGGTCAAGGAGTACAGCTAATCGTGTCGCTGGTTAAGTGACAACGATACCGTCGCTGGCAAAGTGACGAAGAGAGACACTCCCATGTGACTGTGTTCAAAATTATTACATGAAACGTATTCTATGTGAACTTAATTTATTGATAACTGACCGACAATGTAACAGTGCTTCCTTTGTTTAAGTCCATTCGTTCATGGTTCATAAAATCTTTGTACTCGGATAAAGATTTACTCTCTGAATTGCTACTTGATTTTCATTCTGACCTACGTGGTCAGGTCTGGCCGAGAAAAGAAAATGTACTTGGAGTTTTCTATTTTCAGGCGAACTACACGAGGACGTGTGAGGCGCAGGACGGCCGTGTCGTCGCATCATGAAAATTAAGTCTCAAGATCATCACTTATTGCGCTGTAGTCATTTTATTGAAGAAGCGCCATCTATTAGCTAGTTCTAGGAAGTATCATAGGCGGCGTTGTTCTGAGGTTGTTTGGAACTCAGTAGCTAACTTTCGTCGGATTACATTCTTCATGCTAAAAAAGGGGCGATGGAAGTGGGGGTGACTGGCAGAGGACACTTTTCGATCACGCGCCGGACCGAAAACACCCCATTGAGCTCCAAATAACTTTAATCGATTTGCATCTGATTATTTGTTGCATATTTATGTAAAACGTGTTTCGGAGGATAAATACACGTACCTAACTAATCTATCAGGGCTTTTATTTCGTGTGCCTTCGAATGGATGAGCAAGAATCCTCGTTATATACATTTACTATGGGTTATTGTGAGCACTAAGACGTTACCACCAGTTCGCAATGCTGATTCAACTGAGAAGAACATGGCAAGAAACTCAGAAGTTGCTCTTTTATATTGATACATTTAACGATTAGGTACATTACTTTATTTTACATATCATTGAACAGTGATATAGTTGACAAAACTCGTTACAAACATCATATGAAGTTAGAATCACATTACAGTTTCCTAACGACAAATATATAATATTATTTCATAGAGATTTTCAAAAACTTAATATAATAAAGCAATAACTTTTGACTCTATACATATCGCAATCTGCTTAAATCGAATAGCATGAAATGTCACAGCAGCTACTACATATACGCTACATTAGTAAATCTTGTTAATTACATTACATAAAATCCAACTTGTATTAATAATATTAATCAAATTTTACTTAAATCACATAAACATCTAACGTGCAACAAGTCGCTACTACCTTGAAACCAATAACGTGTCATGTTCTACTCGCTAATAGTGGTACAAGTCGCTACTACCTTGAAACCACTATACTATAACCCTGTGGTACAAATCGCTGCTACTTTGAAACCACATTTATCAATATAAGCGGTACAAGTCGCTGCTATCTTGAAACCACTAAGATGTTTTTGAAATTGTATCAGTTATCGTTACATAAAGTAACTCAGCAATAAAAGAAAATGGTACAAGCCGCTACTGCAGTGAAACTATTTTATGGACTCTCTCATATATTACAAGTCTCGCTACTATCTTGAAGCCCTATTAACGAAGGGCGTGGAATGTACGTCTGTTGTGTATTATACATATTCATACAGTTACATAAAGATAACCCAGGTGCCTTGAGGTAATACATCTTACCTCCTATCAAAGTACGATTAGTTCCAATATAAGAATCACTCTTAAATTTCCTCTTCGTCAGCTGAGGAAGAGGAGTCAACTTTTGAACGATCGTAATTTAGCCAAGCTTTCATCTTATCAACTGCTATAGTAGCATTATAACGACGATTATTCTTTCGCGTGATCGGTGTATCCTCAACCTGATACCTGTCGTTTCCGAGTACCGCCGTAACACGGTATGGGCCTTGAAATTTCGCCACTAATTTACGACTACAACCTGATGACGGGATCCCTCTTTCAACGCAAACTAGATCTCCTATTCTGAATGTCATAGGATTACCTGCACGTTTATCGTAATGCGCTTTTTGTGTATCTTGATAACGAGAAATATAGTTATCAATTATTGCACGAATTTTATCTACAGATTCGTTAGCAGTATTTGCATTTGAACCGTCTAGATAACATTTTATTTTTCCTTCGGTTACACCGACCAGATTGGTACCGAATAGAGCTTGTGCAGGAGTTTTGCCTGTGCCTTTGTTAAGAGTACTATTGAGCCCAAATTGCACGTCATATACATACGAGTCCCATTTTTTTTCATCGCTGCCTGCGCATTTTGCGGTTAACGCCTCTAATAAAGTCCGATTATAGCGCTCAACTTGACCATTGGCGCGAGGCGTTGATACGGCATTAAGAATATGTTTCACGCCCAATTCTTTAAAGTAATACGTGAATTTACCACTCGTAAAGCAAGATCCTCTGTCCGATATTATTCGTTTTGGTATACCAAAAATACTAAAGTATTCTCTCATTTTATCTACTACGATTACAGCTTTAGTGTTTCTAACGGGTCTTAATAATATAAATTTAGTATACGCGTCGATAATCACTAATAAATGCGTATTTCCGCGAGTACTCTTCACAAACGGGCCAACATGGTTTATGTGAAGTGTACCGAAGGGCACGTTATCCTTTGGAATGGGATGTAATGGTGGTCTGCGTTTATAAGATGATTTCGCATACGCACATTCGAGACATGAATCAACGTATTTCTTTCTGAATTTCCTCAGTTTAGGAAACCAGAAGGTTTCTTTCACTTTGTGTAATGTTTTATCATACGCAAAGTGACCAATGTCATCATGGCATTGCCTAAGGATCTGCCACCGTACACCCTTCGGAACAACCCATCGATTACCCTGATCGGTTTTACGAAAAAGTTTATTGTTAACAACAACATAATTGTTTTTGATGTCGATTACAGTATCCGATTGGGGATCTTTTAGAATAGCGATTTTTCGTTGTATTTCTGTGTCTGATATTTGTACCGTACTTAACCAATCTACATCCTGTACGTTTGTCACTAGGTTTATCTCTATACATCGATTGTCACCTATTGGATTTCTGCTTAAGGCGTCTACGTGCGCCATTGTCTTTCCGGGGGCGGTATTCAATATTAAAGTTAAATTCCTGCATTGCTATACACCACCTAGCAACGCGCGGGATTAAGTCACGTTTTAAGAAAGTTGCTCTAAGGGAGTTGCAATCCGTTAGAATAGTGAATTCAATTTCCAACAAGTAGACGCGGAACTTTTGTAAAGAGGCAATCACCGCGAGAGTCTCTAATTCATAGAATGTCATGTGTTGCTCATCTAATGTAGTTTGCCGGCTGAAATATGCGATCGGCTTTAATACATTATGATCATCTCTCTGTAAAAGTATACCCGCTACACCGACTTTGCATGCATCTGTGTGTAGTTCTGTTTTGGCCGTTGGCCAATACAGAGCCAGCGTAGGTTTACAAATTAATTTGTTTTTTAATGTTTGGAAGGCTTGCAATTGTTCCGTACCCCATACCCAATTTGACTCCTTTTTAAGCAGAGCAGTAAGAGGTCTGGCAATGACTGCAAAGCCTTCGACAAAACGACGACAAAACTATAGGGCTAGCATGCTGGGACGTCGAAGGTCGAACAATGTCACAGTCCAACAGTTCCTGTACCATCTCCTGTACTTCCCTCTTAACTGTGGTAAGTTACCATCAGGTTCCCAGTTTATAGACAGGGCATTTATTGTTGTTACGCACATCATAGTTACGGTGGTACCGAAATCTACGAAACACTCTACGGGATTACCATTAACTAGCGCTTTCATATGATATTTTGTTGTACCTTGTACGTTGTTTCATTTCATCAATTCGCATGATGGGTTTTTGACTTTTATTATCATTTATTTGAACATAATTACATTTATCCAATGTATGGCCATAACGCGAGCATTTTGTACACCTCAGCGGAGGTTTCGTACATTGTGATTTATAATGCCCTTCTTGTGAACAATTATAACACTTAATGACACGCTCTTTATTTCCTTCTTTATTTAGTAAATCTATTTTATTGTCATTTGTCTTTATTCTCTTGCGATCTGATGGAACAAAATTACTTTTAGCGCACTTTAAATATGGCAACAATTGGGCGGGGCTATCGAAACGTGCTGCTTCGGCTCCTAAGCGAATACTTCGATCATCTATGCCGTACACTATGCAATCTACTGCTTGTTTCCCGTATATCTTACAACGATTGAGTAATACCAGTTTATCGTAAAAATAGTCTTCTAATGTGTCACTAAACCTAGCTCGTCTGCTTAGCATGGTTGTTAGTAACTGTCCGTAATGTTCTTGGCTGGGAAACGCAAGTTTAAGTTTTTCTTGCCATTCTGGCCATTCGTATAAAACAGACGACAGCCCTTCGTACCATTTTTGAGCCAAATCTTTTAGTTTGGGTAAAGCGAAATGCACGGTTTGACGATCAGACCAACTATACATGACAGCACACTCGTTAACCTTATGTAACCACATATCTATAGTCTGTTCTTTTCTTGTTGGGTCAAATTCGGGAATTGTGTTTTGTTATGATAGTTTGTCACTAGATGTATTGTTATTAGCTGCCTGAAGGGCATGTATTAAATGAGAGATATCAATGATATAAGTATTCTGCAACTGACCAGTATTATGTATGTCCTGTACGGCTGTCGGGTTAGAAGTCTGCGCAGATTCTGGATGATTCACCCGTCTGGCCGTGGAGAGTCCGGGTAGCACAGGAGGGCGCGATCGGGTACTCGCACGGGTATGGCTCCTACGTCGACTTTCTCTATTACGTGCTCGGCCGCCATTTTCATCACGAGAGCGCCTGCTGTCCCGCTTGCGAGGCAGTCCGTTTTCTCTACTGCGGCGTCGTGGAGAATGGCAGCATCTGCTGCGGCTTCGAGACCCTGACCGATGACTGGCACGACGCGTAGAAGAGCGCCTCCGACAGCTGCGCCTGCCTTGTGGTCTGGTATTATACTTCTTGAGCGCCGATCACGTCGCAACGGCGACGGCGTGTGAAGCGCACGTGGCGGATTTTTTTCTATTTTATCCATTTAACTGAAAAGCACGTTGTCCAGAGTATCATATATGGAATATCAAGGCTGCATTGTAACCATTATTTTCTATTTGTATTAATCAAAGTATGTAGGTAAGTTAGCTTGACAAGGGAAATGCGAGTAAAACGCAAAGTGAGTAAGAAAAAAACAAAAAAAAAAAAATATAATAATAATGCGTGGTTATTTACCACGTTATTCACAAAATATTGAAAATGGCAGACAATGCAGCAGCGAAAGCACAGAATAGATTGATAAAATAAGTGAAGGTTGCATTTCCATCCATAATGACTGTAGATAAGAGTTTTCATGATGACGGCTAAAATATACCGTCATGCATGAAAGATTTTATTTTTGTTGGTACTAGTATGTGTTTAAGGTGTTTCGTTACTTTTGATATTTTAACATCTGAACTCATATAAATTTTAAAGAGAATACACAATATGAAACAGTATGGTGAACGTTAAAATCGAAAAAAGAACAAAAAGTTACACACTCACCGTGTTTTGATGTTATGATGCCTCAACTAAGACTTACGTGGGCGGAGTCATAAGTTAGTTCTTGAATCCGCTGACCTATAATCGCACTTCGGAATTGTAGGACTACTTGCAATTTTTTTTTTTTTTATTTATTTATTTCTCTTAATGGAATAATACATAGGCAGTTACACTTTATGAAATTCGCCAAACTGCTAAGCAATTTGTTGGCGAAGAAAATCACCGCTCAGTATGTTTAGTGTGCAAGTACATCATATTATACACTAGCAACTAATGTAGCGCGGACACCTGCTCGCCCTGGGCTATGCAGACGTCCACACTATTACCACTTCAAAGGCTACAATGCATTTAGAAATGTATTTTTTAGGTACTGCTTAATCGATCGATGCGTCGTTAAGGTGTCCGGGGTAATTGTTAATTTATTAAAAATTCTAGGTGTTACATAACTTCTTGTTCTTTGACCATAGTAGTTGGTAGCTATTGGCTCGATGTAGTTTTGTGTTTTTGATTTTCTTACATTATAGTGAAAATTCCTTATTTGTTTATTACTTTTTTTCCTAAATTGTTCCAAAGCTATCAAGTAATTTACCTTTGCTTCTACAGGCATGATTTTACATATTTTAAACATTTCTTCATAATTATTATTTTTCTTACATTGTTTTTTAATATTTTTACTAACTAGCTGTTTTAAAAATCTCAACTGAATTTTTTTGACGTTGTTTAAGTACGTCTTAAAGGTAAGCCCATAACATGAAAGTCCATAACCAATCAGCGAATCAACTAAAGCAAAGTATACCAGATAAAGTGTTTTTTGATTCAGTGATCTTTTTAAATGATAAAATCTACCCAACACGGATCTCAGTCGCGAGCACAAATCTACGATGTGTTTCTTCCAATTCATGTGACAGTCTATATAAGCCCTAAATATTTGAAATGATCTACATATTCAATTGTTGGACAGGAACAATTTAGATTATTATTGTGTAAACATGTATACGAGTGACCAGTTATACCCATTAATTTTGTACATTTTGCCTTTTTATTATATGGTGAGTATATGTGTAAGCATTTAGTTTTATTTATATTAAGTAGAATGCCGTTGTCATGCGCCCATTTCGTAATGTTGTCGAAATCGGCCTGTATACAGTCACGCATTTTTTGCATGTCTCGTGAAGCATATAACAGACACATGTCATCGGCATACATGTACAGCTGACTATGTTCGATTACCCTGGACACGCTGTTAACGTGCATGATGTACCCGACTGGACCGTAGACAGAACCAGTTGGCACGCCCATCGTTACGCCTACGGCGGCCCTATCCTCGCCCGCAATCCGCGTTTGCATTTGCCGTTGGTTCAGGTACTGGCGGAGCCACTCGTTCACCGGACCTCGTATTCCACATTCGCTCATGGCCTGCATCAGCACACAGTGGTCCAGAGTATCGAACGCTTTTTTGAAATCAATGAATAAAGCCAAAACCTGTTTTCCCTCCCCTAATTTACTGTTCACATACTCTGTGAAACCCTGTAATGCCGTGTCAGTACTGCGGCCACTCCTGAAACCGTGCTGGGCATCTGATATTATGTTATTACATTCCAAGAAGTCATTGAGTTGTTTCATAACAGCCTTTTCCATTATTTTGTTTACAACTGATAAAATAGCAATAGGTCTATAGTTTGTGTATTCATAATGGCTACCTTGTTTGTATATAGATCTAATAATGGATTTTTTTAGTTCGTTAGGATAAACACCTTTATCGATACACATGTTTATAAATTTAGCTAATATTTCACTGATATGATTCTTGACTTATTTTAAATCTTGAGCTCTTATTTGATCTAATCCAGGTGACTTTTCGCAAGACATTGAGTCAATGATTTTTTTAACATCATTTGAATTTATTTTTTTAAATCTAAAAGATACATATATATCCTTTATTGCATAACAAACATATACAAAGTAGGTTTTACAGAAAATGGTGTGCAAAGGTGAGCTTATCTCTTTAAGAGATATCTTCCAGCTAACCCTAACGTATGTGAAGTAATTTTATTTTGGCTGGGAGTTAAAATTATGCAGAATTATATTTTCCATATTTATACATAATCTATAGTTATACATATATAAACACATAGCATTGAATACATATATACTATACATATAATATTACTTATCATGTGTAAGATAGTGATCACTTAACCTCTTCTTGAAGGAAGATACAGAGCCGCTGTCTCGTATTTGCAGTGGTAATTTGTTCCACAGCCGTGCGGCATTAACGGTGAATGACCGATAGAAAAAAAATGTGTTGGATGAGGGATAGTTCAGAGTATTGGTAAGACAAGGACGTTGGGAACGGATGGGAGTTGTCTTATGAGAAAACCGGGATCGAAGGTATTGGGGTGCCTCAGGATTATTGAGGATTTTGTATAGAGAGCATAATATGTGCACATTTCTGCGAAAGCGGATAGGGAGCCACTTTAAACGTGTACGGAATTCGGAAACATGGTCATATTTACGCAAGCCGTAAATATAACGGATAGCCAGGTTTTGTAGGCGTTCTAGTTTATTAAGTAGCTCCTCGGTCGCATCTAAATAGCAAATGTCGGCATAGTCGAGAATAAGGAGGAGGAGAGACTGCGCAAGCATAACTTTAGTTTTAAACGGTAAGAAGTTTTGGAGCCGCCTGAGTGAATGAAATGTGTAATGCATGCGTTTACTGACATTATTGACCTGCGCTGTCCAGGATAGAGTTTCGTCGATGATCAGTCCCAAGTTTTTTGTTTTATTGGTAAAGGCAATCGGAAGACCATTGTAAATAACCTGTGGCAAATCACTAACCTTGGTCCCATTTTTCAATTGCCGACTACCAATAACAATGGCCTGTGATTTGGATGGGTTGGCTAAGAGGCCAAAGCTATTAGCCCATTTCTGGACTACGCACAGCTCTTCATTCATAGCTGCAATAGCACCAGGTGCATCAGGTAATGAAAAATATCTATAAATTTGAAGATCATCTGCATATAGATGGTAGGGAGAAGTAATTACTTTGGATAATTGGTTAATGAAAATCGAAAAAAGTAATGGAGATAAAACACCACCCTGTGGCACGCCAGCAATTAGTGGGGTCCAATCAGATGAATATTCATCAAGTTTGATACATTGCCAGCGTCCACGAAGATATGATTCAAACCATGCCGTCACAGACGAGGACAAATTCAAAGAGCGAAGAATTCCTAGGAGAATGTCAAAATCGACAGAATTGAATGCGTTACTGAAGTCCAACAGAATAACCAGGGAAAGTTTTTTATTGTCCATAGCAAATCGTATATCATCTGTGACATTCAATAACGATACATTGGCCTCCTGTACATATTCATGTCTTTTTTTAAATTTTATGGTACACTTATGCTTTATTTGCTCAATTTCTTGGGTAAACGTTTTTGAAAACTTACTACATACGTTATATAAGGTATCTGACTTACCTATGTACTTCAATATAATTTCATCGACGTTATGTTTTGTTCGTCCAATCCAACAGTTGATCAATGACCATATCTTGCGAAAATCACCATTACATTTTTTTATCTCGCTTTGCCTGTATACATTTTTTGCTGTGTTAACTAACTTATTTACTTTATTTCTATAACGTGTATAAACGAGCCTTTTACACATACTATTAGGAGATGCCTTCCACGTCCGAAATAGTTCATCTCTATGATCTAATTTTACACATAAATCTTTAGAGATTCACGGTTGGCTATGTCTTTTACTACTACATTTTATTTGCACTTTACTGCTATCATATACACTGTGAAACACTGAACACAAATTTCTATATAGTTCTTCGGGACAGTTAATTGCTAATAAATCCGACCACTTTATTTCTGCAAGTCTTTGCCTAACGAGACTATTGTTTAATATATTCCTACATAACTTAACACTATTTTGGTCCTTATTTTGAGAGCAATAAGGTATACTCATCCCCACTAGAAAATGATCAGAGATCGTACAGGTAAGTATATGTGCGCACGAGTTGTCTATGCGACGACGCGCACGCATCCAAATATGATCGATGCATGACGAATTCACCCGATCGTTTACGACAGCTGTTCGGGTTATCTCCGAGCTCGGAATAGCGCAATCGAAGCCCTGCTCACACAACGTGCTTTTATATCTCTCAGTGGTAGAATTTAGATTTCTTGCATGCAAATCTATATTATTATCGCCTATTAATATAATGTCCTCCGTCGTATTTACTTTCTTCAGTATACTTTTTAATTCCTCTATAAAACGTATTTTATTATTTTTAGGTGGCCTATATGTTGCTATAATATTAATAATTGTATTTTCCATTTGAATTTTTCCATGTAGGGTTTCTAGAGACGTGGTTTCATGTATTTCCGCTGTAATGTTTAAATCATCCTTTGCATACATCAATATTCCCCCACCTCTTTCATTTTCTCTTGTATTAGCATGAGTAGTATATCCTTGTATAGTGTATAATGATAATTCGTCTCTTTTTATATTTATCTCACTTAATATAATGACATCGATTTTGCAAATGCAATTTTCTATGAGCACTTGAAATTCGTTAAAGTGTTTTCGTAAAGATCTGATATTCATTGAAATTAAACTATTTTTAACGGAAGTATCGCGTGTTTTATTTATTTTGTTGAAACCTGACGTTTCGAACGCTTTGCAGCGTCCGTGGTCGCAGGAAAGACTAAGGTGGTATTTGTCTTACATTAGTTATTCAATTATTACATCTACCGACATGGATGGATTAATTATATATGTTCCGATTCACACAAAAATCGCTCACAGTGTCCGAACATTTTTTAGTACAAAAAAAAAAATGTTCGGACACTGTGAGCGATTTTTGTGTGAATCGCTCACAGTGTCCGAACATTTTTTAGTACTAAAAAAAAAAAAATGTTCGGACACTGTGAGCGATTTTTGTGTGAATCGGAACATATATAATTAATCCATCCATGTCGGTAGATGTAATAATTGAATAACTAATGTAAGACAAATACCACCTTAGTCTTTCCTGCGACCACGGACGCTGCAAAGCGTTCGAAACGTCAGGTTTCAACAAAATAAATAAAACACGCGATACTTCCGTTAAAAATAGTTTAATTTCAATGTGTAACAATCGCGAAAACCTAAGACAATACTATCTGATATTCAAATGTATTATATTTAATTTTTCTCTTGAATTTTTGATATATGTATTCCACTCTTTTATCTCTTGAAATTTCTTAAAAACTATATCTGTCCTCATACTATGTGGATTGTTGAATTTTGTTTACATAAAAAATACCACCTAGTGTGCTCACACATTTGTACAAAACGTTCATTGTTTATTCATTCGAAGAAGCCTTTCGATATCGCCCTCAGATCTAATTTGTATTACCTTTCTATCTTCTTCCGATTTTCTCACCAGGATACAAGCGTCCCTCACCCATACGTACTTATAGATAGGTTTCAACTGGGTTTTTGCCTCCCATAGCAAATGTTTCTTGGCTGGGGACAGTTCCTCGTTAATGTAAATGAAGTAGTTATTGTTGTTATTATATATGTCTTTGTTAGCAAGTTTCCTCTTACCCTGCAGCCACCTATCCCTAGCCGACTTCGTACTTAAGGTAACGATAACGGCTTGCGGTCGCTTATCATCCTTTCGCTCTCGGCCTACCCGCACTACATCTTCGATTTCACTCGAGTTTAAGTTTAGCTTTTCTGACATTTTTATAACAACTTTTCTTATGTCTTCGTTCTGCTGCTTCTCGAGTCCAGTCAGTTCCACCTTCTTTTCTCGTTGTTTCTGTTCCACATTGTGTAATCTTTCTTCTAAAGCTTTATTAAATTTTTCCAGATAAGTATTTCGTTGTTCTAGAGATAGAGAGCCGTTTTTATAGATAGTGGTACGGAACCCTTCGTGCGCGAGTCTGACTCGCACTTGGCCGATTTTTTTAAATAATCCACGAGAATTGTACCCTTTGCATCCCAAAAAACGGATGCTATGACTTTGCCCGCCGATAAAACCACCTTTGCCTTCTTTGGGGTGGGCGATCCTGCTCTTTTCCATTGTTTCGACTGTTCTTTTGTCTCGGGTGTATTGTGGTGAATCCAGGTTTCATCCATGGTTATAAATCTTTCAACAAATTCTATTGGGTCAACTTCATATAACTCTAAACAGTCGCGAGAAGTTGTGAGTCGGTTGCGTTTTTGATCCACTGAAAGCAGTCGCGGTACCCACCGCGCAGACACCTTAGAGAATCCAAGTTCAGTAGTAATTATATGATGTGTTCGCTCAGATGAGATGCCTACAGTCTTAGCTATCTCCTCGACAGTTAATCTTCGACCAGATAAAATTAAATCACAGATTTTTTCTTTGTTTTGATCAGTGGAAGCAGTCGAAGGCCGGCCACTACGGGGCTCATCTTGAATGGTCTCACGACCCCTGGAGCGTGGCGGCCCGGGCGACTTAAAATGCCTATAGTGTGGCCAAGCATTCTCTCGCGTTAACTAATGCGCGACCGCGGTTAGAAAAAGTGAAATTTCTCGAGTAATTGATAATTATATTTTATGAAATATACATCGTTGGAAAGCTGATATTCCAATACTACTAATATAAAAAGAACTCGTAGATAAAATACCTTTATCATTCCTTAGATGTACGATATATCGAGACATTTAGCTTATAAGTCACGACGCCGCGAACATTTTTACTTCATACACTGCAATCCAATTCACTTTGTACTTTTTCGGGAGATATATTCAATTGAACACTCTTTTATAACCACGTGAAACTATTCAAATGTCTAATGTATTTATTATAAAAATGAAAACAAACACATTCTAGTGGGGGAGTTTAGGTGACTTCAGTCCACTTCAGTCCATTGATATGAACAGATATTTATTACACGAAATTAATGAACAATCGCTAAAAAGTAATTTTAGAAATAGATTCCTGGATAAATTTGCCACAAGATAATATTTATTACACTCCTAATAATAATTAAACATAAACACATTTTACAAATAAATTTCGTACGACGGACATGTCGAAAATGCCGGCTTCACTATTTTTGAATGTTTTTTCACGAATAATATCCCGTTATTCACTAAAAGTAATAGAATAACTTGAAAGAACACAAAATTTCCAAAAGATTGAAGCTTATTACATGTAAAAAGCACTGACTGTTTATTTATAACAAACATTTTTATCGGAATCCATTACACACACAGGAATATCAAAATGGCGCGAAACGGAAAAATGTACCGACTCACTCTGATTTAATTTTTTTACTGGTCTTCGGAGCAACAGGTTGGTCAAAACCGACCTTATTATAAACTGAAATAACCATAGACATGGTACAAACATTTACAAGCTAGCCAAACGAATAATACGGAAGAACCAATGAAATAAAAGTGGGCCAAACCGTTACGCACGTATACGTCCCTACCACACTACAGCCCATTTTGCCTTAGGCACGTATACGGGCCTAACACGCTCGAGGGGTTAAACTCTGCCACCTAGTTTTTAACAGTCGCATACGAAGGAGCGGACTCACCCGAAGTAGTAGACATGCCTTCATGTATAGCTTTTGGAGTTAAACCTTTCAAATTCAGTATTAGTATAGTATTTTATCACTGCACGATGTTCAATTTTATCCATTTTCAAAAACAGCTCTGACTTGACTTACGGTATCACGTGTAAACGAACAATGAGTTACTGTGAATAAACTAAACTGTGCATACTTGTTGCTAAATAATGTAACTACAAAATGAGGGTAGTTATAAAAAAAACCAATGACTTTAACCATGTTAGGCTAAGAACTTTTCAAATGACCCTCGTATATTTGTGGATAACGGTGTTGGCTGTACAATAATTTAATATAACCTTAGAAACATTGTTTACGTAATATTTTATTGTACTTGCTGTTTGTTGTCCTGAATAAAATAAAATAAAATAAAGTAAAATAATATTGTCTATGTATTTTTCTCCAAAGCTTTAAGGTTGAAAATTGATTAGCTGAATTAAAATGTACTCACAGTTGTTCCGGTTTCACTCACTTCACTACACACGATGACGTCACGCTAGTTCCTTAGTTTGCCATCAGAGAGCGCTGTTGTGTCTCGATCAATTTCTTCAGTACACCAGTCCGCCGCCAGGGGGCGCTGCTGCTGCGCAGACACACAAGCGCGCGTAAATTCTAAATTGCAATCTGTCACGCCTCGCCCTTAACAACAACCTATTGCCCGTAGATGCGAAAGAGAGGCTCGTGTCATGTAATACTCCAAGTGTCAGATCCGACAACGAAGAGACCAAATGTTCACCGCCGTTACTTCAAAAAACACAAACTCAATCGAGCGAAATAAAACCAATTTATTTACTTCTCAACTGGTAGTGTATTATGATACTCGCAATTACCACACAATTACATGTAATGATTAAGGCAGAAAAATATCTTTTTTTTTTCTTTTTCTTTTTTTTGACCTGACTATGTAGTTAGCCCCGAGTGGGCTGTTACTACGTCACCGGACTAAAGAGGCGGGCGTGAGGTGCCACAGCCTAGCAAACTAAGTATAACGACAGCCTAAGGCCCCCCGAGAGGGGTCGAACCTCGGCTCAGGACATCGTTGGAGAATCTAATCGAACACGTGGGTTCGTGCCTGAAGGGCCTTACGGAGAGAGGCGCTCAGGTACCTGGGCTACTCGGTACCTGGTGTATCGCGCAGATTTACTAACTCTACGCGCCCGGATCCGCCGAGCGCGGTGTGTGTGCGGAGTATTGGGGTTGGAGTCGGAGGGGGAGAGGTAGGGGGCGTTCGCAACAGTAATGCGATCATCGGGATCAAAGAGTGAATTTCGCGGTCTGCGCCGGAACCCCCGGCGTCGATCCGCGGGGTGTAATTGACAGCCCGGGCTATCAATGGGTTGGGGTGTTGGGAGGCACTTTCGAAGTAGTGCCTAGACGCTTCCTTCATGAAACTAATGATGGAAGGGAGTTCAAGGTCGAGATGGAGATCTGCGACCCTGAAGTAATGAGGGGCGCCGGTTGCATTGCGAGCAAACCGGTTTTTAAGAAAAATATCAAATTCATACGCTACATATTAGATGGCAAAAAATGCAAATGAAGATGTACAAAATAATCAAAACAGTATAGCGCCATCTGTTGTTACATAACTGAATTATAAATGTATGAGTTGAACAATAAGTACACATAAACCAATTCTAGGCGTGAAAACGTGCGTTTTTAAACAAAGTTGTTGAATACATGCAAGAAATATATTTAATCGAATATACAAGAGTATAATTTATACAATATCACTAAGCTGTATACGCATACTTATTTTTCTTGGCATTTGAGTTAGAAAATTACTGGGCTGTACAAAATAGCGATTTGAAAATTACCTATATTTTCTTAACGTGTCCATATCAATATTTTTTATCTAAGAATTTGGCGGGAACTACAAAAAAAATCCCAGAGAACTTTTCACGTTTATTTCGGTTATTTTTTTGTGTTAAACTAAAAGCATCCAATATGGAAATATCACGAAATTCATGTCGTATATGCTTATCGGACCCAGAATTCAATACATATCTATTTAGTAATTACTAGAAAATTCGCTTTTGCCTAAAAATAGTAAACGATATTCTTACCATTTGCTACAAATGCGCAGATAATGTCGAAAGATTTCGACGATATGGTACGATTTTCTTTTGTTAGCGAAGAAAAATCAATCGCGGCTCGACAGCGACAAATACGAACGGTAGAGAAACAATTGGATCGTGCGCGAGGAACTCGACTCCGATCATACATTCTCGTTCCGCAATACGCATCACTTCTCTCCCCGGACTCCGCCGTGTGTGGAGATTGTAGTGATCTGCATTACCTTTTCGAACCTATAATTAATTAAAAATCTCAAAAATAAATATTCGGAAACTCATGTAAATATAATAAATAAACATCTGAAGTAACAGGGAAACAACAAACTGGAGAAGTTCAAATACCAGGCCAGACAGGGAGACGCAGTAACTCGGTGAGTGAGATAACAATTGTTTCTAATACTCACCAAGGCCTTATCGGTCGGTGAACCGCTCCTAATTGGCTGCATACGTCACCTCCCACCGGCGCAGAAGCAAGTTACCTAGGGGCGTGACCTTCGTGACGTCACTGCGACTACCTGAGACCGACGATCCGCTGCCACCTGAGCCCAGCGACGGCAAGTGACATTTAGGCCTAATTCATTGTATCCAAATTTAAAATGCACCGCACACCGACGAAAGTATCTACCGATCCAGATACTATGTATGGCTCGGACCCCAGTCTGTGATTACGACCTGTTAGTACTCACTGAATGTTGGCTGTCCTGTTCTCAGATCCTCCGAGTATTGACGGGTATAAAGTTTATTATAACGTTTGTAATAAAAATCAGAATGATAGAATTGTGATATATGCAAGGACAGATTTGAATGTTAGTGTACAAGAACCTGAATTCTCGGAAGGGACTTGTCTGGTCGTTACAATAGATCAAGTCATTGCCATTGTTGCAGTTTATCGTTCACCGTCGTACAATAATACTGACCTTTTTGAAAGATCACTAGATAGAATATTGGCGTCGATTGATTCCTACAAAACTGTTGCAGTTATCGGTGACATGAATATTGACATTAAAGATCCCAACAACAGTGACTTACATATCCAGTCATACCTCAACTTAATAGCTTTTCATGGTCTGCTACCTGCTCATAACTTTCCAACACGTAACGACAAATGTCTCGACCACGTTCTCCTGAAAACAAATTACGCAGCAACGACATTAGTTCTTAATGCATCAATTACGGATCACAACGCGGTTTTACTTTAAATTGAACTAAATAAACGTATAGTGCGCACAACTACATCCCGTACTAAAATCGATCGAAAAAAGCTCGAATCTCTCATGAACAGTATAGATTTCAGCCCAATTTATCATGCTACAAATGCGAATATAGCTGCAGACCTCCTTGTCTCTTTTCTTAGAAATACCATAACAGCTAGCAGTCAGATATGCAGTGTGTCGCAACGTAAAAAACAATTAAACCATGGATTACTTCAGGTGTCCTGCGCTGCATTCGAAATCGAGACAAGCTGCACTTACAACTCAAAGTGTCTCCTGACAATGAAATCCTCAAGATAACATACTCGCGTTATAGGAACTATTGTAACAGGTTACTCAAGAAACTAAAAAGGCATTACGAAAGAAATCTGTTGTTCGAGGTCGGGAACGATCCTAAACGTTCATGGTAAATAATTAACAACATTATAAACACGAAAACAAATCACGAGCAACCAAACGAACTATTGAATTATAATGAATCGCCGGAAAAATCTTTATCTGATGTCAATAAATCCTTCGCAACTATCGGATCTAAACTTGCCACTCATATTAATAATCGAGCCAAACCTATGAACTTTAGTATTGTCTTAGGTTTTCGCGATTGTTACACATTAAAATTAAACATTTTTTAACGGAAGTATTCTTCTTCTTAAGTAAGTAAATAAGTCTTCCAGCGACCGCGGATGCTGCAAAGCGTTCGAAACGTCAGGTTCAACAAAATAAATAAAACATGCGATACTTCCGTTAAAAATTGTTTAATTCCTATGAACTTTGCTAAATTCTTACCTCCACAATCAAAAACTAACTCTTTTGCCCTCTTGGATACCGATGAACATGTGGTGGCGCAGCTTATAATGGATCTAAGATCTGATATGGGCTGGGATGGAATTTCTCCCTCATTTTTGAAACAGTACATAAAACTTATTTCTCGGCCTCTAACACATGTATGTAGTCTCAGTCTAGCAAGCGGAACATTTCCCCGAGCTTTCAAAAAATCGGTTATACGACCTGTGTACAAGGGTGGCGCTAGAGATTGTGTCAATAACTATCGCCCTATATCAATCTTGCCTGCAATGTCCAAAATTCTGGAACGAATAATCAATAAACAACTAGTAAACTATCTGGAAAAAGAAAACTTACTCTCCCCTAAACAATATGGTTTTAGACGCGATTAGTCTATTTCTGACGCTGTCCACGATGTTATAGACTATATGGCGACAAATTTAGATATTGGGAAAAAATGCTGGACAGTTTTCCTCGACTTGGCAAATGCATTTGACACGATCTCTTTCTCCATCCTCCTGAACAAACTAGAGTCAATGGGAATCAGGGGTTCTCAATTAGAACTACTCAAAGATTACCTGACTGATGGCCGACAGTGTGTTACCGTCGATAATTTCATCAGTGACGAAGAGATAACGTCCTATGGAGTCCCACAGGGTAGTATAATCGGTCCGACTCTCTTTCTGTGCTACATAAATGACCTAAGTCTGCTGCAGCTCAAGGATAGTAAAATTGTTTCTTTTGCAGATGATACTGCCCTTTGCTTTACGCCTTAATGCCATAAAAATAAAATATATAACATTTTCTATACGTAACAATACTCAGCTATCCTCGTCCCTGTCTCTCATTGCACATATATGTGAAAATAATCAGTAATGTCAATGTTCGGCTTTGGATAGGACGAAATCAATTAGATATCTCGGGATTACCGTAGATAAAAACCTCAATTTTGCAGAACATATCAAGAGTACGCCTGGAAGAATGCCCAAGTTAATATACGTATTCAAAAATTTGCGACATATTGGAAATCTACACTTGATCAAAATGGTATATTACGCACTTTGCTAGTCAATCATACAATACGGTATTACAGTCTGGGGAGGCCCGAATAGACCACCATGCTCACTTTAGAACGGGCTGTCAGACCCGTACTAAAAGTGTTCACTTTTCGCCCTATACGCTTTCCTACCTATGAACTATATCAATCTCTTCGCCTCCTCACAGTCAGACAACTATATATTATCAACACAGTTCTTAAACAACACTCTCAAATGCCTAATAACCTCAACATTTACCAAACTAAGCGACGTTACTATAGTGTATGTAATATTCCAAAAATAAATACTACCTTTATAAAAAAAATCTTCTTTACAGGCTCATTTCTATACAACAAACTTAATAAACTGTTAGTACTGCACCGGCTGACAAAAAGCAGATGTAAGAATGTATTGACTGAATGGCTTCTGGCGCAAAGTTATGACGAGACTGAGAATATTATTGTTACTATGTCTTAATTTTTCTTACAAAATCCACTGTTATCGGTGCGGTGGACTGCATATCTGGCGCAGCAGCTGCACTGCATTGAACATCTCGCAAGGTTCAAAAGCGATCCTGTTGCGCCTGGTCTGCAACCGACTGTACCATATTTTTATTTTTATTGTTGTAATAATCTAATCTAAAATGTAATCTATGTGTTTGATTTTTATTTCATTACTACTCGATTTTCTTAATTTTGGTACAGTGTTCGTATATTAGCAGTGTATTAATATTGGTAATTATACGGATATTATTTTAAAATTTTAAGTATGTTCATTCATACCAGTTCAGATGTCACGTATACTCGAATTGGAATGTCTTCTTGTGAGTAAAAAAAAAATAAAAAATAAAAATATGCCCGATAGTGAACAGAGAAAGGAATATATTTTCAGGCTACTTTTCGCACCTTGGTCACTGCCGCTACATCCAGTTGTAAAACAAACAAGTGTTAAATAAGTTACTAAATATTATGCTAGATATAACTGAGTATAAAGTATGTAAAGTAAATGTCTTGTATTAACTTAGAATATTAAACTACAGTGTAAAAGTTGTCAACATGACTACTGTCAAATTATGAGTATGAAGGTAGGGATGAAATTAAGGGAGGGGCCGATGTCTTATTAGGAGAGGAACTGTAATGCAGAGGACATTCTTTTACAAGCGGTTAACGGAACAACACCGAAGTTTTGTTAATAAAGTTGTTAGTTATTGAAATATACGTACTGAGGAATAAAACATCTTATTATTTTTAACACACGTGTGAGACGTTATTATCAGAAGTGGGATAAATATGGACTCACAAAAACTGAGTGAAAATCGGCACCGTAAAAGGAGACGTCATCGAAGTACGAACAGTATTTAAGTGACTCGTCGACCAACTCTGAGCATGAGAAACGTCATCGTACACGACGCCGCCATAAGCGCTCATCCAAATCAAAACGTGGAAGTCGAGGACATCAAATTGAGTACACTGAGGAATGGTTGCATGAGCGCAATGTGATCCGGCACGCGTTCCGCATCAGACCCATCAGGCGAGTACAAATGTTTTTTTTCTTTCCCATTCTGTTCAAATGTATACGATTGTCTAAAAATAGGGATCATAATTGATTGATTCGTAAATATCGTAAACATGTACAACGCTGCAAAAATCTTTGTTTCAACTCAGTAACTCGGGCGCAGCGCAGTGTTACACGTGCCTAAAATATCGTATATATACAGGCTGTGCTTTATTGCACGATATTCACTGTAATTCTTATATATTTATGTACATGGGAGTAAGACTAATAGTTTCACACAGTGCAAAATCGTTTAACCTGTTCATAATATATTATTTTTCTTAATTGTATGGGTCAGATACGCTAACCAGTTTTAGTGACATTAATTATCCTTTAGTGTGGTTTGCATCTTTACAGAATGTATTTGCTTTAGATATACTTTGTGTTTTACAGGAAGCGATAAGCCGATCAGTAGATACAACGGATTCGCCGCCTATGGGGAGAACAGTAATAGTACCGGCACCTCTGGTGGCTGCGAGAGAAGAGCTATTAGTTCCAAGGTACACAACAGTATCATCACCGCAACGAGCTGCAAGAGAACGGCAGCCACTGGACCAGACACAGCGATCAGCAGCCACGCCAGAACCAGAACAATTTCAAAGCAATGGACAGAGTGCGCCTCATGCAAGTAACCTCAATTGTGATACAAATATGTTACTTAATGTAAGCGATTTTGCGCAATTGCTTCAGAATTTGATAAAACCAAATAGTAATGTCATACGATAAAAATATCATACCTATATATCATAAAGAATCGAAAGTTGGATAGCTAAAGTCAATGAATGTTCTAAAATGTATCACTGGACAGATGAACAAACTGCTAATTTTGCTTTACCGAAGTTAGGGGGTAACGCGAAAAGATGGTATGAAGGTTTACCGACCATTTTATTAACTTGGTCGGAAGGTCAAGAGCGTTTAATTTCCTTCAGAAAGTAATTATGGAGACTTGTTAACTGAAATGCTTAATCGTCGTCTAAAGTCAGGGGCGTCCATGGATGATTACTATTATGAAAAACTATCGTTAATGAACGCTTGCGATATTACAGAAAAAAAAGCGGTGGATTGTCTTATCTTTGGTATAGATGACCGTATGATTAGGGCTAGCGCTTCATCTGCACGTTTTAGTGATACGGAAGATTTAAAGTTTCTAAGAGACCTATGTAGAGAATCTAACAGTAGTACTTTAGCATGGAAAATGGGTGCATACGCTTCCAATGAATCTAATTATTGTTTTAAATGTAATAAGTCTGGACATCGTGCTGCTCAGTGTCGTAACAACAATGACTTCACTTGCTATAACTGTAAATAAAAAGTTCATATATCGTTAAAATATCCAAAACCGGTAATCAGATGTAGTAATTGCAGTCAGATTGGACATATTATGTCGGAATGCAATTCCGGAAAGGTTACAACAAAAAAAATCATTAGATAAAAAGATTATGCTAACAGAAATAACTAGAACTGATTCGAAGTATTTTAAGAAAGCTGTTTTAAATGAGACAATAACGGTTAAATGTCTTATAGATTTGGTAGTGAATACACCCTAGTTCGGCGAGATCTTTATGAGAACAATGACATACAGATAGATTCGAATACCAATTTACCAATTATCCGTGGTTTTGGCCAGGGATCTTGCAAAGCAATAGGTAAATGTAAATTATATTTGCGTATAAGCGAAGTGACTGTAGAAACTAATGCCCTTGTTGTAGATCAATCTCAGTTATTTACTCAATAACTGGTAGGGCAAGACTTCACAGAAAGAACAGAAGTTCTCGTTGTTAAAACCAGTGAAACGTTAGATATATTAAAGCGGAAAATAGAGGTACCATTTGCAAATTCAGACTTACCGAGTAATAACACAAATGCGAAGGTTGTTTTAAGAATAACAGCAGACGTGGCAATCGAAAATATTGACCTAGTTGATTGTTTTGATAGTAACAAACAAAAAACATCCGTGTATATAGAAAATAGTGTCAGATCCATAGGCCCTACCGAATATTGCGTGGTAAGAGGTGTATATGCGTGATGGTTTAGAACGACTTGATGAAGTTTTTCAATTATTGCAATTCTCGGGGTTGACTTTAAATGTGACCAAATGTAACTTCTTTAAATAGGAACTTGAATTTTTAGGGTGTGAACTAAGCGAGAGAGGAATTAGACCAGGAAAACAAAAAATATAGCAGTTGAAAATTTTCCTATTCCCACAAACCCACGAAATACGCCAATTTATAGGATTGGCTAGTTACTTTCGTAAATTTATATATAATTTTGCAACCATATCCTCTCACAAACTTAATTAGGAAAAGCGCTGCTTGGCATTGGGGGTCGCTGCTTGCACGAACAAAAAGACTCCTTCGAAAAACTAACAGAAAATCTTATTAAGCGTCCAATATTAGGCATCTATGACCCAAACATAGACTTATTTATATACACACGCTAGCAAATTTGGACTGGCGGGAATTTTAATACAACAAGAGGTCGAATCTCAGCCATGAAGCCAATAACTTATTTCAGTAGAGAAACAAGTTTAGATAAGCAACATTATCATGCTTACGAATTAGAAACACTAGCGGTAGTGGCCTCCGTTCAAAGATTTCGTGTTTATTTGTTGGGTGAGAAGTTTACTATAGTCACAGATTGTAGTGCGTTACGTGCTTCCCTGACAAAGCGAGATCTGATACCTGTGTTGCCCGTTGGTGGATAATTTTACAAGAATACGATTTCTGTGTACAATATAAACCTGGTCATACCATGTCACATGTCGATGCACTTAGTCGAAATCCTGACGCTTCTGCGTCGGATGATATATCAAATATACCCTCTGTACTTTACATATCACAGGAAGATTGGCATCTTAGTATTCAATCAAACGATTCGGAAATAAGACGCATATCCTAGAAAATAATCAACTTACCGATGTTCTGGATATAAAAAAATTACATCATTAAAATAACCGATTATATAGAATTGTAAGCGATAAACTAAAATGAGTTGTTCCAAAATGCACAAGATTCAACTATATAAGTTGAATCATGATGATATTGGTAATTTCAGTGTCAAAAAAAAACATTAAACAAAATACAAAAGGATTTTTGACTCCAAAAATGAAACTCTTTATTTCTAAGTACGTAAAGTCATGTATAGAGTGTGACATACAGCAAAGAACCAGGTGGTTCAAAAGAAGGGCATTTGCATTCGATACATAAGGTGGACAGGCCATTTGACACAGTGCACATTGACCATTTAGGGCCCTTCGTCAAAAGTTCAAAACGGTATAATTATTTATTCGTTTTGGTAGATAGATACACACAATTTTCCATAATAAGAGCTCTTATTAAAATCGAATAATATATAAAAGCATCGGGCACCCAAACAGACTGATTTCTGATCAAGGTTCTTCGATTACGTCGCGCGAATTCAAGGAATTATGTGCCAATTCACAAATTCGTCATAATTTAAGTGCCGTATCATCACCACGTGCAAACGGGCAAGTTGAAAGAATTCACTAACTTCGTATACGGACAAATTGGGTGAGAGAAATTGGGACAGAGTATTAGGCAAGCTTTAGTGGGGTTTAAATAACACAATAAATAAAGGAATCGGAAAAACACCAGCTGAAGCTTTATTTGGAATTGAAATGGTCAGTAGGGGCGACAACATTTTTGCCAAAATTCTTACCGAGACGCGAGCATTAGATAATGTACAAGAAATTAGAAATGAAATTACATCTTACATAGAAAAAGATCAAGAAAAGCAGAAGACACGATTCGATAGAAGTAGAATTAAAGCCAAAATATATCAGATAGGTGACCTGGTAAAATTTTAAAACCTGTTGCCAATAATGATGGTAAGAGGAAAAAACTTTTGCCTAAATTCTCAGGGCCGTTTAAAATAACAAAAGTGTTAGAAAATGACAGGTATGAAGTATCTAAAATAGAAGGTTCAAATATTACTCAAAGAGATTACAGTAATATTTGAGCAGCAGACCGCATTAAACCATAGATTAGCACCGTGATGAATGGATCATCTGAAAGTGATAAAAGTACTGATAATGATAGTAAATAATGGTGAATGTGAGATAGAATATAAAACTTAAATAATATGTTTAAAGTTGTATGTTGAAGGAATAAATATAAGTTAAGTGATCACTGTTCATTTAGCAATAAGGGTAGTAATAGTTATGTATTAAATTGAGTGTTGACAGATCCAGTCAGTTATTCAAACATATAGTGTCGATAGATCCACTCACATGTTTGAATTATTATAAGATCCTTACTTGGTTATCAGCAGTATGAGTGTTGATAGAACCACTCTGTTATCTGAAAATGTAATAATATACTGGAGTGTTGATAGATCCACCCAGTTATTCAGACAGTTAGAGTGTCGATAGATCCACTCGATTGTTTGAATTATTACAACATCCTTACTTAGCTATCAGCAGTATGAGTGTCGATAGAACCACTCTGTTATCTGAAAATGTAATAATATACTGGAGTGTTGATAGATCCACCCAGTTATTCAGACAGTTAGAGTGTCGATAGATCCACTCGATTGTTGGAATTATTACAAGATCCTTACTTAGCTATCAGCAGTATGAGTGTCGATAGAACCACTCTGTTATCTGAAAATGTAATAATATACTGGAGTGTTGATAGTTCCACCCAGTTATTCAGACAGTTAGAGTGTCGATAGATCCACTCGATTGTTTGAATTATTACAAGATCCTTACTTAGCTATCAGCAGTATGAGTGTCGATAGAACCACTCTGTTATCTGAAAATGTAATAATATACTGGAGTGTTGATAGATCCACCCAGTTATTCAGACAGTTAGTGTCGATAGATCCACTCGATTGTTTGAATTATTACAAGATCCTTACTTAGCTATCAGCAGTATGAGTGTCGATAGAACCACTCTGTTATCTGAAAATGTAATAATATACTGGAGTGTTGATAGATCCACCCAGTTGTTCAGATATTTAGAGTGTCGATAGATCCACTCGATTGTTTGAATTAGTGTAAGATCCTTCGTTACTATTAGTAGTATGAGTGTCGATAGAACCACTCTGTTATCTGAAAATGTAATAATATACTGGAGTGTTGATAGATCCACCCAGTTATTCAGACAGTTAGAGTGTCGATAGATCCACTCGATTGTTTGAATTAGTGTAAGATCCTTTGTTACGATCTCAGATATTTTAACTCTGGAGTGTCGATAGATCCACTCGAATGTTTGGAATATAAAGTGTCTATAGATCCACTTAATTACTATAATATGATTAAGAATGTAATTGTTATTAGCTAGATAATATGAAGAACTAATGAATATTTCATTAATATTAAGACTGTGATTGTGGTTCATTCTTAAATATGTATTCTAAAAATTGAACTAGTTTGAGGACAAACTGAACATCAGGAAGGGCCGAATGTTAAATAAGTTACTAAATATTATGCTAGATATAACTGAGTATAAAGTATGTAAAGTAAATGTCTTGTATTAACTTAGAATATTAAACTACAGTGTAAAAGTTGTCAACATGACTACTGTCAAATTATGAGTATGAAGGTAGGGATGAAATTAAGGGAGGGGCCGATGTCTTATTAGGAGAGGAACTGTAATGGAGAGGACATTCTTTTACAAGCGGTTAACGGAACAACACCGAAGTTTTGTTAATAAAGTTGTTAGTTATTGAAATATACGTACTGAGGAATAAAACATCTTATTATTTTTAACAAACGTGTGAGACGTTATTACAAGGAAGCGAGCCGGTATGGAAGATGCCGTTGGCGCGGCCGAAACATTACCATATATGAGATAGAAAAAGGATCACACCGGAGACGAGCCGGCGGTCACGATACCACTCCTGGACCCGGACGTAATCAACTCGAAATTATTACTAAGGAGGATATTGAAAAAACAATAAGACACCGTGATTTTTAGTTACTCTTATAAAATGTTGATCATTTGTTGACACGACTTGACTTCTCTATACTGTAATGGATGAGACACAGCCCTCTACCATATGAGACCCGACCTGACGATCTGATCTAAGGCCACGTCATCCACTAAGTAATGAGACCCACAGCCTCTTATAGCTGCAAGCCGCACTACGACCCTACCTAACTACCGAACTACACCTACAGCTACTGAAGTACCTTACCTAATATTATTGCTATCCTGTTATTATTATCTTACCCAACGAACTAAATCGTTCTACCTCGCTAAGCCCTACAAATCTTCCTAACTAATATCCTAAATACCTACTTATGTGCCTAACCTATGTTTCCTTTATGTGCCTATTCTAGGATTTACTTATATGTTTAGTATTAAGATCTACCTAGATAACCTAACTATCGTCTTATGCCCTACTTGTGGGTCTAATATTAAATGAACCTAGTTAACCTAACTACTGTTTTATGCCCTACATATATGTTTAGTAATAAACCTACCTATGTGACCTAAATACCGTCTTATGCCCGACTTATATGTTTAGTAATAAACCTACCAAGGTGACCTAAATGCCGTCTTATACCCTACTTATATGTATAGTAATAAACCTACCTAGGTAACTTAAATGCCGTCATATAGCCTACTTAAATAAGTTTAGTAATAAACCTACCTAGGTTACCTATCTACTGTCTTATTTGTTCTATATTCAACTAAAACTTATCTCCCAATCCTGTGTACAGTTGAATTTGCAGTTATATATATCGATTTATCGATATATATATATATCTATTGATATAAGATATTACCATGCTTTAGCGCCTAGTGTCATATAACGAGTAAGGGAAATTCGCCCATAAACTCGGAATTAAGCGAGTTTTAATTGCATGTGTGTGGTACGTATTATGGTATTAATATCGTGGCAAAATTTATCCTGGCCAGGCTTTTTCCATCACACTGCTAAGGGTTTGAAGCTGATTACCTCTCAAGGAATCAATGTATATGTATATAAATTTAGATGCGTACGACTTTTATTTAATAATTTATTGTTGCAACGAGTAGCCACTTGCTTCAAACCTTTTGTTCCTAGTCCATCCGCCATCTCCGGAGCGGGACAGCCTCGGGATCGTCCTCCCTGTCCCGCTCCGAGGCTTCCTTCTGGGACATGACCGTCTCACAGAAAGAGGCCATCGCCTGCCAGGCACAGTCACTCCCGAGCATGGAGCGGACCACGCTCGGGAGCGAGAGGTCCGCGCTTCCAAGCGCGGACACCAGATGATGGCGCTGCCGAGCTACCGTACGGTACCCCCTTATCGCCCTCTGCGCTATGACCCGCTGCGCTCTGCGCAGCTGAGCCTCGTTTTGGTGGCAGAGGGCGTCCGCCCATATGGGGGCACCGTACGTGGCCATACTCCGGCAAATACCGGAGTACAGCCGCCTGCACGCAGCGCTGAGCCCGCCCAAATTGGGCAGGAGGCGACCCAGCGCCGCCGCAGCTCTGATGACCTTCGGTCCCAACCGCTCGAAGTGGGGGCCAAAGGTCCACCGTCCGTCAAGGGTGAGGCCCAGGTAGCTCATCTGGGCACTCACCCTTACCCTTTCTCCTCCTATTTGGAGGTGTGCTCCGGGAGGAGGGCCCCGTCTGCCGGTCCGGCGGAAGAGGAGGGCCTCGATCTTCTCCAAACGGATCCGAAGCCCAAGCCTCTCTATACGGCTGACCACCAGTCCTACTCCGACTTCGGCCAGCCGCGCCGCCTTCACAAAGGTCTTATCCCGGGACGTGATAAGGGTGTCATCTGCATAGCAGATGACACTCATCCTGGGGAGGAGCCGGCCCCGCAGGACCCAGTCGTATGCGAGGTCCCACAGGATGGGGCCCAGAACGGACCCCTGTGGGACCTCGAACCCGACAGACCTCCTGACCATATGGCCCCTCGCGTCCTCGAAGCACACCTCCCTGTCCTCCAAGTATGCCTTCAAAAGTTTCCCCGAGTACGGAGGCACCACAAAGTATCTGAGGGCCTCCAGTATGTTACTGTGGGGGAGGCTGTAGAAGGCATTGGCGATGTCTAAAGACACCGCCACCACCACATCTCCCTCGCGCTCCGCATCCTCCGTCACCGACCTTAGGCGCCTTATAGCGTCGACGGTCGACCGTCTGGCCCGAAACCCGAACTGGGCATCCGATAGGCCCGGTCCCGGCCCGGTCCCGGTCAATAAGAAAATGTCCTGGGGTAAGGGATAGAAGATCATCAGGATTGGAAGAGAGAGGACATAAAGGACGGCTGTTAAGTATTGCTTCTACTTGTGTGAATAATGTTTGTATTTCTTCAAAGGTCACATGACTGTTGCCTATTACACGTTTTAAATGATGTTTGGCGGATTTGATACCCGATTCCCATATTCCACCAAAATGGGGGGTATAGGCTGGTATAAAATGAAACGTAATACCCTCAAGTGCAGCGAAATCGGAAAGTAAATGAACAATAGTTTTTAAAAATAATCCTATTTCCTTGGCCGCCGCAACAAAATTTCGGCCATTGTCCGAGAATATCTCCGCTGGCTTGCCGCGACGCGAAATAAATCTACGGAGTGTCATAATAAATTCGTGTTTAGACAATCCACTCACTGCCTCAAGATGTACACACTTATATCGCATACAAACAAATATACACAAATAACATTTGATGAGCCTTGATCCACGTCCCCTTCGATTGAGAATTAAGAAAGGCCCACCAAAATCCAGACCTACTAATGAAAATGGAAAATCAGGGGTAATTCGCTGTTCTGGTAACTTGCCCATTTTAGGGCGCAATGTTTTACCTTGAAATCGCCTGCACGTCACACAGTTATGAACCGTACGTCTAGCTAAACGTCGTCCATTTAGAGGCCAAACCACTGCTCTGACTGTGCCTAATAATAATTGTGGTCCAGCGTGCATCTGTCGAAGATGCTCGCGCTGAAAAAATAGTTTAGTAAGGTGATGAGAAACGTCAGTCAGTATAGGATGTTTTTTATCGTAGGGATAGCTAGAAGCATGAAGTCTTCCGCCTACTCTAATTAAATTGTTTTCATCAACGAATGGCGATAAAGATAAAATTTTCGATTTGTTAGGTAATGGCTTGTTTTGAATTAACATTTTATAATCGGAATAAAATAACTGTTGCTGTGCTATAAAAAATATGCATTTAAAAGATTCGTCAAGCTCAACAATAGTTAAACTACCAGCTCGTTTAGAAGACGGATTCTTAACATTAAAAATGAACCGCTTTAGATACGCGAATATTCGGTGAATTTTGGAGAATGATGAATATTTTTCAAAATCAATCAGTGGCTCTGCAATTACTGTCGAATGGGATTTTACTTCAGGTAAGCTAGTTTCTGTAATCTTAGGTTTAAGTAATGGCCATTTAGATTCATGCTCAGCGAGAAATTTTGGACCATGCCACCAAAAGTTCAATGTCGGTAATTTGCTAAGACTAACACCCCTGGAAATGAGATCGGCTGGGTTGTCAGTAGTAGGTACGTATCTCCATGATGATGGTTGGGTCAATTCTGTAATCTCACCTATGCGATTGGCCACAAAAGGTTTCAGATTCCTATGTGGAATGTGAATCCAAGCTAGTACAACGCTGGAGTCGCACCAATAAACCCGACGCATGGGTTTGTACCCGATAGAATCACAAACACCCTTTGTTAATTTGGCAGCAAGCAGCGCTGCACAGAGCTCTAACCGTGGAATCGTCATTGGTTTTATAGGTGCAACTTTAGATTTTGCACATAATAGGTTTATAGTTACTTTGCCATTGTTATTAATAGATTTAATATAAATGCAAGCACCGTATGCACGCTGTGAACTGTCACAGAAAGCAGTTCAATAGTAATTGGTTCATCACAAAGAACTGATCTAGGAATTTGTAAAGAGGAAACATTGTGAAGATTATTTGTAAAATCGTTGGGACCATTCTTTTATATCTTGAGGAACTTCGTCATCCCAATCAACTTGAGAGCGCCAAAGATCTTAAAGCATAATTTTGGGTAGTATAATGCATGGACTTAACACACCACCTTTTTCCTCAAAGTTCATAAAACTACATCACCTGATCAGAATACTCTTAGAAAGCGAAACCCTTATAATGTTGTATTCTACCATATTGGTAAAACAAAATTCTACCAACTACAGTTTAAAAGTCAATCTATTTTTGTATATAACAAATTAAATAGAATTCTTAACTACTACACTAAGTCCCAATTTGAATGCAAAAAGCTGGTCACTGCATGGTTGAAAAAACTTGACTATGAAGGAACGGAATCCATATTACATCAAACAACTGACAATATTTTTACTACCCTACAGGTAATTCTCGTTAAGTACCCACGAGTATAGCACCTCAACCAAACCAACAAATAAATATAATAAAAAAAAATACCTTATATTTTCTTTTATTATATTTATTTGTTATTGGTGCAATAGGGAGTGTTCTGTTCTATTCTATTATTATGTTGCGATATAATATTGGGAATATCAATAATTATATATTATAAAACATTATACAAATTATACCAAATGTCCCTAACATTACAATAATTGTATTATATATTTTTTCTTTCTTATAATTATGTACAGATACAATATAGTATTTATATATATATATATAGTATACATTTCACAACACACACACACACACCCCTTACACACACACATTGACATGAAGAGATATTTCACCTTAAAGTTAATTTTCTAACATAAAGTGTACCTACTTGTGGATTTAGATTCTGTATAATCTAGTTAACATAATGTGAATAATTACCGAAGAGCGGAGTTATCTAACACAAGTATTTTATACTTAAATGGTAACTCCGGAATCTGCTAAAATATGATGTACCATGTTATTAAAATAAACACCAAGAGGATCAAATATTTTTGATGAATTTGATAGCATGGATCGTTTTGTATATTTATTTTTATCTAAAAGTATAGGTTTGATTGGAAAATGTAATTTGTCATTGACGGGATTCCATCCAAGCCCCAACGTGCTAGATGATTCGCTTAGAATTAATTTATCCTTTAGATTTTCATCTTCACATGTTATGAGTTTAGGTAGGTTAGTTTTGAATTTCCTAAGGGGAAGGCAGGCTCAACCTAAAACATTTGAAACAGATGTATATATGTGTCGTAACTCTTCTTCATTGTTTGATCCCGTTATAAGATCGTCGACATAAGCCTTGCAGCCTTCTCCAACCTCCCGCAGACAACGCGTGCTCAAATAACTCGCACTTGCGGTGCCGTAAGTAACGGTATTTAATTGCATTGTTTTAATAGGTTCCGACTCGTCTTCTCTCCATAAGATCATTTGTAGACTTCGATCATCCGGATGTACTTCAATTTGGCGATACATTTTTTCAATATCACCAGTGAGTAGGAACTTATATTGCCTAGCCCTGATCAAAATGGAAAAGAGAGAATCTTGGACATTCGGGCCTACCATAAGAATGTCGTTCAATGAAAAGCCTGACGAGGTGGGGGCTGAAGCGTCAAAAACTATTCTTATTTAACTGGATTCACTGCTTTCTTTAAAAACGGTATGGTGACATAGAAAGTAATTTGAAATTAAATAAATAAATAAATAATAAATATTGTCGGACAAATTACACAGCGCCATCTAGCCCATTGTAAGCGAAGCTTGTGTTATGTCTACTAGACAACTGATAAACATACGTAAATACATTTTTTTTTGTAAATACATACTTATTATACATAGAAATTACCCAGACCAAGACAAACAGACATGTTTATGCACACAAATGTTTGCCTTGTATGGGAATCGAACCCACGAGCGTTGGTGTCAAAGTCGCGTTATTCACGACTGAGCCACCGAGCTCGTCGAAATTGGTTTTGTAATAGTATTTGTTTGTTTGTAATTTCTTTATTGTACACTCATAGTAAACAACAATGTGTAACATAAAAATAGAATTATAAATGTACAAAGGCGGACTTATCTCTATAAGAGACCAGCCAACCTTTGAGTGATTAGATATTTTAGTGCAGAGTGGCGAGGGCAAAACCAATGAGAAATATGAATAATTAATAATAGAATAATATATATAGATATATATATAAATCCCACATACATAAATACCTAATTACATACATACATATATACACATACATACATAAACAATATACATACTTAACAGTAAAACAAATGCTATATATAGTAATTCTACACATATTACATGAACATTAGCTACTAAAGAGTATTAGCTCAATCCACTGCATTGACAAATTTGAGAAGACGAGCCTTGAAAGAATCCAATGACGTAGCCAGTTTTACATGGGTGGTGAGCGAATTCCAAAGCATTGCCGCCTTGACCGTGAAAGAATTAGAGCAGGTTTTAGAGGAATGGAGTGGAATATCCAGCCGAAGACTATCATAAGAACGTAATCGACTATCGATATCCCGTATTTGAAAATTATCACGGAGGTAAGATGGAGAATTAGGTGAGAATAACACTTTATAAAGAAACGTCATCACTTGAATATTTCTACGTATCCTGATAGAGTGCCAACCCAATTGTTTTCGGAACTCTGAGATGTGATCGAATTTTCGTAGGCCGAAAACAAAACGAATGCACACATTTTGAAGTCGCTCCATCTTATCTAGTAACTCTTCCGAAAGGTCGAGACTTGCAACATCGCCATAATCCAGTAAGGGGAGTAAGAGACTCCGGGCCAACGTAATCTTTGTCGCCATCGGGAGAAAAATTTGGAGGCGTTTGAGGGAATGCAGCGATGCGTGAATTTTTTTACTAACCTCATTGACTTGAGGGGCCCAAGAAAGAGTTTCATCCATGGTGATGCCCAAATTCCGAACCGAGGTTGAGTAAGGAATTATACTACCATCATAGACAACATTAGAGTGATTGATGTTCTTAATTTTTGCGATAAAGTATGGGCTACCCACAATAATAGCTTGAGATTTAGTGGCATTAATAGTAAGCCCGAACTTATAAGACCATTCAGCAATAGAGGTGAGATCTTTGTTGATGACGCGGACTGCGTGTGAAAATTCTTCGAAAGATGCAGACGTGTATATTTGTAAGTCATCAGCGTAAAGATGAAAAGAAGAGTCAAGAGAGGAAACAATGTTATTAATAAATAGCGAAAATAGAATAGGTGATAAAATTTCGCCCTGTGGTACCCCAGCAAGTATCTCACACCAGTCCGAACGGCTGTCAGCAACCTTAACCAGTTGACGCCTGCCCAATAAGTAGGACCGGAACCAGGCCAATGTAGAAGACGAAAAATTAAAAGTTCGAAGAATACCGAGTAGAACATTAAAATCAACCGAATTAAAGGCACTAGCAAAATCGAGTAAGACTAAGATGGATAATTGTTTATGTTCAATATTAAATCGGATGTCATCGGTAATCTTCACTAAGGCTGATACCGTGCCATGACCGCTACGGAAACCTGACTGGTATGGAGACAAGAGATTGTGTTCCCTCAGGTAACTTGAGATACGCTGGTGTACAAAGTGCTCCAAGACTTTTGAAAGAACGGGAAGAATGGATATCGGGCGAAAGTTGGAGAAGGAGGTTGGGTTTGGTTTTTTTGGGAGAGGGATGACATGAGACAATTTCCAAAGCAACGGAAAAACGCTCGAAGACAGAGAGCAGTTTAGAATATCCACAATAATTGGGGCAATTGTTTTAACTACCGGAACAATCATGTCAAGGCAAATACCGTCCTCCCCAACCGCTCTGGACTTAAGCGAACATATAATTTTAATGACCTCAATATCCGTAATCATCCCAAGATCAAATTCTGCATGGTTAGGGAGAGGTAAATTAGATAAATGAGATAGTGTGTCACTTTTAATAAGAGGGTTCATGCCATCCGGAGGTGTACAAAAGTGCTTGTTTAACTTATTGAGATCTAAATCACTAACTTCGGAAAGATGCCCTAAGTCGGCATATTCTCTAATAAATTGTGTATACTGTTGTTTTAAATTAGGATTCTTACGAAATCGTTTTTCTTGATTAAGTAGTCTCTTTTTTGCTAAATTGTAGGAATCTCCCAAACAATCGGTGCTATCAAGTAAAGGCAGTCAGTCTGACGCTAAACCTACCATTACCCAAGCGTATGGTATTTGTAGTGAAGTGATTCTCACATATTTTTTCATTGGGAGTTAGTATTGATTTCCGTGGAAGTTCTTCAACTTCCCAGAACTTGCTCAAATAGTAATCAATATTAGTATGTGAATTAATTGAATGATTAAAAGTAGTTGATTGGTTGCATTGAATATGTTTGGAATAGCTAGAATAGATAGTACCAGCTAAGAGCCAGCCAAATTTTGAATTAATTAGCTTTGGACCTGTAGATCGCAATGATCGTTGTTCGGAACCTATCACGTTCCAAAATATGTCTGATCCCAGAATAATATCTACATTAGCCGGCACGTTGAAATGGGGATCAGCCAATTAAATATTAGCGGGTAACTTGAGATTATGAATATTGATAGGTGATTTGGGTAGTTGCACTGTTAGTTCATCAAGCACTAAACAGGTTAAGGTAGTATTGTATCAAGTATTTATTGATTTAATATTGATTTTGCAACTTTCAGTTACCTTATCGCATAGGTTATTACCTATGCCCATTATATTTATTTCTTTTAACTTTAATGTATTTAACTTTAATTTATGTTTCAGAGCTTTAGAGATGAAAGAAGATTGGCTGCCGGAATCGAGGAGCGCACGCACCATTAATGTATTATTGGTCCGAGTATTGGATACTTCGAGTAAAACTGTGGATAACAAAACTTGATAAGGATATTGATTGGAGAAGGTAACCAGCAAATCGGCTGAGTTTGCCGAAGTATTAGCACCATGCAAGAGGGTGTTGTGACGTTGCTTGCACTCTCTACATGGTCCTAGGGAACAATTTGATTCAGCGTGGCTGTGTCTCAAACAATTGAGGCATAAATTGTATTTTTTAGCTTCTTTAAGTCTGTCATTCACACTTTTATTTTTAAATGTAGGGCATTCGTATATTCTGTGTGAATCTTTGCAAATAATGCAGACAATTTTATTTTGTATGCTTTGATTTATGCTACTCGTAGCAAACGATTTTGTGTAATGAAGTTTATTATGATTGTTATTAAAGTGATTTGAGTTGATTTTGTCATTATTTGTATGGTTATTTGAATATGAGCGATGTGAGAGAGAATGGCCTTTGCCGTATTGAAACGTAGCTCTTGGTAATTTTATATGATCGTGTTTGCTGCGATTTAATGCCTCCAGTACATCAGCGCGATCGGTTAAGAATTTGTAAAATTGAGACAAAGTAGGGACGTCATCCACCGAATTTCTTAATTCTTCCCACTTCATGAGGGTGTTGCTATCTAATTTCGGTGATAACATGAATATAATTAAAATATCTCACTTGTCAGTTGGTTGGCCCAGAGTGGTCAATGCTCGCAAGTTCTTTGTGACATGGTCCACAAGAAACCTAAGCGGTCGTTCCGAATCACATGCTATAGGTTGCACATTAAATAATGCAGATAAATGATGATTGATTAGTAATCTCTTATTATCGTAACGGTCGCAGAGCAGTGACCAAGCTGCGTTGTAATTTGAAGAGGATACTTCCAAATTAGCGATGACGCGCGCCGCATCTCCTTCGAGATATGATGTTAAATAGTGAAATTTATGTATTTCGGATATGTGTACATTAGTGTGTATTAATGATTGAAAACTCTCACGAAAATCAAGCCAGCGGAAATAGGACCCGTCATACTTTCCTATCTCAAGGGAAGGAAGTCTGAAACCAAGGCTTTCAGATTCATGCCGGAGATGGCAAGAAATTTCAGGCGCTATCGACTTACGACGAAATTCAGATTCAATATTTGCATCTCCAATTGTACATTTAGCCATAGCTATGCAAAAAATTATGTCGTGCTCAATGCTATCTCTTTCATTTATTTCCGCGTCTAAATTTTGGTGATTAACGATCTCGATTTCATTTTGTAAGTCATCAAATTTAGAAGACAAACCTTCAAACTTACTTAATTTTAAAGATAACTCAGCCACTTCAATATTTGATAAAGTTGATGATTCTAATGTAGATAAATATTTTTTAAATTTTGTTATCTGACCCTTAATAGAACTGCGTCTTAATAACAGTTCCTTTAATTTTGTGTTAGGGTTTTCTGAGTCAGTTGCCATGGCCATTTTAAGATTATAAATTAATTTGCTTTAAATGATGTATTGATAAGACCAAAAAATAAGTTAATTGAATCCACTTAGCTGCACTTTTCGAGTATTAACCGTTCCACTCTCCTCCTTGGCCGTCTCAGTGAGATGCGGTCTCGCTGAGAATTTCAAGATCAAATTCGCCAACCCTGGAAATTTCGGCAGAATGTATGAGAACCATATAATGACAATAATTGCACGAAGTAGGTACAAGTGGTCTGTCTAACTCAAGAAATATTAACTTCTAAGATGGGCGTAATAACTAAGTATTTACTATATAATCTTGCAGAGAATATAACTATGTGATTTACTTTGTTTACGCCACAATAATGTGAAACGTTTATACGGTATGGTGGTATGCCTGATGGCAAGTATCACCGTGGCCTTTGGTTGTCATTATGGTTTTTTCTGTTTAATAAAATCATAATGAATTGTATACTAAGTTAACTAACACGTTACTATTAATGATGACAAAATGACATGGAATTTTGTAAATATGTAGCTCTAGTGTAAGTTTAATGTAAATGTAAATAAATAACAATGTTTGCAATGAACCTTCAATGTTTTGTATGTTTGCAGTAGAAAATTACTTAGATATTGTTTTTTCTAGACTATTGTACTGACCTTTGTACCCGGTACTTGAGTTCCTTTGTAGGTTATGATATGAAGTAATGATTTATGAATAGTGTATTAAAATAGTTGGTGGTAATTATAATGTGACTACTTAGATGCACTGTAGAAGCAATATAAATGTTAGGTTATTTTAGGATAATTTGCATATAGTTTTGATATAGGATAGGTAATGGAAGAACACTTAGCTTATTGTAGACTGTTTCCGTGTACGTGGTGAAGTCTTACTAGTACTGCTTCACTGCCCGAACTTTGCACGTGGAAATCAGCAGATGAAACTTGTATATTGAATTCGTGATTGCAGTGTCCTGTCACGGTCGCCAAATTATGTCTTCGATTGAGACACTTGCGAGTCTTATATTATAGAAATAAAACCCGAAAATATGGAAAATAACTTGTAATAAGTAATTTAAATGGAGCGAGTACAAAGGCGTGTCCTCCTTCGGTGGAGGTAAAAATTGTAGTAAATATTGTTGTAATTTCGTACAGTTAATTTTAATAACATTTAGTTGTAATGATGTTATAATAATATTTTACTGAATTGTCTTATAAATGAAATAAGTATTGTTATTGAGTAGCCTCCGTGACTGCGCGCCATGGCGCTGACCAATGGCCGTACGCCGTGGCGCTGGTCACAGGGATGTGTTATGATGTAATTTTATAATTATCACACTACCTGTAATAATTACACTATATTTGTAACTATAATATAATAATAATAATATGTCTGACTTGTCGTCTAAATTAAATAAGTATTGTCACTGAATAATCTCGGTGTCTGCGCGCCATAATACCGTGGCGCGCAACCAATGAGGTGACAGTTAGCAGTGGAAAAGGAGGGAAGCAAAACTGTTTTATAATAAGGTTACTGTGCGGACGGAGGATTGCACTGGGTGTACGCCGAATGAAAGGACGGTTAAGAGTTGTAATTAATAATAAAATATCAGGCATTACGACGTTACGATTATTGAATAGATTTGTTATTTGATGGAAGTAAAAGGAAATTTATACAAGTAAAGCAAAGCTGTTTCAATCATCATTCCTGACTCCTGAGGGTACGGCTAAGCGATTCTTACATCTCAGAAGTTGGATTGGAAACTAAAGCGCCCAATAAGGAAAGAGAGTGTAAGTACCATTGTTACTTTTCATATTAAGTTTAATAAAAATAAAAAGTTTTTTTATTTTTATTTATTTTTATACACTATTATTATACAAAGTAATATTAGATTAAACAATTATTGATCAGTTATGCATGTATGAGGGAGGGGGAAGGTACGAGTTCATTACTGGGGTATTACAGCGGTCTGGTGATTGTAATCGATCGGATGCTCCCGTGTTACTCTCATGACTTTGAATCATTTTGTGTTAAATACGTGGCCAGGGCACTCGCTGGTAGTATCTAAGACAATTTAAGTATATCATCAGTAAATGCGGAGTTCTTACTTTCCCTTTCTAAGTACATGTTTAGGAAAGGGACAGACAAGATCGTTACTATAGTACTTTAACAGTCTAATGGTTAAAATTGATTGGGGTGCTTCCTGTATTGCCTCCGCTTAGCTAGGACCCGCATTTTGTCTTGAATATGCCTCCAGGGCACTCCCTGGTAGTATCTGAGATAATTGGACCCTTTTAATATATGACACGATGAAACTTTTTTTTTTTTTCTCAAACTTTCGAGTTATAGATTCACTTAAGCGCTGATAACTGATCAGGGAACTCGGTAGTATTTAAGTTAAATCGACGGGTGACGTCGAACGTGTGGACTGCCAACAGAGTTTTTTTTATGCCTACTCAGAATACCCAAGTACACATATGTGATATACGTGTCGTGTGTATATGCGTATATATATATTTAACGCTAATGCAGTGTTTTTCTGTCGAGGTTCAAATCATGGTCAAGGATAAAGAGCAAAGAAGTAGGCGGTCAAAGACCAGGAAGGATGCTACATTTGATCGTGGTGGTACTGCTGAAGCTCGCAGTCGTAGCCAGTCTCGACGCCGCACGCCATCTCGCTCTCCCGCTAAACGATATGCTAGTCGGTTGCGATCCAGAAGCCCCCGCTCACGAACGAGAACTTCGAGGCAGCAAAGATCCAGGCAACAGGACAAAGAACAAGGCAAGTCTCCTCCTGTAAGATCCAGATCAAAGATTCGGTCTCGCTCGCCTTCTCCGCAGAATGATAAACGTACAAACGATAACGATGCAAATTTGTTCTTTAGGAGTTTTTTAGATGCTATTAATAATATGGGATCTAAGAGTGATAGTAACAGGTTTCCTGTTTTAAACGTCGTCCCAGAATTTGATCCTCTGAATAAGGAGCAAACCGTAGACTCGTGGATTCATAAAGTAGATGAATGCGCCTTAATATATGGCTGGGATGATAAACATATAGTTCATTATGCGATGCCTAAGCTTAACGGTATCGCAAAAACGTGGTACCAAGGTTTGCCGTCAGTATTGTATTCGTGGGAAGAGTGGAAAATAAAGATGCGTGAATCTTTCCCCACAAGGGAAAATTACGCAGATTTGTTGTGGGAAATGCTCAATAAAAGAGTCCGTTACGGAGAATCGTTAGACTTATATTTTTATTCAAAAATGAATCTTTTGAACAGGTGCGAAATATCAGGTAAACGCGCAGTGGACTGTTTATTAGCCGGCATAGATGATCGAAACGTCCGGGTAGGGGGTCAGAGTGCAGAGTTTACAGAGCCTGAGCAAGTCTTAAAGTTTTTAAAATCTCTCAAAGTAGGCCATGATAAGGGGAATAATGATACTGCTAGAAATAGGGATAAACGAAATAGCAATCAACTTAGTAACAATAATGATAAAGTAACTAACAGAGGTAACATTTTCCAAAAACCTAATAAGGCGTGTTACAATTGTAACGAAGTAGGACATCCATTCTTCCGTTGCACAAAACCGAGAGTTTATTGTACAAATTGTAGGTTGCTCGGTCATTCAACAACCGATTGTCCAAAACTGAAACAAGGTGACCTCACGGAAGGAAAAAGTAAGAATGTATTAAAGATAGAGAGTGGGTACGATACTAGTATTAAATATAGAATCCCGGTTAAGATAAATGGTAATTTATTGTATTCCATCATTGACTTGGGTAGTGAGGGCACTCTGATTCGACTTAGCGAAGCGAAAAGATTCCAATTGCAATGGGAAAATGTTAGTGGCCCGTTGCTAAAGGGAATCGCTAACACAACATGCCGTCCTATTGGATTATCTTATGCAACAGTGGAAGTACAGGGTATCGTCGAACATAACGTACATATGCTGGTCGTTGACGATCATGTAATACCTTGCCCTCTTTTGCTAGGACACACTTATACAGAAAGACCTAATATGAAAATAGTAAAAACCGATACTGACGTCATATTCAAAAGATTAGAACCACATGAGGTCATAAAATGTCCACTCGTCTGTATACGCGAAATCTCTTTAGGAGTTGATGAAATAAAACCCGTACCAGTTAAGTGCGCTAATAAGTACACGGGCAAGATTTATGTACATGGTAGTATAAGGCACGTTTCAAATCGTGAGCACTACTTATTGCCAGGTGATTACATATTGAAGGAAGGCTTGGGTACTGTCTTAATACAAAATCTAGGCTGCTGTGAGTTAAAAATTAAGGCTGACGACTTAATAACTAGAAGCCACTCTGTACACGAACTTAATATTAATTATGCAAATACTGTTAATGTAGATAATTTTGATGATAGTGTTAAATGCGGAGACACACTGTCTCATACTCAGAGACACCAGCTTCAAAACCTAATCAATAAATATAAAAGCATTTTCTCATCTAGTTTAAAAGATTTAGGGTTCACAACGGAAACTGAAATGATAATTGAATTGACCGATTCAGAGCCGGTAGTATACCGCCCTTATCGACTATCATACACTGAGCGCAAGATAGTTAAGGATATGGTTCAAGAGATGTTGGACAGCGATATTATTAGAGAGTCTAGCTCTCCATACGCTAGCCCGATCGTGTTGGTTAATAAGAAGTCTGGGGAAAAACGGTTATGCGTAGATTATCGTGCGCTCAATCGGAAAACAAAACGAGAACATTACCCTCTACCTCGAATTGAGGACCAGCTTGATAGACTTTCTGGTAGTACGCTGTTTATTACACTCGATTTAGCTTCGGGCTACTATCAAATCCCTATCGCAGAACAATCCCGCGAGAAAACTGCATTCGTGACCCCGGACGGTCAGTATGAGTATAATAGGATGCCTTTTGGATTAGTAAATGCTCCGTCAGTTTTTCAGCGCACAATGAGTAAAATGATCCAAGGCTCTCCAGTTAATGCTTATACACTCGTATATATGGATGATATACTTATCCCAGCTAGTTCATTTATGGAAGGTTTAGAGCGTCTGGAGGAAGTTCTGAAGCTGATCTCTCAAAATGGTTTAACATTAAAATTGAATAAATGTAATTTCTTCTTTGACAAAATAGATTATTTAGGGTTTGAAGTTAGCGCGGAAGGTGTTAGGCCCGGAATTTTATAAACAAAAGCCATTTCTGACTTTTCTCCGCCGAGCAATGCTCACGAGGTCAGGCGGTTCTTGGGGCTGGCAAGTTTTTTCAGAAGATTTGTTAAGGGATTTGCAATTATACCGCGACCCTTAACGGCTCTACTGAGAAAGGGCGTCGCGTGGTATTGGGGAAGGGAAGAATCTGACGCTTTTCATACATTAAAACAAGTATTAGTAGATAGACCAATATTAGGAGTTTACGATCCAACATTAGAAACCGAACTTCACACGGATGGGAGCAAGATAGGAATTGCAGGGATTTTAATGCAAAGGGACTTGACGGGTACGTTACGGGCAATTGCTTATTACAGCAAACGACTCCGGATGAGCAAAAACTTCACTCATACGAACTCGAGACTCTTGCCGTCATATCGTCTTTGAGTAAGTTCAGAGTGTATCTTTTAGGAGTAAGGTTTAAAATTATAACTGACTGCAATGCTCTTCGGACCACCTTGACTAAACGGGACTTGGTGCCGCGAATTGCACGCTGGTGGTTGCAATTTCTTGAATACGATTGTGATATAGAGTACAAGCCTGGGGAAAAGATGGCACATGTTGACGCTTTAAGTAGGAATCCCGTTGTAGATGATCAAAGCTATAGCCATCCATTGGACATACTGGTTGTAGGCTCTGATGATTGGCTAACTACATACCAGAAATCCGATGACGACATAAAACGTATAGCCAATATACTCCAAGACCCTAAAACCAAAGAAACCACTGAGATATTTAAGAACTACAAGTTAGTTAATGATCGTGTTTATCGCGTTCTTGATGACTCTAGCATACGTTGGTTAGTACCTCGAGGGACAAGATGGCATTTGTTAAAAACAAACCATGACGATATCGGTCATTTTGGCTATGATAAAACTTTGGGACGTATAAAAGCCAGTTACTGGTTTCCAAAAATGAGACGCTTCGTTAAAAAGTATGTTGCTGCGTGCGTGGAATGCGCTCACCACAAACTGCCTAGTGGTAAAAAGGCGGGAGAGTTGCATCCCATCCCTAAGGTCGATTCTCCTTTCGATACTATACATGCTGATCACCTGGGCCCATTTATAAAAACCAAAAGGAGCAATACGTACATTTTAGTAATTATTGACGCGTTTACAAAATTTGTCAACTTAACCCCCGTACGGAACACAAAATCGACAACAAGCATTAGGGTACTACGTGATCATTTTAGTTACTTTGGTACGCCTAATCGTCTCATTACTGACCAGGGTACTAGCTTTACTAGTAATACATTCAAAAAATTCATTGTCGCCAGCGGTATTAAACACGTACTAAATGCTGTTGCGACACCCAGAGCAAATGGCCAAGTAGAGCGGTATAATCGCACTATTCTGGTCGCTCTAGGTGCCATGAACCATGATAAACCAAATGGGTTATGGGATGAAAACCTACCTGATATTCAGTTAGGAATCAATACTACCATCCATTCCACAACAAAGAAAACTCCTACAGAACTATTATTTGGGAGAACCGTTACTAATCCATCACAAGGCTTGTTTAATGAAATCATTTCTGAAGTTGCCTCCTCCAGTCCGGCTTCATTATCAGAACTGAGATCGACGGCTAGTGAACTGATAAAAGCACAACAGGTCAAAGATAAAGAGGCTTATGATAAAATTCGGAAAACAGGTGTCCAGTTCCAGGAAGGAGACCTTGTTAGAATAATTCGGTCTATAACAGGGATCGAGGGACAGTCTAAGAAACTAGAGCCCAAATGTAGAGGGCCGTATCGAATCAAGAAAGTTCTTCCAAATGACCGATACGTAGTAGTGGACACCCCGCTTACGCGGAGAGGTAAACGTTACGAGGCTATAGTTGCAGTAGACAAAATCTTTCCGTGGCTCTCAGTCACCCAGTCGGATTCCTCAGAGGACGATTCATCTGACAATATGAACTCTTGTCAAAGCGACTCTGACCTTCAGTAAATGCCTCGTTACGGTCACTCTTAGGCTTCGTCATTTAGGTTGACCAACATTGTATACCCACGAATTAAGCAAATGTATGTACTAAGGTTTATAATAAGTATGAAACTAGTATACGATAATAGTAATAAGCTAAGCTAAGATAATAATCAGTAAATAATGTTCTATTATTTAATTTAAAGTTATGATGCCTAGCAGGTTAATTTGTAATATTGAATGTGAATCAAATGTAATTAAAGGTTATTATATGATTAAGATATGCAAAATAAAGATTTGCTCATTGTGCGGATTAATGTCATGGATCAGCACAAGAATAAAATTGCCGGTAACGGTCGACGTTATGGACCGGGCATACAGATAGAAGTTAATATAATTGCCGGTAACGGTCAACGTCATGGACCGGGCATACAGATAACTTAATTGCCGGTAACGGTCAACGTCATGGACCGGGCATACAGATAACTTAATTGCCGGTAACGGTCAACGTCATGGACCGGGCATATAGATAGAAGTTAATATAATTGCCGGTAACGGTCAACGTCATGGACCGGGCATATAGATAGAAGTTAATATAATTGCCGGTAACGGTCAACGTCATGGACCGGGCATATATACATAGAAGTTAAATAACTTGCTCTCTAATTTACGTCATGATGTAGCTAATGTCTTTAAAGATCAAGTAGCCGAGAATCAATGCATTCAATGAAGAATTGATAATCTGCTTGCGATTTAAGAAACATGTCTTTTTAGTTGAAGATACGAACTACAAGTATAAGTATGTCGTGGACATAAAAAAAAGAGGTATAATATATGTACATAATACATAATTTAATTGAGTAATTAGAACTTAGAACATTACTTTACTTTAGCAACATATCACATAACGAGGGACTCGTTAATAGTCAGATGGCCGAGTTGTTGTAATTTCGTACAGTTAATTTTAATAACATTTAGTTGTAATGATGTTATAATAATATTTTACTGAATTGTCTTATAAATGAAATAAATATTGTTATTGAGTAGCCTCCGTGACTGCGCGCCATGGCGCTGACCAATGGCCGTACGCCGTGGCGCTGGTCACAGGGATGTGTTATGATGTAATTTTATAATTATCACACTACCTGTAATAATTACACTATATTTGTAACTATAATATAATAATAATAATATGTCTGACTTGTCGTCTAAATTAAATAAGTATTGTCACTGAATAATCTCGGTGTCTGCGCGCCATAATACCGTGGCGCGCAACCAATGAGGTGACAGTTAGCAGTGGAAAAGGAGGGAAGCAAAACTGTTTTATAATAAGGTTACTGTGCGGACGGAGGATTGCACTGGGTGTACGCCGAATGAAAGGACGGTTAAGAGTTGTAATTAATAATAAAATATCAGGCATTACGACGTTACGATTATTGAATAGATTTGTTATTTGATGGAAGTAAAAGGAAATTTATACAAGTAAAGCAAAGCTGTTTCAATCATCATTCCCGACTCCTGAGGGTACGGTTAAGCGATTCTTACAATATATTGGGGTAGGTAGAATAAATATGGTCCATAGAAAAGAAGCAACATGTTGGAAGGCGTCGTCTTGTTGCTGTTCTTGAACTGCTAGGCGCCGACAGTGCTTGCGTATTTCCGGGGATAGTTCGATACCCATCCATTTTCTACCGTAGGCTACAGGACGACGACGCACTATTTTTATATCTTTCAAGTATTCAGACAATGTAATGTTCATTTCGTTTTTTATATTTTGATTATATAACGCTGACAAAAACTTTGTGTCGTCCATTTTATCGGAAATGTCTTTTATAATAATACGCGGTCGGCGTCCTTTGGGCTTTTCGAGTTTAAGCCCCGCCGATTTTATACCTTCTGCCGATTGCAGCTTCCGTAACTGAGCATCATTTGATACACGTAAAACTACACCCGATTTGGCAGTTTTTTAACGCCTACGATTTGAAAACCATCATCGGATGGCTTGATGGCTTTCATAAGAGCCTCCTTCGTAGCTTCGGACATTTTGAATTCCGCGGATCGTATCTGTGGGATATGCCACAATGCAAGGCATTGGTTCGCGAGTTTGAATGAGTTTAATTTGCTTGGGCAATCGAAGTTTCAATTTGTCTGAGTCCGATTCATCGGTTTTAGCAACGGGTGCTACATGGTTATTTTTGGCTTCTAATTTGAGTGCTAGCAAATCGCGTTCTGTTACGGCAAGCTTCGTTTCAGTTGTTGCTGACTTTATGGCCATCATAGACACTAGAGAGGTAAGCCGCTGAGTCATATCCATTATTGCCGATCTATGAGCGACACCAATGCGAGAGGTCAGTCCGTTAATAATTTCGTTAATTTTTGCCAAACATTGTGATGATTCGTGGACGAACTCGATATTGTCAACGTTCGAGTCTACAACTTCAAGCGAGCTATTACGACTTAAATTGGCCATATTTTCAAAGCTAGACGACCGCTGTAGTCGTTTTTCTTTAGGTGACAAATTATTAGGTGATATATCGCTAACGGTCTTTTGACATTACTGGTTGTTGCGGGCGGCGAGCGTGGGGTCAGGTTACTGCGGCGAAAAACCGACGTATTAATTTTTGTACCACCAGGATCATCGGGGTTGTTCGGCATTTTACAATAACAACGAACTTAGTAACAAATAAAAATAGAATAAATTTAAATAAAGCTAATACGTATCAATACAAAATATTACCCCGATACCGGGGTAAATTTATTGACTGACAACACTAGGAGATAACAATTTGCATACGCTTTTAATATTTTAATGCTACTAATTAATCTTAACTATTGAAATATCAAATAATTACTTAGTTTTCAACGGGGCAAACTTGTTTTTACAAAGCCGCGGATGACGAGACGGCCCGTGCGTACGTACTACCTACTAGTTTCTTGATTTATTGCACTGCGATGAAATATTACATATTAATCCTTAATTTAAACGAAAATCGACGCGGAATTTAGATATTTATATCACAATAAACCAAATTCAACGAAATATCACACACACTGTACAATAACAACGAAGTAAAATATTTATAGGCGCAGGATGACCTTTGTCGGGATCGCCCACGGTCGGTGAGGGCAGATTAAATGAGTACTCGAATTATTTGCACAATGAAATTATAATTTACTTGAACTTTTGCGAATCAACGAAATACTAAGTACACTCTATACATTTAGGTCCAAGATTCAATTAAAAGTAATCAATAGTTCATAAAGTCACAGGATTACGTAACACAATAGCGATTCGCCGAAGACGTGGTGCGCGGGTGACTGCTCGTTCAAAAGTGAACGTGCCAATATGGCCACCGCACTACCATCGACACGACGCTCCGCCAGAATGACAGCTGTCATTCTTGCCCTGACGTATCTGTGTAGATAAAGCGCGCCATGCGCTGTCACGGCCATACTGACTAGCGACCGTCCTCGGGCGCATCTCTAAACATTCCTGTAACAAGTTAACATACTTCGTAACTATGCTCGTCCAACCTGACAAGCTATACAATTCGTCACTACATTACATCGGCAACAAACAGATTTCCCTTCGTAACTTAATCGACATGGACCGGACGGGCGCGCCCTTACAGCTACCTTTCAGGTATATCCTGGGCGACACCGTCCTTACGACCAGTAACGACTCACAACGACACATATCTGGACCGGACGGGTGTGTCCCTTCGACCATCCGCGAGAGCATGGACCGGACTGCACTGTCCTTTCGACCAGTCAACTCCAAATTACTATCCTGGACCGGACTGGTGTGTCCCTTCGACCATCCGCAAGGGCATGGACCGGACTGCACTGTCCTTTCGACCAGATAACACATCAAATTATATTCTGGACCGGACTGGTGTGTCCCTTCGACCATCCACAAGGGCATGGACCGGACTGCACTGTCCTTTCGACCAGTCAACTCCAAATTACTGTCCTGGACCGGACTGGTGTGTCCCTTCGACCATCCGTAAAGGCGTGGACCGGACTGCACTGTCCTTTCGACCAGTTAACACATCAAATTCTATTCTGGACCGGACTGGTGTGTCCCTTCGACCATCCGCAAGGGCATGGACCGGACGACACTGTCCTCTTGACCTGCTGCATACATCTATTACTACTAATGAATAACATAATTATCTTCTACCACATACCTATTAGTTACGGACTGCCTTGCTCCGCATGAATTTCAATTTGCAATGTCTCATCATCTGTGTGTACACTGAGGGTATCTGAAGTCGCACTTAGGGTATCAGAACCAACTGTTATAGTATCGGAATAATCAGTCAAAGTATGATCGCCCACAGTTAAAGAGACATTGTCTTTACTACCAGTATTTGCTTGTACATATTCCGACTCCGCCGTATCGCCATCCGTCTCATTGAATAAATTAGATGATTATGACTTTTCGTGTCTGCACAAATACGACGTAAATTATTTTGGGTCCCGCGCAGTATGTGCACTTCGCAAAATGAGCACTCACCTCAAAATACACTTTTCGCAGAATGTGCATTTCTCACAAGGGGCACTTCGCAAAACGAGCATTTCGCAAAATGAGCACTTCGCAAAATGTGCACTTTTCTAGGATATGACTAAAATGTCCTACATGTAATAGAAAGGATTAGTCCTAAATTAAAAAAGATATGTATGTATCATATAGGTACTGGGTATTGAAAATAAAATAAACACTTTTACAAAGTAATCATTTCTTTTTAAAAGACAAGTATTAATTAAGTCCAGACTAGGTTACGATCGTCAATTAAATACCCTAAATAAAGTTTCTAGGTATAAGTAAGTATTTGTATAAAAGATACATTAAACGTATTTGAATTATACCTATACATTATCCTTACAAAAAATAATTACTTATCATAAATCAGAAACATTTGCTTTCTTATATTTTTTACTCGTATTTTTACAAAAAAAAAAAACAGAATAAAGAATAACACTATAAACTTTACAAATATTAATATCACATTTAAGATCAGTCAATAAGTATAATAATAACATTATTTCATTTCATTAAAATTAAATTTCATTTACATTAAAATGGATAAAAATAAGAAAATTAGGAAAAAACTTCTAGAATTACTGGAAATTTCGTCACACGGTACGTTATTATATCTTTCTTCAAAATCCTCACAATTTTATATGCATAACCACTGCTCGTCCATGCCGGTTTTTTCCATAATGGCTCGAGTTTCGGGTTTATTTTGGTTTGTGTACATGTTTTGCGATAGGACCGTGCGCCTATACGAAACAAATCACAAACTTTTCTTCCCTGCGATATTACGTGCGAATATACAGGGAAATGTACCATGCTGTTCGAATGACGCAATAGTTGAAACTGTCTTTAGTAATCATACGGTGCTACGAGCGAGTACATGTGATTACGGACTAGTTATTACATCTATCTAATATTAATCATACGGTACTACGAGCGAGTACATGTGATTAGTCTACTTACGCAATTACAGACGAAACCGAAACTGTCGCACCTAAGAGGCGAAGAATCATTTTGAGTGATGACAGTGACGAGGAAAATACTCCTCCGTCTACTCAGAGGGCCAGAGAGTCGTCGCAGAGGACTATTGCACCTAGTTTATTACAAAAGATTGGCTATGTTCAACATAATGAAAATACTTTTACCTTGCACGAAGATATAAAGCCCATCTGGGAAAGGGTCTTGAAAAATGGTTTGAATAAAAATACCAAAGACTCAATCAATAAAAATATTCCAAGTATAAAAGACTGCAATACTTCTGCTCCATCTTTAAACCCAGAAATTAGGGTTATACTGTCGGCACAAGCTGTAAAGAGGGATCAGCATTTGTGTGAAAAATAAACACAATTAGGAGCATCCATCTGTGGACTTACAGAAATACTTCAATATATGTTGGATGGAAAAGATTATAACGATGCTACAATAGAAAATATTTCTAATTATATTCGACTTCTATGCGATGTGCACTATATGGAATCCTAGACAAGACGTGCTGTAATATTACCTGGCTTGAATAAGAGTATGAAAGACTCTTTAGAAAAAACCGATATAACCCAAAACCTTTTTGGCAAAAATCTTTCGGATGTCATTCGGGAAGCCAAGACTTTAGAAAAATCTAAACAAGACCTAGTAAAAGAAAGATCACATTCTTTAAACGACTGGGGCCCGTCCGGTGTGAGGAAACAGGGCGGGCAAAACATTGCCAAGCGTCCATATCTGCCTCCAGCAAAACAACTCAGGACAAACCGCCAGCGTCAGCAACGCCAACAGTTTCGCTCCATGTTAAAAACCAAACACAAGGAAACCTCACGACGTGCTCCACCAGAGAATCGACGTCGTCGGGACTAGAGGTACTAGCAGGTAGAATATCTAAATATTATAACAATTGGTCTTTTACCCAAAATTCACAAGTATTACAATGGGTTCAAGAAGGATATTCAATTCCCCTTACTCAAGAAGTTTATCAGTCATATATTCCTCTCAACAATAGTTTCTCTAATATAGAGAAATCTAGAATTCGTACTTGTTTAAAAAAATTGTTGAAAATTGAAGCCATTACCGAGTGCTCTCCTTGTAAAGGCCAGTATTTATCTAACATTTTTATAATCCCAAAACAAGATGACATCTTTAGGTTTATTCTCAATTTAAAGAAGTTCAATAGATTTGTTCAATACACCCACTTTAAAATGGAGGATTTGCGGACTGCATTAAAATTAATTGAATCTGAATACTTTATGGGTTCAATAGATTTAAAAGATGCATATTTTTTAGTCAACATAAATAAGTTATCTCGGAAATACCTTAGGTTCAGTTTTGAGGACAAATTATATCAATTCAATGTTCTTCCATTTTGGATTATCAACTGCACCTTATGTGTTTACAAAAATAATGAGGCAAGTTGAATCATACTTGAGATCTCAAGGAATAACATTGGTGAACTACTTGGATGACTTTTTAGTAATTGCTCCTACAAAGGAACAATGCATACAAAACATTGATTTTGTATGTCAGTTTGTCCAGTCTTTGGGATTTATAATTAATTATGAAAAGAGTCAATTATGTCCCAATAAACAATGCAATTTTTTGGGTTTCAAACTAGACACTAATAATTTCACAATCAATATTCCAGAAAATAAAAGACACAATATCTTGGGCATGATAAAGCTAATTTGTAAGAAAAAAGTGTGTAGTATTAGAGAATTTGCATCCTTACTAGGTACTTTAACTTCCATTTGCCCAGCAATCCCATATGGCTGGATGTACACAAAATTATTGGAACGGTACAAATATCTTGCGCTCTTAAATTCTAATGATAACTATGAGGACAAAATGAAAATAACTCCTGAAATTGTTAAGGAATTAAGTTGGTGGAAAACATCAGTACCAACGTATACCGCTCCTATCAGGCGGAGGAGTTATAAGCTAGAGCTATTTTCCGATGCTTCTCAAACGGGCTGGGGAATTGTTTGCGGTCAACTGGACGATTGAAGAAACCAGTTTTCACATTAATTATCTTGAATTACTTGCTGCATACTTTGCAGTAAAATGCTTTGTGAAAGATGAGTATAATTGTGATATTCTGATACGCACAGACAATGCTACAGTTGTCTGTTATATTAGTCGAATGGGTGGCATACAATTCCCTCGACTTAATGGGTTGGCTAGGAAAATATGGCAATTTTGTGAAAATAGAAAGATATACATATTTGCTTCATATATACCCTCTAACAAGAACATAGAAGCTGACGCGCAATCTCGAATAGTTAACACAGAAATTGAATGGGAACTAGCACCATATGCCTTTGACATGATTACTTCACGATTGGGTATTCCCCAGATTGACTTATTTGCAACTAGAGCTAATGCAAAATGTAAAAAAAATGTCTCTTGGCATGTTGAACCAAACTGTTGGACAGTTGATGCTTTTACTCTCTCGTGGAAGAACCTAAAATTTTATGCCTTTCCTCCCTTTGCTTTAGTTCTGAGATGTTTAAATAAGATTCAGCAAGATAATGCTGAGGGAATATTGGTTGTACCAAACTGGCCATCACAAGCCTGGTATCCGCTTTTTATGTCCGTGCTAAAATCAGAATTAGTTTACTTAAAGCCAAATCCAGAACTTCTTTTTTCTCCTTTCAGACCTCAACATCCTCTTTGCCGGAGCCTTACACTGATTGCCGGAATATTATCAGCAAAGTGTACCTAAAAAAATAGTATTGTCTTAGGTTTTCGCGATTGTTACACATTGAAATTAAACTATTTTTAACGGAAGTATCGCGTGTTTTATTTATTTTGTTGAAACCTGACGTTTCGAATGCTTTGCAGCGTCCGTGATCGCAGGAAGGAGTCTTTCCTGCGACCGCGGACGCTGCAAAGCGATAGCGCTCCAAACTTAGTTACTGCTTCTGCCATCTCAAATACGAATGATCCACCGTCACTGACAATTGACTTAACCTGTGATGGGTCTGTAGTATCGAACACACAGGATAAAGATGCTAGTGTATGTAGTGTATGTACAATAAAATTTAATACTAATAATAGGGAATATAAAAACATCATTCAAGACCTAGAATCTGAGATCCAAACACTTAATAGTTCTTTAGATTTAATGACTAAAAAATATGAGGATGCTCAAAGAGATATTGAAGAATACAGTGTAGGCATGGATAGATTACTAGCTGACTTGAGAGAAAATGAACAAAAATTATCGTCTCTTAGTAACTTGTACAATAGGAATGAATTAACCCGAACTCCGATGAAATGTTCACAGGTAACTCGATCCTCGAAACTATCTCAAGTACATAGCCATAATGTGAATGAGGCCATTAATAGTAGTGCTTTTAAACAGATGTCATCATCATTAAATAATAATAGTGAAGATAATAACTCCAAAATAATAATGTATAGTGATGAAATAGGTAAAAATATGGGCCAATTATTATTACAAAAATCAGGAAAACTGGTTACCAATTATTGTTTGCCTGGAGCCAGTTTCACTCAAATAGTTGATAAAATAGTTAAGAGGGATTACCACCCCAACACAACTTTAATTGTTTTTATTGGGAGGAGAGGAAATTTAAACAAACATATAATGATTAAATATTTTAATATGTTACAGCAGTTAAATGTGGGAAAAGTGTTTTTATTTACTTTTCCATACAGTACTTTGTTGCCCGAGGCGGAAAATGCATCTAGGTATAGATTAAATGATAAAATGCATACATTGACATTATATGATGACAAATTTCATATACTTGACATAAATATATTTAATAATAAACATTATAATTTGACAGAAGATAAATTTTATCTTAGCAATTTTTATAAAAGACAAATAGCAGATTCGCTATCATATTGTTTTAAGAAACCAGCCAAAAGTTTGGCTAACAACCCTGCTTCTTTTGAGCAGTTAGATAATTTGACATTATGTAATGGTACCTTGGAAGGTATTCCAAATTCTTTAAATTAGGTTACAAGACAATAGAGTTATACTCTGGCAATGTAAATAGTAATAATAACAATATTCAAAATGAAACTAAAAGTAATAATAATACAATATCCCCATCAATTGTAAATTGTCAAGAATATAGAAAGAATAATAATTGTATCAACCTGGTGCACCAAAACATTCAGGGGATGATAGGAAAGGAGTTAGAATTGGAGTTGTTTATGAATTGTAGCAATATTGATATTTTATGTCTAACTGAGCACTGGCTAAAACCCCATCAATTCATTTTCAGCTTCAATAACCACCAGGTTGCAAGCTCATTCATCAGAGATAACTGTATACATGGTGGCTCCTTAATATTATTAAATAAGTTGCTTAAATTTAAAGAAAGGTGTGACATTGTGAGCCTCTCTGTTGAGCGAGTTGTAGAGATTTCATGCATTGAATTGGAACGATTCATTGTTATGAACCTGTATAAACCGCCTAGCACGCCCTTTGAAACATTTTCAAATATCATGGAGGATGCCTTAAATAAATTATCTAATAGCCATAAAACTGTTATAATTTGTGGAGACTTTAATATAAATATCTTGGAGAAAAATACTGTTACCTACAACTTTTTAAATTTATTTAAATCAAACAATTTGCATCATATTTTTACAGAGCCAACAAGAGTAATTGCTACAAGTGCTACATGTATTGATAATATATTTAGCAATTTAAAACCTTCATATCAATCTATAATTAATAAAGTTCAGTCAGACCATTCAGGTCAGTTGGTTTCATTTCCAAATTCTTCAAAAATACAAAGGAAGCAAATAAATTATATACCATTTAGTAAAAGCCGCTTAGAAAGATTTAAGTCTAATATAACAGAAAAAATTGTATTGTTGCCCTATCACGGTACTCCGGACCACTTGTACAGTTCGTTATTTAACTTAATCACTAGTGAATTTAATGCAATCTTTACTCCAAAACAACTGTCTGTAAGTGACCGTATGACATTCAGTGATTGGGCAACTCCTGGTATTTACAAAAGTCGGAATAAATTGTATGAACTTTATGAAGAAAGGACCTGTAATCACAATCCGACTTTTCAAGAACTTGTAAAAAATTATGCTAAAATATTTAAACGAGCCTGTTCCAATGCTAAGTCTATATATTTAAGAAATAAAATTAATGGTTCAACAAATATTATTAAATCTGTTTGGAATATGATAAATAATGAGACGGGTAGAGCGAAAGTACGTAGTCGAGACTTTCAGTTAAAGATAAATGATATCGATATCAAAAATGATGTAGAAATTGCGACTGAGTTTGAAAAATATTTTTCTAACATTCCTCTTATTACTACGAGAAATCTTAGGTCTTCTTCTATAGCTGCTGAACTCGTTCTCAAACAGAGCGTGGTAGAATGCGACACAATATTTGAATTTTCAGCTGTAAGCCCAAAAGATGTTTTGAACGCTTTTAAATCAATAAATATGAAAAACACTAAAGATCTGTGGGGTCTATCTGTCAAAACCATATCTTCTATTATTATTTCAATCGCTCCACATTTAGCTACAATTTTCAATTGTTGTGTGGCATCTGGTGTATTTCCTGACTTGATGAAACATAGTAAAATCATTCCATTATTTAAATCTGGTGATAGTTCGGACCCTTCGAATTTTCGACCTGTTTCCATACTGCCCATTCTCAGTAAAATTTTTGAAAAACTAATGCTTAGCCAGTTGCTCAGACATTTTAATACACATAATTTGCTTCATAGGAGACAGTTCGGATTTACGAGAGGTTGTTCAACTATAGACGCAGGGATTCATTTGCTTAAAAGTATATTCGCGGCATGGGAAGGTTCGCAAGATGCCTTGGGAATTTTCTGTGATCTGTCTAAAGCGTTTGACTGCGTGCACCATGACACTCTTGTCAGAAAATTACACCACTACGGTATCAGGAACAAGGCTCTCGAACTTCTGTCTTCTTATCTGGGCAATAGGATACAGAAGGTCGATGTTAATGGTAAAAGATCTTCGGGGTCCCCTATAGTCATGGGAGTCCCACAGGGGTCAATTCTAGGTCCATTCTTATTTTTAGTATATATAAATGACTTACCTTATTATGTAAAGGATAAACATGAGATTGTATTGTTTGCGGATGATACCTCTTTGACATTCAAAATTAATAGACAGTTAGGTAATTATGACGAAGTTAACGATGCTCTCTCTAAAGTTATGCATTGGTTTAATGTTAATAATCTGCTTTTAAATGATAAAAAGACTAAAGTAATTAAGTTCTCAACACCTAATGTAAGACAGGTGACTACCAATGTACATGTTAATGGAACTAATTTAGCCCCTGTGGAGACAACTGTGTTCTTGGGTATAACAATTGACTCCAAACTACAATGGGGCCCACAAATTGAAAAATTATCAGGAAAACTAAGTTCTGCAGCCTATGCAGTGAAAACTATTAGACGGCTCACTGATGTTGATACGGCTAGAATAGTTTATTTCAGCTACTTTCATAGTATTATGTCATACGGAATTCTTCTTTGGGGTAACTCCGCGGACATTAACACCATCTTTTTATTGCAAAAGAGAGCCATAAGAGCTATCTACAAACTTGGTCCCCGTGAGAGCCTTAGAGAAAAATTCAAAGAAATAAATATTCTAACAGTCGCATCGCAATATATCTATGAAAATCTTTTGTATGTCCATAAAAACATAGACTCATTTTGTAAAAAGAGCGATACTCATAACATAAATACTAGATATAAGCATAATCTTGTGTTACATGCAAGCCGTCTCCACAAAATAAGTAATTCTTTTATGGGGCAATGTATACGGTTCTATAACAAACTTCCCAGCAATATAAGAGAATTGTCAATAAACAAGTTTAAAACTACTATTAAAGCCAAATTGTGTAGCAGGGCATATTATAAAGTATCTGACTATATTAATGATAAAAATGCCTGGGATTGAGTCGATCCAATTATAATGTAATTAATAAATTATGTAAATTTGTTTGGATACCAAAAGAGGGATGCCTGAGTTTTTTGGCAGTATTTTTATCAGTGCTCACCTAGTCATGAACTGCACGGTAGGGAAAAAAATTGTGACGATTCCAAACAAATGTAGCCATTTTTACGGAATAAAAAGATTTTGACTTTGACTTTGACTTAGGTCAAGACCAAATAAACCCAAATTTAAAGAAACTTGGGATCCAAGTGTTATATTAGATTTTGTAAGCAATCTATATCCAAATTCGGAACTTAGTGTGCAAGTTATTTCTAAAAATTAATAATGCTACTGGCCTTGACTACTGCTCAGAGATTGCAAACACTCTCGTTAATCACAATCGATAACATTAGCATGAATAATTCTGAAATTAAAATTAAGGTGCCGCAGTTGATTAAAACTTCCAAAATTAACAGAATTCAGCCTCTACTTAATTTACCATTTTATAGGGAAAAAGAAAGCATCTGCCCAGCAAAAACTCTATGTGATTATCTGAATGTTACGAAACACTTACGAACAGATCATAACAGTCTGTTCATTACACTAAGAAAGCCACATTCACCTGCTTCTACCCATACGCTCAGTAGATGGGTAAAGGATGTGTTACTTGAAGCTGGAATTGACACACACATTTTTAGTGCCCATAGTACCCGTCACGCTGCCACTTCTTGTGCAAATAGAAAGGGTTTGAATATTGATTTAATAAAAGTTACTGCTGGGTGGACACAAAAATCAAACAGTTTTGCCAAATTTTATAATCTCCCTCTACAAGAGGAGACTAATTTTGCTAATTGTATATTAGATTCTTAAGAACAAATAATTATCATTTTTAAGTTTGTAAGTTGTGTACTTCAATGATTAAAAATTTATATATTTTCATTATTTCGCATTATCTACTTTCAACATCTACATAGTCAAATCAGACGAGGCGTTAATGAGTATAATAGAATGATCAACGTAACTTACCTGTAAGTGAACTTCGATCACTATTATACAAACTTAACGTCTCGTCTGAGTACAACCCTCCACTTGCCCCACCCTGCTCAATAATGAAATTATCTGAAATGAAGGTGTTATTTAGTGTTAACCGTGCATCTATCTACACACTGTGGTTGATAGATGTACATAACTGCTGTAGACACTACTTTGAACTTAATGACATGAGTAGTTTAGTGTTGCCATTGGCATGTTTTTTTTTTTATCTCTTTAAAGTCGTGTTCCAGATACGTTTAGTGCATAAACTACATAGTCAAATCAGATGAGGCGTTAACTTTGTATAATAGTGATCGAAGTTCACTTACAGGTAAGTTACTTTGATCATTCTATTGTACAAGTTACTAAGAGATGATAATTTTTGTTCATTTTCTCTCAAGTCTGCTACTAATCTATCCATGCCTACACAGTATTCTTCAATATCTCTTTGAGCATCCTCATATTTTTTAGTCATTAAATCTAAAGAAATATTAAGGGTTTGGATCTCAGATTGTAGGTCTTGAATGATGTTTTTATATTCCCTATTATTGCTATTTAATTTTATTGTACATACACTAGCATGTTTATCCTGTGTGTTCGATACTACAGAGTCATCACAGGTTAAGTCAATAGTCAGTGACAGTGGATCATTCGTGTTTGAGATGGCAGAAGCAGTAACTAAGTTTGGAGCGCTATCTAGCAATTCTTCGAATAACGACTGGGAATGAACAACTGTTGACTCCTGATGGGAACATTTCAGCTGATCAATTGTGCTTAGTGCCTGTTTCAATTTGGTTTCTAGCTGAATATTGCGTTCTAGAGTGGTCTCAAACTCGACCCTACATTGATCAAAACTACCTACCAATGACTGCAATTTATTATTTTCTTCCAAAGCATTATCTAACTCTAAATTAATTTTCACTATCTTTTCCTTAAGTATCGTATTACTTTTAATTAATAAAAGATATTAGAGGGAACGATGACATGATGGGTGGAGTCACCGTGTTGTTAGCTGGAGACTTCTGTAAATCAAACTCCGGTATCCTTGTAACAAACTTATATTTCCAACAGATGTTCTCTTGACAACCACACAGTATGCCGTTCCAGCTCCGCCTGTCACGATTCTTCATTTTCCCCCTATACTGGGGCCGGTGTTGCCATTCGCATAAATCGAAAAGATACCGATTTTTAACCGGATAGATTAAAAATCGGTAAATATTATTATCGAATAATTATGAACCTTACACTCGTCCATCCTGACAGCGTGCATGTCCTCATACACGCACACGCTCTCAGCACAGACGCATACTACTAATTTACCCTCTAAATATTATTTCTGATATATTACAATTAGCTTTAAATTATATATAGTTAGTTACATAAAATTAACAACCATTAGCTAGCACCGTCCCCAGAACTGTAATAACATATACCTTACACTCGTCAAATTATTAATTATATAAGCATTAATGACAATTTTATAATAACGATAACCTTAAACCAAGGTTTTTATTCTAACAAAAACAAAACGTTTTTATTCTAGCAAATACAAAATAACACAAATCTTTCCACTCCTGTGGATAGACCGATTATTATTCTCAACATACAAAAGTCAATTAAAAGGTGTGAATCTCTCTATTCTCATAACCTGTAAATTATATTTCCAGTATTCATCGGATCTGCAAACCAATCCATTCTTGCAGGCGAGTTCCAACATAGCACAAGCGAACCCATCATATACTCGCTGGGCAATCCTGAAACCCGCAACACAAGTGTGAACCAATCCATTCTCACTCTTGTATTACCTCAAACACTGGAAACAAATTCAAATTTCATTTTTATTTTCATTCAATTGCAAACCCTTCATTCTTGCAATTTTAATCTATTCAAAATTTCCTCTTTGGCAAATTATATTTCCAGTATTCATCGGATCTGCAAACCAATCCATTCTTGCAGGCGAGTTCCAACATAGCACAAGCGAACCCATCATATACTCGCTGGGCAATCCTGAAACCCGCAACACAAGTGTGAACCAATCCATTCTCACTCTTGTATTACCTCAAACACTGGAAACAAATTCAAATTTCATTTTTATTTTCATTCAATTGCAAACCCTTCATTCTTGCAATTTTAATCTATTCAAAATTTCCTCTTTGGCAAATTATATTTCCAGTACATATTGACACCGCAAACCCATCCATTCTTGCGGGCGGAGAACAACATAGCACAGGCGAACCCATTCCATTCTCGCAAGGCTATCCTGAACTCCACAATACAGGTGTGAACCAATCCATTCTCACACCTGATGCCACAAGTACTAGAAACAAATTGCTTTTTCTTCAATACATTCACAACTCTATCCATAATGCATAACATCGTGTGATTACTTTTATAACTTAACATAATTAGACGTGATAGTATCGAAACACCGTTTCCAATAGAATTGTAAATTCCTAAATTAATTTAACATAATGTATTATACAACTTAACCACAATAAAATACTTAATACCTAGTAATTTGAGACTAAACTAACACTTTAATATATTCATTTTATAATTAGTAATATCTTTATTAGCCAATGTGAAAGATAATCTTATGTTAATGTAATAGTTTTCTCTTAATACATATCAACGATTTAATGCTAGAAATTAGAGGCGTGTAAATTCGGCAAATAACAACACATATAATTAATATCATTGAGTTTACATGCCACTTTCATCAAATTAATCGTTGTTATCATGATCATTGTCGTCACTCTCACTAGGAGACTTATTACCAACATCTAATGCGGCTACGTTCACCCAGGGCAACATTCGATCTGCGGCGACTGTCGTTTTCCTTTTATTTTTGGAATAACTTAGACTGGGAATTGATGCTATCATATATCTGTCATTACCTAAGACTGCGACAACTCGATACGGTCCCACACAAAAGAGTAAAAAGCTGTTTGCTTTTTCCGTCATTACTAAACGACACATTTGTTATCTTAATTAAATCTCCCTCGTTATAAGTTCGTGCTGGTCGGCTACCTTTATCGTATCTTTCTTTCTGTTTTACTTGATTTTTATCAATCCTATCATTAGCTTCCTTTCTTATAGACTGAAGGTCCTCTACATTACTAGTATCCTGCCTAATCTCATAAAGTCGTGGATCTAGTTCGGTATTCATACTCGTGCCAAACATAACCTCGCTTGACATTTTGCCCGTAGTTTTATGCAACATATTGTTAATGCCCCATTGGATCTTGCGTACCTGCTTATCCCATTCCTTTTCATGGGCATTAATATTCGACACAGTCAGTGAATCGAGTATTGTTCTATAATATCGCTCGACTTGCCCGTTCGAACGGGGGCTAGCAACTGAATTTAGCACATGAGTGATGCCCTTCTCCGAACAAAATTTCTTAAATTTATGAGACTTGAAGCAAGTACCCTATCTCTAATCAACCGATTTGGTGTCCTAAACATGTAAAATACATCCTGCAAGGCACCAATCGCAGATACAGTCTTTGTATTCCTAACCGGTTTTATAAAAATATACTCGTATTTGGTGAATGCATCTACCATGACTAGAAGATAAGAGTTTCCCCTTTTTGATTTTACAAAAGGTCCCAGATGGTCGATGTGGACCGCGTGGAAAGGAACCTCAACCTTGGGAATAGCGTGTCAATGTCCTTCCCTTGAGCTATTTATTTTCTTCGAATGGGCACATTCAATATTCGCCTTAACATATTTCTTAATAAATCTAGACATTTTAGGAAAATAGTAAGAACTTTATCTCTGTCAACGTATTTGTAAAGCTTATTATATTTGATCACATAATTGTCACAGATATACTGTAAACCCTCAGCGTCAATATTAGAAGTAAGAATGTCCTTAATCCTAGAAAGTTTGCAAAGTATGTAATCAGTCTTCTCCGCTAATAATTGTCAAAACACAAGAGTATTGGTTAGAAATATCTTCGTATGTGACACCCTCTGAGATATTACGAGATAACACGTCTACATATGTAATTTTATTGCCTGGGCTGTTCTATAGAACACTGAAATTCTTGCAATAGGAGCCACCATCTTGCTATCCGAGAAACCACGTCACGCTTTGAAAATGTAGATCGTAATGCGCTACAGTTAGTCACTATTTTAAAATTTTGTCCTAAAAGGTAGACGCGGAATCTCTAGAGAGAGCAAACAACAGCAAGCGTCTCCAGCTCATATGCATGAAAGTTTATCTCCTCTGGAGACGTTTGTCGGCTGTAAAAAGCTACTGGTTGGAATGTCTCATTGCATTGCTCACGTTGCATCAGAATGCCACCAATGCCGACACGACTGGCATCTGTATGGAATTCAAATTCGGCTGTTGGATTATTTATAGCTAATGTCGGATGATCTATTAACGTATTCTTAAGCTGTTGAAAAGAAACTTCTTGTTCATTTGGCCACGCCCACATCTTTTTTAAGGAGTTTATTCAATGGATGTGAGATTTGGCCAAAGTACCCCACTAGACCTAAAAATTGCCTAACAGAATGAGGATCAGTTGGACGAGGAAAATTCAGAACGCAATTGATCTTTTGTCACCCGGTGTTACCCCAGCGGCGCTAATTTCATACCCCAAGAAATCGATTTTGTCTTGCAAAACTCACATTTTGCCAGATTCAATGTCAAATTGATTCCTGTATTAATTTTAATACGTCTTCGAGTCTGCCTAAACACACATCTAAATCTTTGTCGAAAATCAATACATCATCTATGTAAGCTGTTGCTTTGTCATAACGTGATGAACCAAGAACCCTATTCATCATCCGCTGAAATACTGCGGGAGCATTTACCAAACCGTCCTTCTTTTTAACGACAATTACTTATTTATTATACATACACTATACACTTACAGTCATTATAACCAAAACGTGTATAGGTCAATCGGAGTAACATTAATCGTAAGCACTTATACATATATACAATAAAATTATTAATATGACCAATGTAAATAAACAAATTAATTATTAATCATTTCATCTTAACATTATTCACGATATATTTTACGTATTTAAATAATCCGTAGTAAGGAATAGTATTATATTAATACAGGACTAGCATACTCGGACACAGACTCTATTACAATTCCGGCTTCCAACATTTCATTAATCATAACCCTAACATGTAACAACCGATAGGGACGATAAACTATAGGGCGTTTATCGTTAACTTCAATGGTCATTTCTGCCACTCCCGTAAAACAGGGTTTCTTCAGATTTTCCGGAAAAGAGCGTTTATATTTGTTTAATATTTCAATTAGTCTACTTTTCTGTTCCTCAGTCACTCTGGCTCCCACTCTGACCTTATTTATATCTATCTCCTTTAGTTCATCAGCCGTGCCTTCAATGCTAGACGGAGAAACACCACAGTTAACTAATTGAATTTTAGATGAACGACTCATGACCACTCCCTTGTGCATTCTGCACGTAACAGAATTTGGTTTAATTTCAACGTATAGAATACCATTTACAACTTTATAAATACCACCACAAATATTAAATTGTTGTGTTGGTTTTCCAATGACCTTACTACTCATCAATATGTTCCCATCAAAATGTGGTTCCGTATATGGTACATGCCCCATGAACCTCGGAATATTCAGAAACAAAAGCTTTAACCAAGTCATTGTCGATGGCGTCCCCAGTCGGAAATACTATCTCATTACCGAATCTAGAAATTGCAATTTTTCTGCATTTTTATAAACGATAATGTGTGGGTGCTCAGTAAAAGACTGGCCAACTAACAACGGTACGTCTAGATACCTATCTTCGACGACTTGGCAAGCTACTTTAGCACTGACACCATCGATTGGCAATTCAAGAAACACGCCGCCTAGGGACTGCACTGTTTCATTACCAAAACCTCTCAAGAATGAAGTAACACCATCGCAATGGAGATCCAGTAGTTCTAACCCAGACTTGATTAACAGTGTAACTTCGCCACCGAAATCCACAAAAGCTTTTAACAATATGGAACCAATCTAACATCTTTTATATACTTTGAGTTAGGCTGTGAAGCCGATATACTCATAATATTATGTATTACAGATTCAAAATTTTTAATTACCATTTTACAATCTTCCGTTTTATGACCTATTCTATTGCACTGTGTCCACTTAATCATTAGTTTAGAACATTTAAGGACCGGATGCTGTTATTTACAATAAAAACAAAATAATCCTTCAGTCCTACATGTACCACTTCTATCGTCTCCTTTATTCATTTTTGCATTAGCATTACCCGCATTCTCATACCTACTCCTATAGTCTATGCGTCGTGAGTATATAGACTCTCTATTAGTTATCACTCCCAGCCGTAAACAGAAGCGCACTCGTTGACCTTTTTCAACCAAATATCAACACGCTGGTTTTTACTAAAAGGATCAAAATCCGGAATGATATTTTTATGAATACTATTGGCATGAAATACCTGTGCGCTTGCCGCTAACGGCTGTTGCTTATCTTTAACAGAATTGAGTAAATCAACAACATCTTTAATAGAGAAACGGGGCTATCTGACCTTTGCGTTCACTGTTTAGTGTGACCGTCCATACAACATTCCGCTCGGTCACGTGGCAGCTGTGGTTAATTTTCATGTAGTTCAGGTTTGTCGGCGTCGTTGGGTCGGGAGGTTCACGCCACGCACCTGATTCACGTCGCACCTGCCTGCGTTCCCTGCGTACATCCTCCTTGAGATCACGAAGTCGCGCCCGTTCCCGCTCAAGCTGTCGTTCTCTATTGTGAAGACTGCGGCCACGTGAGCGATCACGGCTTCGGCTACGATGTACTTCGTGAGGACAACTGCAGCCTGGTGTATGCCTGGACTCCGTAGTCCGTCTCCGTGATTCACGGAAAGGAGTTTCCAGACGTCTTGGGTCATCTCCAATACCACAATCCATTTTCTGAAACTTGTAACCATACTCGTTATAATAAAAATGTAATATCTCTCTCAGATTACTTTATCGGTTATAATATTTAGCAGCACTACATTGAAGTATTACCAATTAATGTTATATCACAAAAACCATAACCATATGTTTTTGCCACTTTCCAAGTGCATTTATAAAAAAGAATTATCCATTTTGATTAGCGGATTACAGAGACATAATCCGATTTTAGCAGTCAAAATGTTTCAAGCTAAATTGAGTGTACGATTAAAACTAAACCCCCCCCCCCCCCCCCCATAAATCTTAATAATGTATGCAGTGTAGTGAGAAATTGTATTAGTTATCTATAAACCACGTATTGCTAAGTGTTCTACATCTTCCAACGTAATTAATGCTACATCAACAAATTATATTTAGCACATGTTACTTACGTTTACTTATTTCGGAAAAAAATTAAGTACTAATAAAATAGTATACTTATTTCAATCCAAATATTTTAAAGCAATCCACCAATATTAGACTTTATTTATAACAAAATAACAGATTGTGTTTATCACACATTACTTTTTGCTACTTATTTCTGAAAATGGTACATAATAAAGCAAATTTGGCGTGTACATACCACTTCTGAAGTGTAAATCAAACTCCGGTATCCTTGTAACAAACTTATATTTCCAACAGATGTTCTCTTGACAACCACACAGTATGCCGTTCCAGCTCCGCCTGTCACGATTCTTCATTTTCCCCCTATACTGGGGCCGGTGTTGCCATTCGCATAAATCGAAAAGATACCGATTTTTAACCGGATAGATTAAAAATCGGTAAATATTATTATCGAATAATTATGAACCTTACACTTCCGTCACACTCTGCCGGTAGTGCCGAGGGGAACTCGAGCTGACGAAGTTAAGGCTTGCATTAAGGCATCAAGTCTTTGGCCCCTAATCAAAAAGCTTCACCTTAAAAAAAATATGCGGGTGCACCTGAAGAGTGATGTTTGCGCTGGACAATTCTCCGATCTTCTTCTTAAAATAGGAAATGGAGAATATCCAGAAACTGATGGCAAGATTACAATTCCATCAGATCTTGCCTCACTTGTACCGACCGTTGATGACCTAATAGCCCGAATATATCCAGATGTTCACAACCTACACAACAAATCCATGGAGTGGCTGTGTGAACGTGCGATTTTGACACCTAAGAACGATCAGGCTTCAGTTATTAATGACACTTTGTTAAAGTCATTCGAAGGTGTAGAATACAAGTACAAGTCTGTGGACACTGTAGTGCATACGGATGATGCTATACACTATCCTGTGGAGTTCTTAAATGCACTCAACCCACCTGGTCTACCGGTTCACACACTTATCCTCAAAGTGGGTGCTCCAGTAATGCTACTCCGAAACCTCAATCCGCCTAAGTTGTGCAATGGGACCAGGTTGCGTGTGAAAGCCTTACATAAAAACTTAGTAGAGGCCATTGTAATTACTGGCTGTGCTCGAGGTGAATCGGTGTATATACCACGGATACCACTTATACCATCGGAGTACCCATTCGAGTTTAAAAGGCTGCAGTTCCCTCTTAAGGTCTGTTTCGCAATGACGATTAATAAGTCTCAGGGTCAGTCACTAAAAACAGCAGGAATTGATCTTAGGGTAGACTGCTTCTCGCACGGTCAGTTTTACGTGGCTTGCTCGAGAGTGAGCTCTCCTAGCAGTCTGGTCATCTTAGCACCTGAGGGCAGAACCGCTAATGTAGTTTATAAAGAGGTACTATAAGTTTGGTATAAGCTCAAAAAATAGCCTTACCCCTTTACAATGATTTTAGAATTTTGGTGTCTTTCAATCTGTATGTTATGGCATAACACAAAAACCACTGAATGGATTTCGATACAATTTTCACAATTTTGGTAGTTTGGGGGTCCATCTTAAAATCTAAGCCACGTATCATTTAATTTCGTTAAAAAAACAGAAGATATGGTGCATAGGGTGATTTATTCTGTAGTCTACGCGGACGAAGTCGCGGGCAAAAGCTAGTCTATATATATATATAAGAAAGTCGTGTTAGTTACACCATTTATAACTCGAGAACGGCTGGACCGATTTTTATGATTTTTGTGTATTTCGATTTGTCGTTGTCCGGAATAGGATAATGAGTATAAAAACTGGAAAAAATAACAAAAAAAAAATTGTAATATAAATTCATTTTCTCATACATTTTACATGAAATGCTTTTTTACGATATTTCAAGAACGAATTGTCAAATTTCAATGAATATTTTTTTTTAGTTCGTCTTGGTGAGAGCTGAAATACCTCCAGCGACATTAACCAGTTTTTTTCGATTTGCCAAGGCGATTCATTCACATTCACATTCAAGGCGAAATGATCGTTGCCTCTGATACGCCACGTTATTACACTTGGAACGCTAATCTCAGATACTTCAACGTTCTGCTGCTGATGTTTTTGGTCGTATTTACACAGTTTATTCAAAGAGTGACGAATGCTTCTGCTTGTGGTTGTTGCTGGTGAACGTTCGTCGGCCGTAACTGTCAATGGTGTAGTGTGCCCAATATTTCATGGTTTATGCTCAATTTGCTTGAAAACGATACTCATTGGGACATGATAATAGTTGAAGCCGATGCTATAGTTTAAAGTGCTTGCCACGGAAACCACATGAATTGTGGTACAAAAACATATATTATGTATGTTCTGTCCTTTCCTGACAATGTATTCAAAAAACACATTAAAAATACTCTCTGTAGAAGGGCTTATTATAGAATTGATGAATATTTAACTGACAAAGATGTCTGGAAATAATTCAGCACAGACTATCTGTCCTTAATAATCGTTAATTTTACGATATGATATCATTATTGTACCAATATGCTTATGTAATTTTATTTTGTAATACATAATTGACAATTTTAAAAGAGACCTACCTATATTGGCAAGTTTCTTTCGGCATTTCTTCTTAGCCAATGGTCACTTCCGAAATGCTAGTACATTAAAAAAAAAAAAGGAAAAAAGTTAAATAAGAGAATTAAACAAGTTACAATAAGATTATATTTAAAAAAAAATGTAAGACGTGTCTAAGTGCCCGCGAGGGCCCAATGGCAAATAAAGAATTTTTATCTTTATCTTTATCATAAGATATTTTACAGCGAATTCGTGTCAGTTCAGGGAATCCCGATCTCGAAGTGAATGAAGAGATTGAAATTAAACTATTTTTAACGGAAGTATCGCGTGTTTTATTTATTTTGTTGAAACCTGACGTTTCGAACGCTTTGCAGCGTCCGTGGTCGCAGGAAAGAACACATGTGGTACATCATGTGTTAGTGAAGTTGAGAATGCAACTACCAAATCGTGGAATGAACGTCGCTTTTAGTCGAGATTTGGAATCTGATCGTGAATATGTTCGAAATAACATACCAACAGAAGGAAATTTGCGATATGTTAACGAAGGCAATTGATGATGTAAATGGCTTATTTTTTCTCGACGCGCTCGGTGGAACTAGGCAGACAGGCATTGAATTTGTCCACTTTGCCCATTTTTCGCAACATGTCCGAAACTGCAATTGCTCTGGGATAGCGGTCATGTTACTAAAAAAACGCACAACGTCTCATACAGTGTTGAAATTATCGTTAAACCTTCAAACGACTGAAAAACCGTTATCCAACATTGCAAAACACTCAGCAAGGACCAAAGTTTTCGTAACAAGTAAAATCATCATCACGGATGAATACACAATGGCGCCTAAACGCGTATTGAAAGCGTATCTAACGATGTGGGCAATGAGTCGAGATGTTTTGGAGGCGCAATGAATCTACTGTCTGGCGATTTCCGCCAAATACTACCAACCATTTCTAGATCGACCGCTGCCGTTGATATAAACGCGGGCCTTAAATCTTAGTCTCTGTGGCGCTATGAGACGAAACTTCAGCTGATGGCAAACATGCCAGTTGCATTGGTAAACGATCCGTCTGTTTCAGGTTTCGCCAAGCAATTACTGACTTTCGGTAATGGTCGCATTCCTGTCGACTAATCTAACGAATTGAGTTTGTTCCCACCGGATTTGGCAATTTCTTCTCAATGAAGAACGAGCTCATCAACAAAGTGTTACCGAGTATCTTTGATCACCACGAAAGTCACAATTGGTTGAGTGAACGAGTAATTCAAATAAAAATGTAGAACATTTAAACTTCAGAATTAAAAATTAAATCGTTGCTCTACTGCATTCCTACAAAACTACAGACTATGAAACAAACCAAAACGAAGCAACTACCTATACAACTGAATAGTTAAACTAATTGGATCAGACAGACTTGCCCCCGCACAATTTACAAGTGAAGGTTAGCTCGGCAGTCAATTCAACGAAGGAAATCGACTCGAATGCAACCCATCCAACAAACAGCTTAATATAAAGAAGTACAACGATGGTACGCTAATAATTTCGTTCGCTTATTTAAAGCTAATACTTTGCCGCCATGCGAATTACATCAGTTATAATATATTTAAAATACGTCTCATTTATATTTTTGAACATTTATTATACTTAATTAATTTCGACTACTCATTTTGTCTTAATAAAAAATACCACCTAATAAGTTAACACACCATTTATTGATTCTGAGGCGGTACGAATTTCGCCGGGTCAGCTAGTCTATATATATAAAAGAAAGTCGTATTAGTTACACCATTTATAACTCAAGAACGGCGGGACCGATTTTTATGATTTTTGTGTCTTTGGATTTGTCTTCGTCCGGAATAGGATAATAAGTATTAAAACATGGAAGAAAAAATAACAAAAAAATAATTATAAAGTAAATTCTATTTCTGATACATTTTATATGAAATGCTTTTTTTACGATATTTCAAGAATGAATCGACAAATTTAATTAAATATTTTTTTTTGTGTGCAATTTGATCAAACCTGCTTTGTGTGCTTCCGCAACCAACGAGTTCATGCGGCCTAGCGACGGCCGGCACCCACCCACTACTGTTAGTAAGTGCAACATGCCGACGCTGCCATGGCTGCTCCGATAGTCTCTGCCTCGGCTGCTGCGATCGCCCGCCATCTGCAACAGAATTCGCATGCCCGCACCACCACCGTTGCTGCCACGACAGGCAAGGTCGTCTCTGCGACACGTGTTTCACCTCTCCACGAGGCATCATCAGGCGTTGTAGACGTTAATCGTAAGAATAACATGCTACAAGTGACAAATCCGTCGCAGTGCCGTCCCTTATACTGAATTGAGGGTGGGGGTGGATGGTGTGAGCGAAAAGATATTTAGTAGTGGGTAATGGTTTACGTCAGTCTGTTTGTTCATGAGAGTAATTTTAGAATTTTTATGTTTATTAATTTCTAATTGTTCCCTAATAATTAATTTTAAACTTATGTCTATGGTGGGGATAAGTTATGTCCTTTGTCTATGAGATGCTCGGCGAAGTGTGACCTTTCTGGGCGATTGTTTTTATACGCCGATACGTGTTCAGCGTTCAGCACAGCAGCTGTTCTGCGATGAGTGTCAACACGTTTACATAGGTTAGACTGGTCGTAATTTTATAACACGATTTCACGAACACGTATCGGCGGTGATTATTGCTGGTTTGTTGTGGTTATTGCTGGTGAACGTTCGTCGGCCGACACCATTTGGATCACTTAGAACTGTCAATGGTGTAGTGTGCCTAATATTTCATGGTACATGCTCAATTTGCTTGAAAACGATACTCAATGGGTCATGATATTAGTTGAAGCCGATGCTATATTTTAAAGTGCTTGCCACGGAAACCACATGAATTGTGGTATAAAAACATATATTATGTATGTCATAAGACATTTTACATCGAATTCGTGTCAGTTCAGGGAATGCCGATCTCGAAGTGAATGAAGAGATACATAACCCGGCTTTGCTTTTAATCGAACACATGTGGTACATCATGTGTTAGTGAAGTTAAGAATGCTACTACCAAATTGTGGAATGAACGTCACTTTTAGTAGAGAATTGGAATGTGATCGTGAATATGTTCGAAATAACATACCAACAGAAGGAAATTTGCGATATGTTAACGAAGGCAATTGATGATGTAAATGGTTTATTTTTCCTCGACGCGCTCGGTGGAACTAGGCAGACAGGCATTGAATTTGTCCACTTTGCACACTTTTCGCAAGATGTCCGAAACTGCAGTTGCTTCCTCTGGGATAGCGGTCATGTTACTAAAAAAACGCACAACGTCTCATACAATATCTTTGATCACCACCAAAGTCACAATTGGTTGAGTGAACGAGTAATTCAAATAAATATGTAGAACATTTAAACTTCAGAATTAAAAATTAAATCGTTGCTCTACTGCATTCCTACAAAACTACAGACTATGAAACAAACCAAAACGAAGCAACTACCTATACAATTGAATAGTTAAACTCATTGGATCAGACAGACTTGCCCCCACACAATTTACAAGTGAAGGTTAGCTCGGCAGTCAATTCAACGAAGGAAATCGACTCGAATGCAACCCATCCAACAAACAGCTTAATATAAAGAAGAAACAACGATGGTACGCAAATAATTTCATTCGCTTATTTAAAGCTAATACTTTGCCGCCATGCGAATTACATCAGTTATAATATATTTAAAATACGTCTCATTTATATTTTTGAACATTTATTATACTTAATTAATTTCGACTACTAATTTTGTCTTAATACAAAATACCACCTAATAAGTTAACACACCATTTATTGATTCTGAGGTGGTACGAAGTTCGCCGGGTCAGCTAGTCTTCTATATATATAAAAGAAAGTCGTGTTAGTTACACCATTTATAACTCAAGAACGGCGGAAACGATTTTTATGATTTTTGTGTCTTTGGATTTGTCTTCGTCCGGAATAGGATAATAAGTATTAAAACATGGAAGAAAAAATAACAAAAAAAGAATTATAAAGTAAATTCCATTTCTGATACATTTTATATGAAATCGACTAATTTAATTGAATATTTTTTTTGTATGCAATTTGATCTAACCTGCTTTGTGTGCTTCCGCCACCAATTAGTTCATGCGGCCTAGCGCCGGCCGACACCCACCCACTACTGTTAGTACATGAGATCAGGATTCCCTGAACTGACACGAATTCGCTGTAAAATGTCTCATGACATACATAATATAGGTTTTTGTACCACAATTTATGTGGTTTCCATGGCAAGCACTTTAAAATATAGCATCAGCTTCAACTATTATCATGTCCCAATGAGTATAGTTTTCAAGCAAATTGAGCATGAACCATGAAATATTGGGCACACCACACCATTGACAGTTACGGCCAATGAACGTTCACCAGCAATAACTACAAATAATCACAACAAACCGGCAATAACCACCGCCGATACGTGTTCGTGAAATCGTGTTATAAAATTACGACCAGTCTGAGCTATATAAACGTGTTCACACTCATCGCAAGGTCACACTTCGCCGAGCATCTCATAGACAAAGGACATAACTTATCCCCCACTAATACATATCAAATTTTACACATCATAGACAAAGGTTTAAAACTAAATATTAGAGAGTTTTACCTACCAATAAAACTTACCTATTATTTTTCCTGAGATATCCGGAATCCATGTTGAGTTAGCCCTTCGTTTTTTGTGTGTTCCGGCCTAGCGTTACCCTCTCTTCCGCTAGACGGCGCCACTATTTCCGGTCCGCCAACATTTTAGCGCGCTCACTGTGGTGTCTCTTTTGGGGCCATCTTGTTTCTTCATTATTGCGTAAGTACCAGGAAGGAATTATCTGGATTCCGGATATCTCAGGAAAAATAATAGGTAAGTTTTATTGGTAGGTAAAACTCTCTATTATTTGTTCCGTCATCGATATCCAGAATCCATGTTGAGTGATGTGTTTGATTTCTCCTGGTACTCACCGTATGATGCTATAATGTGTTATGTAATAAAAAGCAGAAAATTTGATAGGATTTTTTATACTACTAACCTCATTTACTCACAGTAACTAAAAGGTATGGTAAAACGGAAATGGTAATGACAAATTAATTACACTTATTCAAATTACACAGCTTCAAAATATTTTGATAGTGATACAGAATCAGCTGCCTTAAAATCATTAATCATTCTTTGATAATAGGTTCTAAAAGTATGTTCTTGTTTCCAGTTCCCTGTGGCTAGAATTTGGTCAATCGTAAAATTTTCCAACCAATTTAATGAGGAGACTGCAGAACGTACCGAACCAGGTGATGCTTCGATTCCAGCTTCATGAAGTACGGCTTTGATCCATCCTCCAATAACTGTACTAGATGCAGCCTTGCACTGCCCTCTAAATGTAATAAATAACTCTTGACAGTTTCCTTCATCTCGTCTTTCTTGAGATATTGTTAATAATCGACGGATCCAATATATTACATTTAGATTTCTTTCGGGATGTTTTTTAATCTTCCAACCCGACTGCATATGATTAGCAGAATCCGTCTTTGAACCGAAGACCGGCCACATAATTAAGGTATTACCGTCATCTATTAGGTGCCCATGCCCAGTCCTTAACAGGGTGAGATCATGAACCCGTCGACCAGATGCAAGAAGAAGCAAAATTGCAACCCGTCTCGATACTTGATAAAAATTGTTTTCGTCTGGGGCTTTATCGCTCAGGTAATTTAATACCTTTCTTGCGTTCCAAATAGGTGGTTTACCTTTTTTAATTTTCGATACAGATATAGCTCGTAAAATCTGCTTAACTAAAAAATTGGATGATACGTCCATCCCGCTAGTCTTTGTGAAAGTGGATAGAACAGACTTATGTACCAAAATTGTTCTATACGCCAGTCCTTCACTATTGTGAAGATACGCTAGGTAACGGGCTACTGTAGATGGTTCCGAATATTTATAATCTATTGAATGAGTTGTGCACCACTTTTTCCATTTGTTCCATGCTGGTATGTATGTGCGAATAGTAGATTTTCTCCAGCTAGTCATTAGCAAAGATTTTTCCTCATCTGTCCAATCTTTAATTAAATCTGCCCACCTTGAATCAGCCATGCCTCCAAGAATATGTTCTGCACCTCCGGTGGATGACGACGCGTCTTGGTGTCTATTAGCCTCTGTGAAAGATTTTGGATGTGATAAGGTTTTTGAATCGCCCGCTGCTGTAGATCCGCCATCCAAAAAACTTTTTCCCACCTCGGCGCTATGAGAATGTAACGGCCGCGAGCTGAATTCAGGTGAGATAATACTCTCGGTAACAGATTCGGTGGTGGGAATAACCAGGCTAGACTGTAATCCCATGGCTGGAGAAACGCATTGTGAAACAGTGCTTCGTCGTCTTGTGGGTCCATCGACACATATCTGGCTACGACATGAGCTGTCTTTGATGCAAACAGATCCACTACAGGAGTTCCCCACATCTGAAATATTATATTGGTCGCTGGAGATAGTAGGTGCCACTCTGGACTTTCTTTGTTCCGTGATAATGCGTCGACGTCGGTATTGTATCTTCCTGGAATGTACTGTGCTGTCAACCTTATATTTAGATAATCCAGCAACGTTAGAAGCTGTCTGGTTAAGAATAAGAGTTTCTGTGACTTTGTCCCTCCTTCCTTGTTTATATAGGCCACTACTGTGCGGTTGTCCGTCTGTAGGAGTACATGCGCACTTCCCAAATGCCGCTGTTCTTGATGGATTGCCGCCTGGACAGCATATAGCTCCTTGCAGTTGACGTGCCAAGACTGTTGAGCTGTTGTCCATTGACCTGACATTGTTGCCTCTCCTAGTTGGGCTCCCCAACCTATCTCGGATGCATCTGTCGTAAGTACGTGTGATATAGGTTCTGCATGCAGAGGTGATGCGGTGGATACCATCTTCATCCACCATTTCATCTCGCTCTGTACCATTTCGGGAATTTTGAAACGTTTGTGAGGTAGGGATTTTGGTAACTGCCGGCTGTAGTGTTGGATCGGTCGACAATGTAACCTCCCTCTGCGCACCACGAACGAGGCAAAGTTGAGTCTCCCCATTAGGGACTGGGCCTGTCTGAGGGACCAACTGCCTTTTGACAACTGTGCTTGAATTGCCATGCGTAGCGTTAGGCATTTTGACTCCGACAGGGACTTCGAATTGACTTGTGTGTCCCAGGTAACGCCTAGAAACTCCAGGCGTTGTGTCGGAATCAGCACAGACTTGTCGAAGTTCACAGTGAGGCCTAGATTCTGCAGCTGGTTTATCGTAAATGTAACCTGATTTTGAAGTTGCTCGTAGGACTGACTGGCCAGTAAGAAGTCGTCTAGGTACACTACACAGCGAATGTTGTGACTGCGTAGATATTCCGCAACCCAGTTGGTAACTGAGGCAAACCTGAGGGAGGATGATCGTGGCGCTGCCGAGACCACCTGGGACACCGCTCCAGCGTGTGCTGAGCGGTGTCCTCGGCCGTGGCAGCCCGGCGTCATCTCCCGCCTCGCGACCCGGTGCAGCTCCATACCGCGGCTGCGCCAGGTCCTCCCCCCACCTCCGCATCATCTCCACATGCCCTCGCTGGCGATACCGCCCCACCTCCACCGATGTTGGGCGCTCGCCGAGGCTCCTCCTTTCCGAGACAAACCCGTATACCTCGGCGAGCACCTCCGCCTCCAACTCCCAGGGCGGATCGCCAGCGAGGGCAGTCGCGGCCGTCCAAGCTACCGTACGGTACCCCCTTATCGCCCTCTGCGCTATGACCCGCTGCGCTCTGCGCAGCTGGGCCCTGTTGCGGCTGCAGAGGGCGTCTGCCCATATTGGGGCACCGTACGTGGCCATACTCCGGCAGACGCCGGAGTACAGCCGCCTGCACGCGGCGCTGGGCCCGCCAACATTGGGCAGGAAGCGACCCAGCGCCGCCGCAGCTCTGATGACCTTCGGCCCCAACCGCTCGAAGTGGGGGCCGAAGGTCCATCTTCCGTCAAGGGTGAGGCCCAGGTAGCTCATCTGGGCACTCACCCTTATTGTTTCTCCTCCAATTTGGAGGTGCGCTCCCGAGGGGGGGCCCCGACTACCGGTCCCGCGGAAGAGGAGGGCCTCGGTTTTATCCAAACGCTGGGATGTCCGAAGCCCAAGCCTCTCTATGCGGCTGACCACCAGTCCTACTCCGACTTCGGCCAGCCGCGCCGCCTCCACAAAGGTCTTACCCCGGGACGTGACGAGGGTGTCATCCGCATAGCAGATGACACTCATCCCGGGGATGTCCGGCCATTATTCGGACATCCCAGCCTCAGGTGCCACCTGCCGCCCACTCCCGCGAGAGATGGGGGGCGTTCTCCCGCGTATGGATGGGGGGTTACAGAGACGACCCCCCATCACATGCGTCGCCTTTCGTCCGGCGTCGGCGCACACGGCACAGCGGGCCTGTACCGAGCAGCCCGAGGCGATGTCAAAGTCAAAGTCAAAGTCAAAATCTTTTTATTCCGTAAAAATGGCTACATTTGTTTGGAATCGTCACAATGTTTTTCCCTACCGTGCAGTTTATGACTAGGTGAGCACTGATAAAAATACTGCCAAAAAACTCAGGCATCCCTCTTTTGGTATCCAAACAAATTTACATATTTTATTAATTACATTATAATTGGATCGACTCACTCCCAGGCATTTTTATCATTAATATAGTCAGATACTTTATAATATGCCCTGCTACACAATTTGGCTTTAATAGTAGTTTTAAATTTATTAATTGACAATTCTCTTATATTGCTGGGAAGTTTGTTATAGAACCGTATACATTGCCCCATAAAAGAATTACTTATTTTGTGGAGACGGCTTGCATGTAAGACAAGATTATGCTTATATCTAGTATTTATGCTATGAGTATCACTCTTTTTACAAAATGAGTCTATGTTTTTGTGGACATACAAAAGATTTTCATAGATATATTGCGATGCGACTGTTAAAATATTTATAGGGGTGGGCTGCCCACACCTGTAGCACAGGCGGCTGCGGTCCTCCTTGGAGGGGCACAACTCGGCTGTGTGCCCCTTCCCCATGCATTTGTAACAGTGTATGGGGCGCGCTTCCAACAAATGGAGCTGCACCCTGCTCCAGCCCACCCCTATACTGCCCAGCTCGAGCAGCTTTTTCGCTGCCGTCACCGGGCAGCGCATCAGGGCGGAGCTGGAGTTCCGCCAGTCTAGGCGGATTTCGCACAACCGGACCTGTTCGGGGACCCTCCCGCGCGACCGCAGCTTGGACCCGCTGTGCCGTTGCGGCATCGTCCAGACCCGTGAGGCGGAACTCCGCACACTTCACGGGCCTGGACACCTCCACGACGCCGGACAATGCAGCCGTTAGTTTGGCCGCCAAGGCGTCAGCCTTTTCGTGGCTGGAGGATCCGGGGACTTCGATGAGTCTCGCTCCGGTCGCAGATTTGCGGATACGGAGCGAGCCGATCCCCAGCTCCCCCAGATTCACCTCCCGCTCGGCTTTTAATAGGGCCGAGGCATATGATGCCCCCACTTGGGCTGCCTCCGGCCGTAACTTTAAAATTACGGCCGTGGAGCCGGGGAGCACCACCTTGGGCTTTCGGCCCGCCTCCTTGCCTGCGGGAGTGGCTGACGCCTTGGAAGGCGCTGGTGCCGCAGGAGTCGCGGGAGCCGCGGTTTTCCGCGGCTTGCGGCGGACCACGTCGGTCCACGAGGCCACCTTCGGGGCCTCGGTGGCCCCTGCCGCAGCCGACGGAGTCACCGCGGCCGGCTTCGCCCTTGATGTGGACGGGCCGAAGCTCGTCCACGACTCCTTGCTCGCACCATTTCGGCGGGCGGGACCCACCTTTGCGGCCTGTCTCGCCTGAGGGCGCACCTCCAGCTCGGCCGGCGCGCTCGCCTTCTACGGTTTATGCGCCGGCCTTCGTGCGTTCTCAATGGCCGCCCTCGCGGCCCTGGCCACCGCGGAACCGTCGCCCGCTAATGGCGGACGGGCGACAGCCGGAGGAGGCAGGCGCGACTCGAGTTCAGCGAGCCGCCCATCTACCAAGTTGCCGACGAGCCGGACAATGTTTTGCTCCAGGGACTGGACATCGTCCGGGCTCATCGGCCCCTGCGTCCTCCTCTCCTTCCGGAGCTCCTCGAACTCGCGGCGGTGCGCATGCACTTCCTCCCTGAGGGAGGCGACCTCCCTCTGTAGCCGACCGTTGTCGGCTCGGAGGCGGTGGGTTTCCTCCGCCTCCGTGCGCACCACCAGGGCCTCGAGGACCTCGCGGATCCCGCCCGCAGCCTTCGCGATCTTGGCGGCGTAGCCGCCTTTTAGGCTCGCCGACTTGCCCGTGAGGTCGAGGATAAGCCCCAGCTCGTCGGCTCCCCTCGCCGTTAGGCCTGCCGCCTTCCCCTCAGGGCCTCTCCCTTCGGGGCTTTTTCCCGCCTCGGGGCTGTCCCCCTCGGCGCTTTCAGCGGCCGCGGCCCTGGTTTTCTGGCCTCCAAAGGCCCGCCTCTCAAGGAGCGCCTGGATGGCTTGCTCCCTTTCCTCCTCCTTGCGCTCCCTGAGCTCTCGGCGGGCTCTGGCGAGACTGAGGGCGACGCCGCCCCGCTTCCCACGCCTGGCCGTCGGTAGCTTTGCCCTCTCCGTTGGCGCTTCCGTCTCTGAGCCGGAAAACAATCGCTTCCGGCTCAGGTCCGACTCCGAGAGGGTGGGGACCGACATCGAGTCGGTCTCCTCCCCGTCACCCGACTCGCTGTCCACCACTATAGACAGTGGCTCCTCCGAGAGCCCACTCAATCCGGGATCCCTAGGCTCCAGCATTCTACTTCCACCCGGCATCACCGAGACTTGGCTGTCCAGGTCCGTGACCGAACCCTAGACAGCCCACACAACACGAAAAACGCGAACGACAAACACAAAATCCCAACAAGTAACAAAACAAACACCAACAAAAACCGCCTATGTTCGTCACCGAACCCAGCGACAAACACAAAAACAACAATCGACGCAACAAAAACACGACACCACCAAACACACGGACACGCTCCACACCACCGCTGCTGTTCAGTACCTAACTCAAACTCTATTTGTGTACTTTCAAACATATGCTCTTCAAAGTAGGTATGTTCCAATATATTCTCCTCTACCAATATTTGTAGATGTGTTTCTTCTATTTCCTGCCACAGCTTCTGTAGTGCCGATAGCAGTGACTCCAAATACCAAACTAGTTTATTGAGTGACATCTTTGCAAGCTGTAACTTTTTCTGTAACTGACTAATGCGATATAACTGAATAAATATTTTGGGTGAACTGGTCTCATTGTCTTTTTCTGGTTCTATGTCTTTTGGCACATAAAGTTTATGCACCTGTTGTATCTTCTCCTCGCATTTAAGAAGGTATTCCATGGCTTGTGTGTATATCTTTTTTATGGTTTCGTAGTAGTTACCAATAATGTATGTGTGTTCAAACAACACGTCCTGGTCTTCTAGACGTCTATGATTGTTACTTGTTATTGTAAATACATCTGTTAACCGGGATCTCCTTTCCGCAATGTACTTCAATGTTTTCCGTGTGGCTGAATCTTTTTTAATATTAGTCAATAATTGACTAATTTCATTGTAATTGGCTTCCTGGCTTTTAATTAACTCGTTAATTTCTTGTATCTCCATTTTGTCGCTGTTTTCGCTCTTCACCCCTAACCTATTCTAACCCTAATACGTCTGTACAGAGTACACCTGTAACCTCGCTTTTATTGTGCGACTTCTCAACCGGCTGGTGAGACCCGCTTCTGGGAGGCCAGCGGCCGATCCGCAACGAGACTTCTCTAACAATGCACACCGTACAATGTCTTTCAAATAGCTGACACACTGACGCTGTGTAGCAAGCCCCAGTGCTTAACTATATGAACTGTCAGTCTGTTCTTGTCAATGCCTTATGGGGTAAGAGGACCGCGTGGTAAACACAACACAATAGCTCGAAGGACCAAATGTACAGTCGGCGGCCAACATACATGGATGCAACCATCAACTGTACAGAATAGAATAGCTAGCCTACCCAGCTGCACTCCCTACCTCTCTGTCCACACCTCTATCTCTCTTCTACTAGGCCCTAACGTCCCTACCACCCTGTCCTAACCATACATGTGATGGTAAGAACAGGTAGTTACTCGTACCAACGTTAAGGTGTATCGCTGTGTGTACATACGTACACAGACAAATGTAGCCTACTGTACTCCTAACTCTTCCCTACTTCACCCTATTGTCCCTACCTCCCTATCCTAACCATACATGTAACGGCTAACCCGGTAGTGTGAAACGTTAGAGTGTAACGTTGTATATCAGTACGTATATAAATATGTACAGGATATCTGTTACTAGAGACCTACAGTAACAGACGGAACTTGGGTGGGGATCGGGTGTGCGTACGTCGTGCAATGTACACAGGAAATGGTTTTCTCACTGCCGGTCGAGCAGACTCACAAGAGCGATCGTACTGACGGCTAAGGGTGTCTTGGCCACAGTGAGAGGATGTTGAAACTCTTGAGAGTCTTCCGTCCAGAGTGGTACTGGACTGGTATAGCCTCCTCCGGCTCTTCCAACGGCTTGTTGGGTACTTCTGGTGTTGCTTGAGTCAAACACGGCTTCTGGATAATGACTGAATTTATTTACAAAAACATGTTCTTAAATACTAATGTCAATTACTATACACTAATGTAACTATTAACTAGTGTGCCGTGCGTGTGATTTGTCGACACAGTGATTTTGCAGTCAAGTCATTGCTCGTGGTCGAAGTTCATTTTATGTTGCGCTGACGCGACGTTTTCGCTCGGCCTCTATACGCAAGGCAGGTCGGTTGTATGTTCGTTCTGAACAGGGCGTAAAAAGTCAAGAACAAATAAACAAGTACACTAAACATTGTAATGAACGCCTAAAACTGATTCACTTTCCTTCAGACTGTGTGAAATGTGCTGACAATTTTTGTACCGACCGTGACCACTGGCATATCCTGGAAAAGCTTTACTCCGATATTGTGGCCGTCCTTCGTGATGCGGCAATGGCGAGTCGAGGGGGCACGAGTGGGCGTGGGGGTGGCCCGCGCATAGTAGGGTGGAATAAATATGTCAAAGAGGCTCACGGGCTGGCTAGGTCCAAGTTTAAGGAATGGGTGATGTGTGGTAGGCCGAAGTCTGGATGTATATACCAGGATATGTGTGAGAGCAAGCGTATTTTCAAATCGAGATTAAAGTGGTGTCAAAATCACCAGGAACAAATAAAAATGGACTTGCTTGCACACAAACATTCTAAAGGTGACTTTAATTTACAATTTTTTTTTTTTTTGATGACTAAATAACTACTTGTCACATTTTTACGATATGCATGGTTGACTACATTGAAAAGAGCTACTGTAACTCCTTATATACGTGTCTATTACGTTATGTCAAAGCATTTATTCTATATATTATATATATATCTATATACAGAATAAAAGCATTTGCTTATGAGCCAACCAAATAATTTATGTTTGAAGTTATTTAAAGCGTTTGTCTCTCTAATGTCACTAGGTAATTTATTGAAAAGCTTAATTGCCATACAAAATATGTCGTCGCTGTATAATTTTAACATTTGCTTGGATATATATATTATAATTTTGTTGGATTTCTGCTGTTCGTTTTTTTTTAGAACCTTGTCATTTAGAGAAAAGTGACTTGGATACTTTTTGACAAACGAGCAAGTCTCAAATATGTAGAGGCAAGGTAGAGGCAGAATTTTTGCTTTTTGGAACAGCGGCTTGCAATGATCCAGGTAGTCGGCTCCATGTATTGCTCTTATGCATTTTTTTTTTGCAATTTGAATGCTTTTTGTGCCTCTACAGAATTTCCCCAAATCACTAGGCCGTAACGTAACACAGATGCAACGTACCCGTGGTATGCTATTAACGCTGTCTCTTCCGAAGCTATCGCTTTCAGTCTGCGTAGTGCGAATACAAATTTGTCTAGCTTATAGCATGTATTATTGATGTGTTCTTTCCAATTTAAGCTTTTGTCTATTGTCACGCCTAAAAATAAACTTGAATCAACTTGTTTAATGTGTTGTTATTAAAATTTGCTACAATTTGTGAGTGTGTGTAATTATTGTGCGTCTGGAAATTAACAATTTTTGTTTGTTTGTTTGTTTGTATAACTTTATCGCATTATCCATAATTACAAAGTGCACAACTTATATGATTTACAAAGGCGGACTTATTCCTTCAAGGAATCTCTTCCAGCCGACCATTGCTTTTGAGTACTTGAATGGAGCAATGAATGGCGGTGGGGAAAATAATAATAAAAAAAAAAATCGAAGAGATAGAAGATAAAGTAGAAAGAGAAAAATCAGGACAACTTATGTGATTAATCACGAAATCGCTAATAAATACACACATTATATAAATACTAGTACATACATATTAAATACATAATAAAAACATACGTAAGCTCAACTCAAGGCGGGAGTACCATAGAAACCGTATAGTCGCTTTTTAAAGGAGCCTATAGTCTGAGACACCCTAATTTCCACAGGAAGCGCATTCCATAGTCGTGCAGCTTGTACGGTGAATGAATTCCAGAAAGTATTTGTAAGAGAGCTTGGGACCTTCAGAATAGGATTTCCGCTGCGCCGTAGACATTCGTCACTTGCCGAAAGTGAAACCTCTCCCGGAGGTAGGAGTTGATATGGTGGGCTATAAACTATGGGTATTTTTGTATTTGATGTCACCAAAATTTGGTTCGCCATGTCTACATTAGCTGCTAGTTTTTTTTGGAGGTCGACGCCAATAAGTCCGTCATACTTTGCGTCTACACCATACACATAAAACTTATGAGGGAGTGTACTTTTAAAGGTTTTTAACAAAGGGATACATACCACTTCATTATGGACGCTCTGAGCATGGGTACTAATGACAGTGAACGGTTCGTAATTTTTACAATTCGCGAAGAACTCATCTGCTTTAGCTGGGCTTATAAATGATCTGCTACTTCCCGTATCTATGAAAAATTTTGAATTAATTTCAGGAAGCTCGATATGTGGTAGTTTAAGTATGCTATCACAATAATTTAAGTTGATTATCTCATTTGGTCGTTTTGAGGCTGTTGTCTGAAAATTTTCTGAAACTACACATTTGTTATCATCCACTATGTTTTCTAAATCTTCTACATAATTATAGTTGGCAGGTAGGTTTACTACATGATCAAACTGTTGGTCGGCAATGTAATAATTTTCAGTATGATCATAATTTTCAGGATAGTACTCCTGAGAGGGAGGTAGATGCGCTACCTCAGAGTAAAATGATTCATTTAGGATCATATTCTGTCGTACAGGCGCTGTTCGCATTGAAACGTCTGTATTTAGTATAGGCTTATTCATTGGGTGGTTTTGGATGCCAAATTTAAATTGGTTAACATTAGGATGCTGTTGGTGTGGAATTCCAAATAAAAAACCGTTATGTCGAAAGGGTGCTCTATATTGTTGCATAGGTTGCACCTGATTAAAATTACGTTGGGGTATATTTTGTGGGTTACTAAAGTAACCTTGAGCGTGTGTATTTTTATTAGTAGGAACAAAATTGGGTCTGAATCCAGATTCACCTTGATTTTGAGGGATTCCAAATTTAAAATTATGTTGGTTGTGCGAAGTGTTAAAAGGTTGACCAAATCCGCTATTTTTAGGTATTACGAAATTTTGAGGGTTAGGTCGATGTGGAACAGTTGACCTTGGTTTATTATTTTTTGCATTATATTGTTCTAGAAAATTTACTTCCTCTGTTACTACGCTTAATGCTCTTTCTAAACTACTACATTGTCTTAGACGCACTATACGAATCATGTCCTCAGTGTACTGGACCGCAGGGCGATCCACCCTACCTACCTACTGCTTATGCCTCGGGATGTAAACGGAATGAAACCTATGTGGATGTAGTGGGCATGCATGCAGCACGCCTAAGCCTACTTACCGATATGCCTATTGGATCCTACCTAACTTAATGAACTGGAGCGTGTCCAGCCTATCCGCCTACTATTATTGTCACTACCTACTATTTAACTGCACCTACTGCTACTGATGAATCCTACCTAAGTCTATTGCTATTTTGTTATTATTATCTTACCTAACGAACTAAACGTTTCTGCCTTGCTAGGCTCTACAAATCTTCCCTACCTAATGTCCTAACTTCCCTGCCTATGTACAGTTGAAATAACAGCTCTACTTCGATTTGTTGATATATATATATATTGATGTAAGATATTTCGATGTTTTAGTGCCTAGTGTCGTATATACGAGTTAATAATGGAAATCCGCCCATAAGCTCGAGATTAGTCGAACTTTTATTTGCATGTGTGTGGGTTGTATTATAATATTTATATCGTGGCTTATTTACCCTGGCCGGGATTTCGAACACACAGCTAAGGTCTTTGGAGCTGGTTTCTTCGCAAAGAAACAATGTATTTATATAAACATGTATTTGTGTGCGTACGACTTTTATTTAATATTTGTTGTTGCAACTAAAAGCCACTGCTCCAAGCCTTAAATATTCCAAGTCCATTGGTATAATTTATATATTATAAGTTATATGTGCGCATTATTGATTGTGTAAGAGCTCTTAAACCCTGATCGGGTTTTACCAATTAATGGGACTGGATGGGAGTGAATTGAATACACTCGGCGGATTGCCTTAACATTTTAAAGACATGTTAATTACTTTCTCGCTATACGAACGAATTACAAGCTTATCGGAAATCAAAGTTTATTGACGCTTATAGCGTTCTTTTGCTTATTCACGCGGGACGTTAACGCGCAAGCTATGCTCTCGTGTTTATGGTATTCCAACCTTACTTTAAAGAAACTTCATCATTTATTGTAAAGTGTACGGTACCCTTACCATGTCAGTCGAGTGAATAACCGTCTGATATGCGTGCTTTCAGACTGGTTACAGGCCCGACTAACCCACCACTGAGCGCCCAACCAAAATTAATCGATGTTCAAAGCCACGGGGCTAAACACTGATTAATCTCTACCGCACACTATGATGTTACATTTACTGATATAAATATATCTTCTTTTTTTTCCAAAAGAATAAAATGAGAGCGTTATATAGTCAAAATCGCGAGATCCTTATACTACCAACCACCTTATTCAATAAACATTCAAACTCATGCGAACAAGCACTTATTTATAACTTAGTCGACAATGGATCCTATACGGAACCTTACAACTTAAATTCTCTAATCCTACTCCTAATTACCTAACAGAACCTATCGCGGATTTAAAGAAACAAGACCCGGGATATGACCTAACGCCCTAACGCGAGTGTGTCTAAGAATGTTGTGTATAGATAGTTGTGTTATAAAATATATATATGTGTATATAACTTTGTGTAGACAACTGGCAGACGTGTGAGTCGATGAAAGCCTAGCCCTACGGTCTACCAATTACGGAAAATGCAATTATCACAGACTCATGACAATTCAACCTAGTCTAACTATGAGTTAGACCAGTCTGCGGGATTGTAGTCGCCCCGACATTCCGTGATGTATGTACACACCTCACGAACGCTTTATTTCGCGTTAGAGAGGTGGGGCCCTAGTGTAATGTGGGAAGATCTAGACACGACTTACCTGTCCGTACTAAATCGTGTATTTGATTCTATACACTTCAAACTCCGCTCAGTTGTCACAGTCAGTTTACCACGGTGCTTGAAATGTGTCAATACTGCTTAATAACAAGCCACTTTAAAACAAACTATCGCGAATTTAAAGAAAACTATAAGAATTGGTTAACAAATCTTATAGCCTAATAGCCCAACGAATACTGATTGCTTAAGTTACAAAAGTACCAAGTTTTAAGAATTCCCGAAATACGTTTCGCCTCACCGTCAGTATTGGCTATTGTGTCCCGTCTCCACGCTTCACATTCCTATATAGTCCACGACAAACCCCGCGTACTTCACCCCCGTAAAACCGCCACGCCGATCTGTGTTTAAACGCAAGGTTCCGTACACATTATCCACTCCAGACTAGGTCTTACAACTAACTTAATTTACCGAATAATGCATAATTTTACACATGCTAATTAACTGTGATTAGTACCCAAATTAGATCTTATTCTAAATACCCGAATAAACTCCAGACTTAAAGTCTTGGCCGCAACATCTAAGAGCTTTCTCTTAGAAGCAGGGATTGCGTCGAACCACTTGTAATCCAATTATTCTCAAACATCTATTTGTCATAATTATTTCCAACAGATCGGTTCGATCTTGTATTCATTATCAATTTTGAATTTCACCAAAACATCAACATATCTTACGTGGGTTCGTTCTACACTCTTGGGTAACCCTAATTTGATTGCATAAGCTCGACGAGCTCCGTGCCAACAGACAAAAAAATATAATGGGTTGCACATGTGCGAACAGCCATGTTGTGTTCGACCATACAACAATCTTAAGGAATTTTAAACCATTCCAATTTTGAATAATATTACGCAATCTTATTATCGATAAGATTTGCTGGTACCATTACAACCTCCCCCTTGAGATGTTGAATAACGTGTAAATGTTAGACTGCATCCTCACAAGATATAACCTTCTCCGTCAGTAAGGAGCAAAAGAATTAACCCATAACTCCCGTCTTGATAAATTCAACATAGCTTTAATGGTTTCCCGTCTCTAACTTGAATACCTCCTAAACTCCCATGACACTAAACCTTAACCACAGTAATCTTTTCTTTCCTACCACCATAGTACCGCGCTATATTAATCGTATTATAATTACCTTTAATTTCTCGCGTATTTGGATTTATCAATGTGTAACAGTTGGCATATGGTATCGCTCCAATCTCGTACGGCCCACTATATAGTAATGCGAACTTTTTAGTCAATTTGTGCGCCTTATCAGACTTAGGTACTGTCCGCAACTTAACTAAATCACCGACTTGGTAGGTTACCAACCTATTTACTTTATCAAAACGTTTGGCTCGCTGTCCTGCCATCTTACGTGCATATTCGCTTACTTGTGCGCAGATTGACTCTACATTGACTGTCTTCGTTTCTATATTCAAATACCTATCAGTACTCAACTCTGCCCTTTCTCCATATACAACCTCATTATATGATCCACTAAACTGCCTTTAGTCAAAATAGCCAAATCATCTAAGAAGCTCAAACAATAACTTCTAGCTTCGCTTCCTAGTATAATATCCATCGCACGTGAAAGGGATCTAACAGATGTTTTCAATCCTTGTGGTAAACGGTTGTACACATAACTTTTCCCTGACACTACAAACCCTGTGTACTGTTTAGATTCCTCGGTCAAAGGTACACTAAAATATGCATCCTTTATATCTAATACTGCTAAATAATCTATTTTGTAACCTGACTGTAAAATTTCACTAGCCAAAGGAGCACACTCTGTTCCTCCCACCATTCGAGAGGTCAATTCCCGGGCATCAAGCAAAACTCTAATGGAACCGTCCTTCTTAATTGTGTACGTCAATGGGCTACTGTAAGCCGTATGCGCTCTATGGTATAACCATTCTTATTTGTGGTAAGTACAAAGTTACATCGTTCATTCATACCCTCGTTATCAATCATATGTACCTCACTAGTACGCTCTCCATACGTCACTGATAATGTTCCTGAACTGCTACAAGAGATACACGCCTTTACTGTCGTCAACCAGTCATAGCCTAAAATCATTTCTTTCGGCAACTTATTTAAACTAACATAGGAGTATCTACATCACGCTCATTGATTTCTAATGGTAAAATTATTTACCTGTTGACCTTTCCTTTACTAACACCAAAAGCTCCAACAACGTTAACCGCTGGTATGGGGATGTCTGGCCACTGCCTACCCCCTGCCGAAATCTGCTCGAATATATCACCTCTTATACACGTCACCTCACTTCCCGTATCAATTAAAGCAGTCACTTCTAAACCTTGTATTGTCACTTTTATCTCAGGCAAAGAAACCTGTTATCTTTAAATAACGGTTGAGATTCTTAGAAAAACCATCGGATTGCCCGCGTCTCGACCATTAAATTTAGGTAGTGTCTGTGTAAATTTATAGACACACACTGGTCTCGTCTCAACTGAACTACTACCAAAATCACGCCTACTGGTTCCTGGAAGGGAAATAGTCTCCCCCTGGTCCGATAAAGAGTTCAAATTATTAGACTCTAGCCCACTATCTAGCGTTGTGGTGTTAACTGAGGTCTGTCTTTCTTCTAATGCTATCAATCTCTGTAGTATACTTTGTAATAGATCATTGCTCAACTCGTTTTGGACCCCCAACCTAGTCTTGCGAGGTCGTCGCCCGGCCATAATAACTAACGTACACACAACCGTCTAAACTAACCGTACTAAAACTAACTTCCAATCTACCACACTCTTATGCAAACGTTCACACCCCAGTCGTTTCAATAGTCCAGAATCCCTTTTTTTGTAATACGAGTATAACAAAATACTAACCCTAACTCACTTGAAACCGAAACAAGTGGTAACTATAAAATTGACACTTAAACCGAACCCAATACTCTTGTTTCCACAAAAAAAATTCTGACCTGTTCACAAAAACATGTTGCTTATGAGAGTCTCAAAAATGTTTTATTACTGCCATATGTCGGTTTCACGGAAACCGAGAGAGACCTTTTGCTCACACTTGATTACAAAAAAAAATTCTGACCTGCTACCTTAACTAATTATTTGTATGCTTGTTTCAAAGATATCTCTATCTAACTTATGCTAAGCAGTTAACGCAAACTTCGCTAACTTTAACTAATTATTTGTATGCTTGTTTCAAAGATATCTCTATCTAACTTATGCTAAGCAGTTAACGCAAACTTCGCTAACTTTAACTAATTATTTGTATGCTTGTTTCAAAGATATCTCTATCTAACTTATGCTAAGCAGTTAACGCAAACTTCGCTAACATTAACTAATTATTTGTATGCTTGTTTCAAAGATAAATCTATCCAACTTATGCTAAGCAGTTAACGCAACCTTCGCTAACTTTAACTAATTATTTATATGCTTGTTTCAAAGATAAATCTATCCACTTTATGTTAAGCGGCAACCAATTTAATGTTTGCTAAATTAATTTACAGTACCGATAACTAACAAACGATTTGTATATTCGATTGCTAACTTTTATTTCCCTCTTGCCTGATGGCAAATGCATACCGCTGTCTATGAATATATCAGTTACTATTCTAAAAGCAACCACTTATTGAAACCTAGGTATATAGCTTGAATGCTAGTTTTCTTTTTACTCTTATGTTGTGTCTATGCTTAAGCTTGCCTGATGTTAAGCAGTTACCGCAAACTATCTACATAGCCAATATGCTTGTCGTATGAAACCAACCTCGCCTGATGTAACACAGTTACCGCAAACTATCTACATAGCCAATATGCTTGTCATATGAAACCAACCTCGCCTGATGTAACACAGTTACCGCAAACTATCTACATAGCCAATATGCTTGTCGTATGAAACCAACCTCGCCTGATGTAACACAGTTACCGCAAACTATCTACATAGCCAATATGCTTGTCATATGAAACCAACCTCGCCTGATGTAACACAGTTACCGCAAACTATCTACATAGCCAATATGCTTGTCATATGAAACCAACCTTGCCTGATGTAACACAGTTACCGCAAACTATCTACATAGCCAATATGCTTGTCATATGAAACCAACCTCGCCTGATGTAACACAGTTACCGCAAACTATCTACATAGCCAATATGCTTGTCATATGAAACCAACCTCGCCTTACTACTACAGCTTATTATTTGATAGCTTTAATAGCTATAATATATATTTTTTATTATTATATAGCTTTAATAGCTTACTATTACAGCGTTTATAGTCGCAGGAAGACTAAGGTGATATTTGTCTTACATTGGTTATTCAATTATTACATCTACCGACATGGATGGATTATTTATATATGTTCCGATTCACACAAAAATCGCTCACGGTGTCCGAACGTTTTTTAGTAGATCTCTGTGTTTGTGACTTGATTATTTTTAGGACTGGATCCCAAGAAGGTGGTACTCGCCAACAATCTTCTCTATTGAAATTGAGGTGTTTTCTTATTTTAATAGCCTCGCGTAGCATTCTCGGCATGTAGCGATTCTCCTTGGCGAGGACTTGTGGTTTATCGAACCGTATGTAATGATTTGGCTGGTCCAGTGTATGTTCACATACTGCAGACTTTAGCTACACTTGGCTAGTTCAGTCAAAAATCGGATTTTTATTTAAATTCTACAAAAACTGCAATAAGTTTTGAACCATTGAATATCGCTGAACATATCTTAGGTTAATTCGATAGATATTGAGGTCCCGACCACTCTGCTGCCGATGATCTACCCCTCCAGTTACAACCTGTGTGCATATATACTATATAAATTTAAATTAACATGCTTGTGATATATTGTCAAATTCTCTGTTTTCTTCTTTATTGTTTGATGTTATTGCCACTATATGTGAAAACTGTAGGCTTTGAAGCTGATGTTTTCCTACAAATAAATAAATAAAACAACCTAACCCCCATCACCAAACTGTCTACCCAATTTCGTTCTTAAAGAAGAAATTGTAGACGACGGTTACGAACACAACTCATTGGTTGAATCTGAAGAAAATAAAGTGAATTGAAATTAGACTACGATCAAACAAAGGCGATGTAGGAAAAAAACGCCGGAAACTGCGAATTAAACCATGTGCAAAGATTTTATAAGAGGTAATTGCAAAGGAAACTATTGTATAATATGCTCACGAAGTAGCCCTGACCCAACTAGGAGGAGTATATATATTTTGTCGAGATTTCGAGAATCGTAAATGTAGACGTTTCAGTTGCTCCTTCGTACATGCCACGACGTCCGGAAAGGAACATTTCTTTCGGATGACGCAGCTACCGGAGCATGCTTAAAACCACTCAAGATAGGCAATTTAGTGTGAGAGCACCAAGTGGGACAAATGTCAATTGCAACACAATATATAAATGCCAGTAAGCCTCCTATCAATGCAAATATTGCAGGCGAGCGAGCAACTCCCGAGAACGAGGTACAATCCAGTTTGGCCTGTGCTGCCAGGCGCAGCAGCTTCCTCCAGCGTCGACACCAGGATCTTGCCCTAAGCATTTCAATTAGCACAGGTCGTCCTGCCTATGTCGCAAGAGTGGCCCGGGAGACGCGGTTTGGTTCTCGTACCGGCCCCTGCTCCTCCTGAAACATGTTCTTGTAAACAGAAAGAAATCGCCTTCAATAAAAACAAAGCTGATTTGGAGGAAATAGGAAAATCATTAATAATATGGAAGAAAATTGGTGCAGAAGTAGAATGTAAGAAGGCCAAGCTTCTTCTTATGATGCCGATACGTCTGCCGTGGCAGAGCAATGTTCTTATAGGTAGACGCGTGTGATTAGTATTTAATCTCTCTTTTTTAATCTACCAGCATTTCGAAAATGACAATTGGCGAAGAAGAAATGCCAAAAGAAACTTGCCAATATGGATAATTTTTTCATCGTTAATATATATGACAATATAGTGTTTGACGAGCTCGGTGGCTCAGTCGTGAATGACGCGACTTAGACACCAACGCTCGTGCGTTCGATTCCCACACAAGGCAAACATTTGTTTGCATGAACATGTCTGTTTGTCTTGGTCTGGATGTTTTAAGAGAGGTAGGGCGCATCAAAGCTGCCCGTCTGGGGAAGTACATCCACCTCACAAAAAACCGCAGCCAAATAACTCCTCCCTAGAGGGTTATTGTGTTCCTGTGTGTGAGTGAGGTCACCAGTAAGCTCCGAAGGAGTTGCTGTGGAAGCAGCAGAGGAGGCATCGCGCGAGTGATAAATAATATATCGCAAGCGTTAATAGGCTACGGTACCCGCTTAACATCAGGTGGGCCGTATGCTTGTATGCCTCCCGACGTAGTATTAAAAAAAAGTGAAATCAAGTGTGTACCACTTGATCGATTTGATTTTTATCATCGTTAATATATATCACAATAAATATATGTGGGTGTACATATAGTGAAATCAAGTGGTACAATTAAAGATATATTAATAAATGTGCTGAATCATTTCCAAACATCTCTGTCAGTTAGATAGTCATCGATTCTCTAATAACCCTTCTTGCACAGAGTATTTTTGATGTGCCTTTTGAACATATTGTCAGGCAAGGACGGAACTGTTTCAGGTAATTTATTATAGAATCGAATACAGTTTACAATAAAAGATCTACTAGTTTTAGCAAGCCGATGTACAGGCATACGCAATCTATTCTTGCTTCTAAGTTGTTCACAAAATTTTGAAAATGACTCTATATTTTTACGAGCATATATTATGTTTTTTTTTTTTTTTGGTGGGTAGGTGTGAAAACAGTAAGACTTGTTTCTTGTGCTACAAAGTAAAATATTTAATTTAAAATAGTTTATACAGGAAAATCTATCATACTATGACTACATAGTTAAGTTACCTACCAGTACAGCATTTATTATTCAAGTTCCACCTCAATACCACAAAATAGTGCATTATCACTGAAGGCATTGTCACATTATTATCTGTACAATTGTCACTATGGCGAACTTCCAAAAGACAATTGAGGACTTCACTGAGCAGCTGAATAAGCGGATGGCTGAATTTGATGCAGAGCTGGCAGCGACCCGAGTGTCTCCAAGTGCATCACAAACATTAGATTCCTTAGCGGCTGACTTCAGGGCATTTAAATTAGACACAATTTCCTCTCTCAACAGTCTTAAATCAACTGTGTCATTATTAGTGCATGATGTTGAGAGGCTTGAGATTCGCAGTCGTCGCAAAATACTGTTGATCCACGGTGTGCCCGAGAAAAAGGATGAAAACACTGCCGATGCTGCTATGTCTGTGTTCGCAGACTGTTTGGACTTTCCTGTCAGTCCAGATGTTATGAGCAGATGTCAACGCATGGGGCGCTCAAATAGTGGTAAACCAAGACCTCTTCTTGTCAAATTCCAAGATGTGTCATGGAGAGACAGAGTTTGGTATGCTGAAAAGCAATTTAAGAACAGCGGTAAGACGCTGTCTGAATTTTTAATAGCATCGCGTCGTAAGTTGTTTATGACGGCACGTACAAAGCTCGGAGTATCTCGCTGTTGGACTCGTGATGGTGACGTTTACTGCATTGCTGCAGATGGGAAGAGGCTGCGCATTGGTTCTTCGGCTGAGTTGGACGATATTGCTAGTTCCGGTGTAGTGGGTGAATCGAGTGCGGATACTGGTAAAGCTCTGGAGCGGTCTTCGACGCAGGCCCCAACGCAGAAGTCCATACAAACGCGCAAACGAGTGACCCCGGCCTTCAGGAAATAAGCGCTTTTGTTTGTTACTTTTATATTGTAGTAGGTATGTTAATTAGTTCCTCACTTTATCTGTTTATACCCGTGCTACATTCACTAATATTTCGTTTCTTTTCTCTGCAGGTATCTTACAAAAATATTATTTTTTCTTTGAACTTGTGTTTTGTGCTTTCTATTCTATGGAAGATGACAGTTGCCAATATCATACAATACTGTCATCTGTCAGATATTTTCTTATTTCAGTTGTGGCAATCATATATTTTTCAACTGCTGTTATTTTTCAAGTTTGTTGTAATTTTATTTTTTTCTTCTTCTTCCTTGGTCTTTTTTTATTTTTTCATAGCCAATACTAGCTGGTTTTCAACAGCCGGGAAATCGCGCACGCGTATTTATTCCGATCTAAGTGGGGAACTCTCTGTTCATTTTTAGGGTTCCGTACCCAAAGGGTAAAACGGAACCCTATTACTGAGGCTCCGCTGTCCGTCCGTCCGTCCGTCCGTCCGTCCGTCTGTCACCAGGCTGTATCTCATGAACGGTGATAGTTAGACAGTTGAAATTTTCACAGATGATGTATTTCTGTTGCCGCTATAACAACAAATACTAAAAAATAGAATAAAATAAATATTTAAGGGGGCTCCCATACAACAAACGTGATTTTTTTTGCCGTTTTTATAGATAATGGTACGGAACCCTTCGTGCGCGAGTCCGACTCGCACTTGGCCGATTTTTATTTTTAATGCTGCTGGCAGGTAGCGATGCTCTTGCAGAAGTTAGTGAAAATTTTAATTTTTTTTATTTAAGTACTCAGAATATTTGCTTTACGTTTATTATTATTATATTTATTATAATATATATTTAAATTTAGATATTTATTTTATTAATGTCAGTCAGTGATAATGAATATGCTAGTGATAACTACATGTCAATAAGTTTATCCGACAACTCAACGACTGGTGATAGTTTTCACAGTCTCGATTATACTCCCCTATCAGAATCTCTTGATGTCACTTTCGCTGAAGTTGCAAAAAATTTTAATGCAGTCCACATTAATGCACAAAGCATTCCTGCACATTATTCCGATATGTTGCTTACTTTTGGTAGTAACAAAAATATACACGCTATTCTGGTATCAGAATCCTTTCTTCATCCTTCGCTTCCATCGACCTCCTTCTCCCTTCAGGGTTTTCAGCTAATCCGTAATGATCGGACCACTTCTGCCCATGGTGGAGTTGCCATATATCTTCGTAGCCATATCCCTTTCACTATTCTCAGCAAGTCTCCGCAACCTCCCCCACTGAATACTGCTGAACATCTCTTTCTAGAAATTTCTCTTAATAGCATCAAAATCCTTCTTGGTGTTTACTATAGCCCAAATTTGACTATTAACTACTTTTCTTCTTTAGAAACTCTTCTTGAAAATTTCAGTACCGCCTATAGTCATTCTATTATTATGGGTGATTTCAATACATGTCTGTTAAAAAATGATTCTCGGGCTAATCGTTTACATAACTTAATCAATTCTGTGAATATGAATATACTTCCTTCTAATGCAACGCATTATTTTCCCAACTGTGTTCCCTCTCTTCTTGACCTTATGATGGTTACTTCACTTGATCATGTTGCGAAGCATGGCCAGCTGAACGCAGATGCATTTTCCTATCATGACCTCATTTACCTCTCCTACAGAATTCGATCCCCGAAAGCTAAACCTAAAATCCTCATGCAGCGCAACTTTAGTGGCATGGATGTTGATCAGCTACGTAATGATGCGAAGCAGGTCAACTGGATGCTCATTGATGACGCGGCTAACATTGATGACAAAATTGAAATTTTTAATTCACTACTCACACAGTTATATGACGTGCATGCACCTATTCGCCCGGTGAAACTTAAGCATCTTCCTGCTCCCTGGCTCACGGACGATATTAAAGTGCTTCGTGAAAAGAAGAATCGAGCTAAAGCCCGTTTCAAGGCGGATTTCTCAAGCACAGCCAAACGGGATCACTATCACCGGGTAAGAAATCACTGCAATAAGGTATGTAGGGACGCTCAGCGACGCCACATTCATCACTCAGTCGAGAATGAAGACCAAGCGAAAGTTTGGAAATTCCTGAAAACCATGGGAGTGGGCAAATCTCAAAACACAAATACTCCTGATCTCGACCTAGATCAAATCAACTGTCATTTCTCTTCTTGCTCTTCTCTTGACATAAGAGTCAAATCAGACACGTTAAATCAACTTTCTATAATATCCCCTCCTGACTACTCTCCATTTGTTTTCGTTCCATTCACTGATTGTGATGTTAGGAGAAGTATACTTTCTATTGCATCTAATGCTGTTGGAGGTGATTGCATCAGTCGTAAGATGATCATTCCTTTAATTGACATCCTTGTTCCTATCCTGACAAAAATCCTCAATTTTTCTATTACAACTAGTTCGTTCCCTAAGTGCTGGAAGGATGCACATATCATCCCCTTACCCAAAAAGCCTTTTCCTTCTTCCTTTAGTGACTACCGTCCTATTTCTATACTTCCTTTTCTGTCCAAAGTACTAGAGCGGTTAGTCCACTGGCAATTAAGTTTATTTCTCACCTCCAATGATCTTCACAATCCTTTCCAATCTGGTTTCCGTCCTGGTCATTCTACTGCTACTGCATTGGTCAAAATTTCTGACGACATTAGATGTGGCATGGAGAACCAACAGCTAACAGTGTTAACTTTACTTGATTTCAGCAATGCCTTTAATACTGTTGAGTTTGATATCCTACTAGGAGTACTCCCTTCTCTTAACATATCTCCTACAGTGATTAGTTGGTTTCATAATTACATATACGGGCGACGGCAATGTGTCAAAATTGATCACTCCAATTCCACCTGGCGTGACACAACTGCCGGAGTGCCGCAGGGTGGTGTGCTGTCTCCGCTGTTATTTTCGCTTTTCATTAATTCAATAACTCACAATATCACTTCATCCTGCCACCTTTATGCAGATGATTTGCAAATTTATTCTCAAGCCTCGCTTCCTAACATCTCACAGGCCATTAATCAAACTAATGTTGATCTAAAACGGATTTCGACATGGAGTAAACGTTATGGACTGAAAGTAAATCCTAGTAAATTCCAATGTATTATTTTAGGCAGTCCAGCGTTTATTACCAGGCTTGATTTTTCTCAAATCCCTGCGGTTGTGTTTGATGGTACCTGCATTCCATTTAGTGAAACAGTAAAAAATCTTGGCATTATTTTCGACTCCACGTTATCTTGGAGGCCGCAGGTTGCTAATCTTAGCAGGAAGATGTTCGCGGCGTCGGCGTCTCTTCGACGTATGAGAAATTTTTTACCCACTGCCACTAAAGTAGTTCTTGCACAATCCCTTCTTTTTCCTATCCTTGATTACGCTGATGTTTCGTATCCTGACCTTAATGTGGACCTAATGAATAAATTGGAAAGACTTCAGAATCTATGCATCAGGTTCATATTCGGTCTCCGTAAATATGACCACGTAACTCAATACCGCGAACAACTTAAATGGCTATCAATTCGCCAGCGTAGACATTTGCATATTCTTTCCTTCCTCTATTTCATACTTTTCAACCCTAGAGCGCCACCTTATCTTAAAGTTTGGTTCAAGTTTTGCTCCTCCTCTCACAACTTGCAACTTCGTTCTTGTGAAAACCTTACCTTTTCCTTTCCCTTTCATTCCTCTAAATTCTTCGATCAATCCTTCACCGTCGAAGCTATTAGGCAGTGGAATAATTTACCAGTAGCTATCAGAACGGCGAATTCTATTGCTATTTTCAAAAAACTTGCAAAAAATCACCTTCTTTCTCTCTGACTTCAACTAGTTAAAACTGACATTTGAAACATAAATATCTTTGTGTATTTTATGTACAGTGTATGTATATTGTGTATGTAATGATATGTATATGCGTATATATGTAATAGATATATATATATATAACTATATTTGTCTGTATGTGTGTAATTATGTTTGTATTTGTATACCTGTAACTATAATATCAATAAGTTTAAATTAGTATAAGTTATATTTAATTCTTCATTTCCTTCCGGACTAGCCCTACCTTTTTTCTGTAATCTGTTTCGTTACCTTAAGGTTGCCTTGAAAAGATTGCTTTTAGCAATAAGGCCGCCTTGTTGCATAGTTCACTTCTAAAATTGTAAAAATCCTTTTGAATGTATTTCCAAATATCTGTATTACGCAAATAAAGCGTATTCTATCTATCTATCTATGTTCTCATAAATATACTGAGAGGTAACCGTGAGGACATTTATTTCTTTAAATAGTTCTCTAAGAGATTTCCTGGCGCCCATGTTATAAATAGACCGGATGGCTCTCATTTGTAATATAAAAATAGTTTCAATGTCAGCCGCTTTTCTTTGAATTTATTTCTTTGAATTTTTCTCTAAGGCTCTCCCGAGGACCAAGTTTGTAGATAGCTCTTATGGCTCTCTTTTGCAATAAAAAGATGGTGTTAATATCCGCGGAGTTACCCCAAAGAAGAATTCCATATGACATAATACTATGAAAGTAGCTGAAATAAACTATTCTAGCCGTATCAATATCAGTGAGCCATCTAATAGTTTTCACTGCATAGGCTGCAGAACTTAGTTTTCCTGATATTGTTTCAATTTGTGGGCCCCATTGTAGTCTGGAGTCAATTGTTATACCCAAGAACACAGTTGTCTCCACAGGGGCTAAATTAGTTCCATTAACATGTACATTGGTAGCCACTTGTCTTACATTAGGTGTTGAGAACTTAATTACTTTAGTCTTTTTATCATTTTCTTCTTCTTCTTCTTCTCGGTCTTGCACCCCGGGAGAGGGTGCGTACAGGCCTCGAGCTATTGAGCTCACTACCTGGGCAGTCTTCGGCAGCTTTACGCTGCCGAGTGTTAAAATCCCGCTTTACGTGGGAGTGGAGAAGAAGGGAAGTTTTTGTGCGCCAGCCGTACAGACGGACAGACAGACGACACTTCGCAAGAATTTTGAAGAAGGGACGAATTTGGACAGACAACGACGAAGACAAACACGCAGAACAACGCGCTGAGTTCGACTTTTTGGCTGCATTCAGATGGATGAATCCGAAGATTAATCACAACTGAATGCAGCCACCTAATAGAATGTGCGTTGTGTGTATGCGGGAATGCTAGGGGCTTCCGGGCACCAGATATATACAGTGCCGGCCTACCCCATTGGCACTCCCTGGCACACATTGCACTTGAAACAAGCCAATCTAAAAACAACAATAACATGAAACTACGGCCTCTTGAAGGCGGATGGTGGGTGCATGGCTGTATAGACCCACAGCTGTATTCAGTTATGGGACTATACATTCATGCACCATCTGAAACAATATAGCATTAGTATGTAGGCACTTTGTAGGTAGGACAGGAAAGGATACAACCAACCAATTTAAAACTGACAACAACGAACAAACAGACAGACAATATACAACGACCATTGAACCATACAAACATAACAAAATTTAATTAGGATCGCGAAACTAATTTTTATTTGTCGCGTCCGCAGGACACCACACCCGGGCGGCACCTACGGACGTCGGTTTTGGTTCCTACCTAAAGTATGTGTTAGCCGGTGAGGCCGGCCAACTTGTTTTACGCGCAACGCGAGCGGGCAGCATGCCTCGGTGGCAGCGTGCCCTCCGAAGTGCGGCGGAGGTGGGATTCGGTAGCAGTCGGCCCGCGGCGCGGTCATCCACTCCACATAGACAGCCGCGCGCACAGGCCGAACCGACTAATGCGTCTCCACTAAGCCGCCGTAGGCTATCTAGCCCGCGCGCGACGCACGAGACGGATGGTGGCAGTCTGCGAGTTACTTACCTACGTTGGGTAAGTAACTGCGTGAGGGCTCGTGTAGCCGCCGACCAGATATCTTCCCCGGCGGTTATTGCGCGCAGCATGTCGACTAGGACCTCTATAACTTGCACTATAGGGTCACTAGTCGTACCAATCCGCTGGCTGCTTGCCACCGGAGCTGTATTTGGCCGTGGGAATGTGTGCACCGTCTGTGGGCGTACAATTGGAGGGCGGGGGGCGCCTGCGGCGGGGAAGGCGCCTGACGCTTCGTCGATGTTAGTTTGCGCGCGAGTGGCGCCACGGCGGTTTTGCGTACTACGCGTGCTGGGTGGAGCGGCCGCCGGCTGTGTACTTGCTGGCTGGCTCGGCGGTATCAACTGAGTTGATTCTGGCGGTTGTTGTTGTGGGCCCTGCTTGTTCTTCTTCTTATTACGGGCCCTCCGTCTACGCCGTCTCTGCCTACCGGGGTTGGCCGGAGGGGCTAGCGTAGTGGGCAGTTGGCTTGCTGCCTCTAGCGGGGCCGATAACACGGCTTGCGCGGTGGCCTGGGAGTGGGTTTGAGTGGCAGGTGTGGTTGTTGGTGGGCCGCGCCGGCCCGTGCCCATTTGCCACCCCTCTGCAACCTCCTCGGGAGTGAGTTGCTGGGCGGCACGTCGGGTCGGTGGGCCTCCAGGGACTTGGATGCCGCGCTTGCGGGCTTCGCGCCGCATAACTGGGCACCGCTTGTCATTAGCGGCGTGATTTTTAGTGCAATTAGCGCACTTGTAAGTTTGATCTTTGTTTGGGCAGTCTCCAGAAGGGTGGTCCTCCGAGCACCTCAGGCATTTTTGGGGCCGGAAACAGTTCAATGAAGAGTGACCGAACCCCTGACAACGGTGGCACTGGGCCAACCGTCTGGAGGATCTCCACGCCTCAATGTTTACTCCGGGCATGAGCAAAAGTTCATCGATCGCATAGAGGCGTTGGAGTTCCTCCAGCGAGAGGTGCTCCAGTTGTACATAGTACACCCCGCTGGTTCTGCCCATCTTGGGTGAGATGGCCCTTACGAGCCTGACCGCGTATCCCAGTGACTCTAGCGCTGACCGTACGTCCTCTACAGGAGTGTCAAGCGGGAGTCCACGTACTGCTATTTTGGTGGGGAGTTCATCCACCACCGAGTAGCAGAACCAGGATAGGGTCGGCTCTGTTTCGCCCAGGTTTCTGAGATATGTCTGGACGGTCCTATATTCTTCGGGGCTCTTGGCGTTAAATTTGATACCACTGCCGTGCGGCCTCGCGTTAGGTGCGTGGCCCAGGCGGTCATGAAGTATGGAGAAGTGGTAGGTCCAGTTCGGTATGGACTCTACTATGATGGGTGGGTAGCCCTTAGAAGTGATTGTTGGCGCCGGCTGCGCGGGGGGAGGGGAAGGCGCTGCACTGCGCATGGAAACAGGCGATGCGCGCTGCGACTGCGCGGCTGCGCTCACGTATGACCGCCTTTGAGTTGACATGGGTGGCTGAGGGAGGTTTGTTTCTTGCACTTCTGTGAGGTCGGGGTCGCTTGCAAGTTGGGCGTAGGATGTTTCCCGCGAGTCACCGTGTAGAATGCGGCTAATTTTTCGATGGAAAATTTCGTCATCGAGCGAGGATGTCATAACTAGTTCGGGCGTGCTCTGCCATTGTGGCAGTGTGGTGAATAATAAGTCGGTGCTACCGAGGGACGGACTACTTGATAGTGATGTTGATTCTTCGACTTGTTTTGCCCTTTTGTCGTCATGGACGACGCTTCCGTCGGACGAGGGCGAACTAAAATGTGCTCGCTTATGCGTAGCTACAGGCCTAGGAAGGCGGGATGGTCCGGCTGCTTGAGGAGCAGGGTTAGGTGATGGAGAGCGTGGGCTCTCGGCGTACGAAGGTACAGGTGGTTGTTTGCTACCTTTTCTGGGAGCTTGAGGCGGCTTGCCTTTGGCCGAAGCCTCGGGACTAGTGGTGGATGGCGGTGGCTTCCCTTTACGGTCGGCCATCGCGAAAGAGGTGGGCTTAGGCCCGCTTAGACGGGGAACGAATTCTGTCTGTCACTGGAAATCAATGCCAGACAGAATCAACCGACAAGGCGAGTCAAAACGTATAGGTTGCAAACTCACAAGTGAGTTTACAACCTATACAGGTGGTGTTTGCGGCTAACACCTCCTCCCGCGTGCGGTCAGAGGTATAAGTCACAGTACAAACGAACAACACGGTACACGCTAGCCCAAAAGGGGTTTGCGTGTACGGACAACGACAGACTACAACAAGGACGGCAACAATAGAGGGGGGACGGAACAATACGGTAGGAAGATGGGTGGACGTAATTGTTGTTCTTCAAAAGAAGGACAACAATTAGTTCCCGACCGTGTTCTACGCAACAACACAAAACCACAGTCGAAAACACACGAAACACAACAAAACGAAAACTACACAACTGTGCGGCAGAATCGCCGAGCGCACCGAGCGGAACCGAAGTTGACCGAACGGCGCACCCGAGTACTCAGCCAAACAGCCGCGCAGGAGCACTCTGCAATCGCAGTAGCGCTACGGACGCCTGCCGGTAACGACGCTGACAATGCTCCGGATGCACCTCGCAGAGAAAACTCGTACTTAGTGCACCCGACGCAGGGACAGGGACGACGTGTGGATGGGAAGGGGTGGGGGGGGATGCTGCAAAAGCAGCGGGAACGGACAGCGACGCTTTCCTCAGACCCAGAGCAAGCTCCGGGAAGAGTACACACGTTTGACTGCTATCCTGTACGTGTGTTCGAGTTTCTCCGTCACCGTTGCACAAGTGCGTCAGTTTCAGATAGCTCGATCAGCACGCCGGGGATGGGTGGGGCCAGCAACGGTTCACTTCTCTGGAGCACACGAGAGCTACACAGATCAGCGCACACGTCGGGCCGCAAGAGAGTAGTGATCAGAAGGCGTCGGCACTAGTACCAACGCAATCCGCTCAAACGACTCTCTTTTTTATCATTTATAAGCAGATTATTAACACTAAACCAATGAATAACTTTAGAGAGAGCATCGTTAACTTCGTCATAATTACCTAACCGTCTATTAATTTTGAATGTCAAAGAGGTATCATCCGCAAACAATACAATCTCATGTTTATCCCTTACATAATAAGGTAAGTCATTTATATATACTAAAAATAAGAATTGACCCCTGTGGGACTCCCATAACTACAGGGGACCCCGAAGATCTTTTACCATTAACATCGACCTTCTGTATCCTATTGCCCAGATAAGAAGACAGAAGTTCGAGAGCCTTGTTCCGGATACCGTAGTGGTGTAATTTTCTGACAAGAGTGTCATGGTGCACGCAGTCAAACGCTTTAGACAGATCACAGAAAATTCCCAAGGCATCTTGCGAACCCTCCCATGCCGCGAATATACTTTTAAGCAAAGGAATCCCTGCGTCTATAGTTGAACAACCTCTCGTAAATCCGAACTGTTTCCTATGAAGCAAATTATGCGTATTGAAATGTCTGAGCAACTGGCTAAGCATCAGTTTTTCAAAAATTTTACTGAGAATGGGCAGTATGGAAACAGGTCGAAAATTCGAAGGGTCCGAACTATCACCAGATTTAAATAATGGAATGATTTTACTATGTTTCATCAAGTCAGGAAATACACCAGATGCCACACAACAATTGAAACTTGTAGCTAAATGTGGAGCGATTGAAATAATAATGGAAGAAATGGTTTTGACAGATAGACCCCACAGATACAACTACTTGATATATTTGGATCTACTTGCAAGGTCTCAGTTGAAACGTCCGCGATACTAATGTTGAAAATTTTATTCAAATCAATGTTCAACAATTTCGAATTCTAACATGCGTGAATTTTGGCGCCAAAACGTTCATTGAGCTCTGCTGGAAGCAGACCACCTTTGATACATTTCTCGAATAATTACGACAAAATAATTTGATGATACCGAAATCTTCAGACGACGATTCGACAATAACATTATACAACGATTCAACATTTTTAAAACCACCGCCTGATTTAAGAGCTACGTTTAAGTCTAGGTTGGTGACGAATGCAGACATGTTCTCAAATATTCAACGAAAGTCGATAATGAAAGAAAAATCAGATTACCGAAGGCGAAAGTGTTACAGAAGTTTTTTTAAATATAGAATATTTTATATGAAACGACTCTTAAATTGGACGAAAGTAAGAGATAAACATAAATTATAAAATGTGAAGGAATCAATGATTCCAAAAAAAAAAAAAAACAACGACGACCAGTAACAATAACGTAACCAATAATCCAACAATAATAATAACAACTAAAATAATTACACAAGCGTACAGAAAATGCAATTACACGTCTTTTCGCTACCACGTTCAGTTGCACACTGATGCGATGTGGATGCAATACAAATGCATCGCATAACATGACATGAGTCATCAACGGCGCGCGACCAAAATGATATTCTGGCAAACTCGCGTGCAAGCTGTGTTCACTGGCCAGTGGCCCTCTCATCATAATAATGTACTAGTACAAAAATATAATTACGAGTATATTCCTACAAACAACACATTTTTAAATTAAAATTTACATGAACTAGAATAATTTTTGTACTTATTTTTATTATATAAAAAATTATAACTCGATTGCAATGTGGTTATGCTGCGATCCATGATAGGTCGAGTTTTATACGTTTAAAAATATTCGATATTTCCAATTTAAAAAAATTCAAAGGACGCAGAGATAAGTAAATAGTATCTTCCAATGAAATACTCAGAATAACTTTTTCTCTAACATGTGATTGCCATCTTGACACCTGTTAAGGTTTTTGAGAAATTAACAAAAATGTAATTTCTTCCATACAAAAAAAAAAACATATAATGATATTTTTTTACTAGGAAATAGTTGTGGTAGGATAATATCCTTTTTTTGTCTTATTGGTTATCACAGTGTTAACAATAAAAAAAATATCTTGGGACTGTAACATCAATGTCCACTTTTTTATTAATCGGAATCGCACAGTGGGTGCGACGGTGCAATAGTGTCAATAAGTTATTTTGTTCGCTTTGCAACAAAAACCTTTCAACGTGACGGTTCCCCTTGAAGCCATCCCAATATCATGAGAGAATCGGTCCACCTATACACTGGGACGCATGTTCCGTTCGGCATAACATCAATTATTTTATTCATAAATATAGAAAGTAAGACAGGTCCATCCACGTGGCAATATCAGCGTTTTAGCCCTAGGTGCGAGCTTTGTTTTTGCAGTAACAGCTCTTATAAGTGGCACATCACTGTTATTAGTTGTTTTTAACTAAATAATGCAAGCCTATGCCCTTTCAGAGACATCGCTAAAACCGTGTAACTCCGCATAGGATTGATCATCACCTAACCATCTTGCGATTTTAAATTTGTCAATATTCCGCAAGCTTGTTGTGATTTAGAGCCATTGTTCTTGAATATGAGTTGATACTACGTCACCTCCACTCATTTTTGAAATAATAATTTTGCCTTAACCCTTAACCAGGTTATGGGCACATGATTCCCACATATTTTTTTGTTGATTCTCTTACCAGGTTTTGGCAATAAATCTATTGCAAACTGTCATAAACGCTGTAGAACTATATTACCTATGGTGACACCAAAATAAAAATTATGTAGAAAATAATTTTAATTTAAACGATTTTATTGAATTGTTTCCATCCAGTCAACTCAGTTTACGCTACGCCCAACGATTTTATTTTTTTGTCAGATCAATGCCTTAGATTTATGAGGGAGAGGGGTGTGATGACTGGAACCTGGGATCTACCGAATTATTTTTTAGCTTTTAGTACATTATTTTCAATAAAAGCGTTTAAATTAAAATTATTTTTTACATAATTTTTATTTTCAAGTTTGTAGTTTTTAATTTCATTATATAGTACTTCTAATTCTATTAGGTTAATTTAGTGCCTCATTATTACACGGTTTCTTTCCTGACAATTTGCTGCAATCTAATTCCTCAATGCATAATCCTTCCAAAGACTCTGTTGTGAGAAAATATGTAACCGGCCATTTTGTTGACGGCCATCTTGGATTTTATTATTTTTCATAGTGAACTGTGTACTACTAGTAGTAGTAGTAATTGATAAGAAACCCTTCCGAATAAAACAACGACTATTAAAGTACCACGCTACCCATCCTACCAATCATAGCAATGTAAGAGCGTGACAGGGATATGATTTTTAGTTGTAATTCGAAGTAAACTACTAGCCGCTGCTATCTATTGTGTATGGCTCTGGTAGATAAAAAAATACCTTTGGGCATTAAATTGTAAAATGCAGTGTAGTAACAATAATAACCACACTCGTAATAGTATAATTTATCCGAGGTAACAACGATCCAAATCAGTGAGCATATAATCAATGTCCAATAAACAAGCCGAGCTGATAGATACAATCATTTAATAAGACACCTAACG